>OX451384.1:30385061-30571844 GCA_949629135.1 Eremobia ochroleuca | reverse complement strand
ACTTCACGCACCTCGATCACTTCTGCTCGAGAACTCGCATGCGACAGACGAATATTAGGAACTACAGATTTCAATTATTTCGATGACTAACGTTATTGTGATTTATTTTCTATTACATTATTTTTAAATAAATACTTCTAGATAGATTTGTATTTCCTTCAAAAAAAATAAATAAGATTCTGATCCTTTACAAATAATTTTTTATTTTCAAATTTTACACTGGTAATAAATTTTAGAAAGTGGAAACCCTTCATACCTACTAGAGTGGTTCACACATACCTGGTACTCGTCATCTTCATCAACCGATTGGGTTTCAACCACCTTCGACAAACTCCTTTGCATTACAACCAACTGCAAGTAATTATATCACATATCAGTTTTTTTTCTTATAGGCATCTACGAGGTGTAACAGAATAAACGCAAGACCTCAGACACCCCAAATGAAATAGTAAATTATAAGACGTAAATAACATCGGTTATATAATTAAGGGCTGAATTTTCAGTAGTCAGATAACTTACAACTAAATAATAAATATCACAGTTTGATATATTTTCTACAGGGTTATTTGTAAAAAACCTCTTAAGAGGTCATTGTACTCATCATTATGAACACCTTTTACTATGGGACCAAACCTGAAATCGTGAAAAAAATCAGCTGTTCCCTACATTTTGGCGACTCGTACGAAAATAAATGTAGGGAACAGCTGATTTTTTTTCACGATTTCAGGTTTGGTCCCATAGTAAAAGTTGTTCATAATGATGAGTACAATGACCTCTTAAGAGGTTATTGGTGTTTTACAAATAACCCTGTATAAAAAATCTGTCAAACCGTAATATTTATTCCTCAGATAAAAATGATCTGACCATTGAAAAGCGAGGTCTTAGTTATCAAAATCAAAACCAAAAATCAAAAGTCATTTAATCAAACTAGGCTGAGAATCAGCACTTTCGAACGTCAAAATGACAAAAGACAGTCCCCAAAACGCCTACCCTTCACCAATTCTTAGTGCTTTCGCTGGGGCGAAGTGGCGCAGCAAACTCCCCGGCAAAGTTAAACCAAACCATGTCATTTTTAATGAAATAGTGTAGAAAAACGTTACATTCGCTCGAGATAAGGCCTTAAATCTTCAGTAAAAGATTTTATTAACTTGTTATGACGCGGTGGTACTAAATTAAGTTATATAAAATTTATATATATATTTTTTTTAATTATTTCCAGGAGAATGACGGCTATCGATTCAGAAGCCGATTCTGAACAAACTACTTTCAGATCTTGAGTTTATTCTGTTACACCTTGTATATCTAAACATGTTATAAATTAAAGTCACTGTTCGTGTCTTGTCTACGATCATCAAGCAGGCATACACGAAGAGCGACTTTAATAAGCGTTGTTCTTCAACGCAACGGATTTTGAAGTGGATGTCATTTAAAGAAATGATTCCGGAAGGTTTATGTTTATAATACATTAATTTTTAAACATACATATTATAAGAAATCTGGAGAGCTGGGCACTAACTAGTACTGGGCACTAGGAAACTATAAACTGAGTTTATCAATCGCAAACTAAGCCGTCAGTGATAGTTGCAACTAATATAAGCTTACCATAAGTACTATAACTAATGCTGCTTCCTTTTATTGTCAAATTAGCTACTTGCTAAATCCAAAAAGTACGCGTGCTGTTCACGCCGAAACTTACTTCGTGAATGGAGCTTTGAACTGTGTTATAGTTATTATATTTCACAAACGTGCGTCAGTCAAGCAATTTGTCCATAGAAAAGTGTGCGCTTCGAAAATCATCGGCTATTTTCGGAAATACGAACGGCGGCTTATGAGATCTAATGTTTAACTGATAAAACCATGGAAATTTACGACGATTTTGCAAAACTATGAGGCTAAATTATAAATTTACAACTCTATATCATTCCAAAAAAACTTTACAAAATTTTTCAAGTGTCACGATGACGTTCCGGAGTAGTACAAAACTCAGAACCTTTTCCTCTGTAGGGGGTGGCGCGACTCTCGTGATAATTTGGAATCACGAAGATTACCGAAGCGCATACCTGTTTTGGTTTATCTGTATACATGAGTTACATTGCGCGCGCTCGTAAACTTCAAGAACTATAATGACTATGAGGGTCAGCTCACCTGAATGATTTCTCCTTCATAGGGGCTCACGGTGCAGTACCGGAAGTCAATCATTCTCCACGATGCGCTCCGTTTCAGGCTCCGCTAGCACCAAGAACTGTAATATGAAAAGGTAAAAAATAGATAGATTTAACCCTATAGAGCATGATTTTTGTTATCAGCTTAAAAAAATTACACTAGCCTGCAAATATGATGCCATTTCTCGAAAAAAATCATAACTCAATAGAAACGTATGTTTTTGTGTATGACCCATAATATATCACGCATTATAATGTGAATTTGTGTTACGTAGTATCAAATATAATATAAAATGACAAATATGAACATGAACTTACTTCTACTAATTATTTCACACTGAAACGATTCAATTTTATAATTTTTTTCCTATTATTATACGCCGCTCGTTAATCGTATTCAAAGTGCATACCTACCGATTTGAAGAAAACATAAATAGTTAAATGTTTATTCAGATCTATCCAAAACATCTGGTACTAATTTGAAACTGAAATCCATAATAGTTAATCTTGTCAACACTAGATTACGCTACTTGGATCGATTTTTGAAATATAAGACATTTTTCGGTATGTCCCATATGTGGGGACACTATGTTCTGTAGGGTTAATATTATTTTAATGGTCTTAATAAGCTCGAAGTGAAACAAATGACGGCTTTATGACGAAAACGAATAAACAAACTTTAATAACAAAAGTAACAGAAAAATATAGTAGTATAGATTTTCATCACCGATGACGGGCAGATAAAAAATGCACATCAATTTGAAGGCTAAAAGAAGAAAAGTATTTGACATTCTATAAAAAAAGTCTATCGCAAAAGTTCATACGTCGCTACGTCGTTCGTGCGTCGCTTACAATAATATTGTATTCCAAGTTATAAATTAAATTAATAATTTTTGACATAATATCTACAACAGTGGAATTGCAAACTATATGAAATAATTCAAATTAAAAAAAAATCAAATTCAAATTCAAAATGTTTATTGTGTCTCAAATGCTACATTCTATAAATGAGTTGAGACAGCCCCAGTAAGTAATCAGAGACACTTTTGTTGGGGTTCAATATTAATTAGTAAAGTAACTTTTTGTCGATTGTTTTAAAACCTATCGTGTGTTTATAATTTTCTCAAGTTTATAATATATAAGGATATACGTAATTATTAGGATTACTAAATTATTTAACATTTTATATGACAGCACACATCCGCTTCTTAGCTAATTTGACTCCTACCGTTTTTTTCTTCTATTCTAAATTTGTCGTTTTTCTAAAATCATATAATTACTGGAAAGGTGCCATAAACTATGCATGTCATAATCTCAACAGTACCTTGTGTGTGAGCAGTAGCTGCAGACGCGCCTGCTCCAGAAGCACCTCGTACCCAGCCAGTGCTGAGAGCTCACACAGGCGGAACATCCAGCGCACGCAGTCGCGGTGCCAGCCTGCTGTCGTGCGGGCCTCAATGGAAGACCGGAAGCTGCGGGCTGTAACACAGAACATGTCATCATCACATCACACCACCTGCTCGGTAATGTTAAGTTGTATGTCATGTAAACCTAACCTAAAGTAAGTCATTTTAGACCTAGGGTCTAGCTAGGTAATAATATTGTGCTGAATTTCAATAACTAAACTTGAATTTTAACAAAATATTCGTATGTAAATTTTTACAAGTGCGCGCAAGTGACATAAGACACTGCTTTATCCCCTCGGTGAATAATGTAACCGGTTGTGCATCGATTTCCCTGCCACCTTGAATAAATATAGAATACTTAAATATTTAAGGAAAGGCCTTCAGTTTAAAACTTTTGAAGTTATAGGCACACGTGCAAAAATGTGTTTATGCTCAAGCATCCTATTGTAGGAATCGACCATTCTGCGAACAAGCAAACGCTAGCTAAGGTGTACCTGTACTTGAAGGACAATTCTCGTAATTCAAAACTTTCAAAATCTAGTCGTAGTCGCATCTCGGCGACAAACTGATGTCAAAAATGTAGGCAAAATAGAGGTATTTTTGACAGATTGAGATCACTGTGAAAGTTCTAAAAATGACGAGTAATACTCCTAAGCCCTCATACATCATACCTCGGGCACAGGATCCCAGCCAGTCTGTCGCAGTAGCCCGGAGCCAGCGTAGGCCACCAGGTCGGCGGTGGCACTGAGCGGCTTGGTCAACGCCCCCACTAGACCGCGCCGCAAGGCCGCCGCCCCGCTCTCGGTCTCGCCGACGGCGACGCCTACGAGTGGGTGATGTGCGAGGCCGCCGACAGCACCTGGAAATGAACATTACTTTAATTTACATTACTTGACACATTAAGCTGAGCTTTAATAAAATTAAACAAAAATGCCTTTATTATTACTTAATTTTAGAAAAAATAAAGTTCTTAATTCTAAAAATGAATTTATTGAGTTGCTGTTTTTTTGCTTTCATCAGTTATGATTTTCCCACCAAGATTAGCTAAAGGCATCGATGATTTACCAGTTAATGGCCAACTCAAATGTGTCCAAAACCGGGAATTTCACCAACGATCGATATATTTTATCCGCGGAATAAAATTGACGTCTGACAGCGAATGCTATGAAAAATCTATCAAAAATTAAAAATCGAGGATATATAAGATGGCAGCACATGATTGTAGACCTAGGGGTCTACAATTGCCATGTAGAAATTTTACATCGGTGTAAAAAACAAAAAATTGCCGTTTCATAGAAAAGTTCAAAATGGAACGACTAGCTATTTTTTTTAATAACTGATGAAAATTTCAACGCAACAGTGCAGAATCATATATACTGAATTCATGATTTCAGTTGTCGCGTTGACGTCCCTGGCACCCTGTACGTAATAGCTGGCACTGTTAAAGGCCTTTGTCACAAATGTTCCATCTGAAAGCGACCAGCGACTGTTACGGTAGTGTGAGCAAGCTCATGAAGCCGTCGAACATTGTGGCACGACCACAAGGCGTGCTAAACATTTCGACTGTTGTTTGTGGGCAGTGTGTATGGCTTACTGATGTTGCTGCTAGTCACAGTGAGTGGACACTTACCCACTTGCTATACTCACCGCTCTGAACAAAGAATTAATTAAACTAAAACATCATCATTTGCGCAGCATGTCTAAGAAGTATGGAAGCATACTCCTCCATTAGTCATCATCTCAGTAGTCACCCCCTTTCTAGCCATATCATCTATCACAGTTCAGTTCCTTTGGTCTTCCCCTTCTCTTATAGTCGTCCCGATTTTTATTCAAAACTTTCCCCACGAAACTAATTTTGCTTGAACATCGATAAATAAATAGTTTTACCCAGTATGTTGATAGCGAAGTTCGTGATGCCTGCTACAAGTCCCGCCACGAAGCTTGGAGGTGGTCTTCTTCTGGCCGCAGCCGCCCGGCGTGCATGCTCTTCATCACCAGCCAACAGGTCCAGGTTCCTAGCCAGGGAACCCGCCCAGGCGCTGAGGGACCGTAGAAGCGCGGCTGCCGCGGCGGAGGCTACGCCCCTCACGCCGCCCGTGGCGCCTCCCAAGCGCGCCGCGAGAGCGCCCGGGGCACCTAGAAGTTCTAGACCGCCGACTACCCAACCTGTTGTTGTATTTAGATTTAGTTGAGTTACATTAACTACAGTTTAAAAAAAAATACCAATCATAAATTTTGAAAGATACATCAGATTATTTAAACCTTATTTTGCCATGTAATAGGTATAAAATAGGAACAAAATTTTCATCAGACCAAAATAAGTTTTTCCGGTGAAAATGTCGTTCCTATTTTATTCCCTCTTCTACCCGAGCTGGTTTGTTTCAGTACCGCGACTGTTATAAGAGTCATACATATTGTTGGCTGCGTGACCAAGCGAGCGCCCCTTGAGCCACCCACTATATAGTGGGCAGCGCGACCTGGCAACGACGCTATGGCGACCCGATGAGGTACAGTCAAACGTCTCAAAACATGCGCTCTCGAGCTAGTTGACTTAAAAATCTACCCCGACTGTAGCCGCAATTGTATACTTGGTTAAAACCAAAATTAATTTTGAGTTAATTCACAATGTGGATTAGATTGAAGGAACGTGTTAATATTAGTATCGTATAGGAAAAAATATTTGTTTGGTAAGTGTAACAAAAGCCATGTCTCCTGCGCGTGTTTTTTCGAAACATAACACAAAAACCTTACAAATAAACATTTACTTTCATACACAAGCTGTCAACTATTCACAAGACAATATAACCTCAAAACATGTCTCAGTTGGAATTAAGCCTTCAAAATGCTAAGTGCTAGATGTGTGCGGTGCGCGCGGTGGTTGTAAATGAAGCAAACCCTTCCCCTCTTCACCCACGCGGGAATGTTTTCCATGCAGCGCGGAAAATAAAAACATCGTGTTTTCATACACAAATGTGTATGGCCACGCCTCTTTGTTTTGTTGTTTTTGTGTAATGTTTCAAAAAAACACGCGCTGGACACACGGCTTAAAGAGTAAGAAGTGTGATGTTGGATTAGATTCGAGTATCTACCAGGGTTAGGGACACAGCAGTTTTACTACACCAAAAAACTTTTTTTTTAAGCAAATGCAGTATGGCAATAATTCACACCAATATCAGCTGCCAGGAAAATCACACATTATGTAGTTAGGAAGGTTAACTGCATAATGTCCGCTTGAGTGATTTTTTACCGCGACGATTTTTCATTCCACACTAGATTTTCAACTTTCTGTCCAAGAGAGCGCATTCAAAATGCACTCCTCAACTCTCGGCACTGGCAGTGAATTGAAAACGAAAAAAAAAATCGTCGTATTAATAAAAAGCCCCTCGTTCCTGCCCGAGATAATACGACGACCAATTTTTCTCGCGTGCGCTGTTGTCCAAACAGATAATTAATCAATAAGACATAGTGACCAACCTGCTCCCAATATGGCAGCGGACAGATAGTGAACGGTGAGCGCATGCGTGAGGCGCTCTGCTGACGTCATCATGTCGTGCAGCTTGAACGCGCTCAGGCGCAGCGGGCTCTGGTCCAAAGCTATGTACATTCGCACCTGGAAACAGACATATATGATCAGGCTATCATATACGACTTGACTGGACAACGTTCGGGACGCAACGCAAATATCTGCCGATTTGTTGGATTCGTTTTCTCCCTCATCATCATTATTTCTATTGACAAAGTTTATTTTGTTTAAATATATGCATTTATGTTTGTATTTAAAACAAAGATAAAGTCGTCGTGCCCGTTTTTTGACTGAATATGCTGATGTTTCCGTTGATCTGTGAAGAAAAAGTGGTAAGATATAAAGTTGAAACCAAAGATGGAATGTGTTAGTAATTTCCTTTAGCGAGTGATTACGTAAAAATTTAAACTAAACAGAGTTTTTGTACACTTTCATCAGATACTTTTGGAATAGTTAATAGTTGCAAGTTGTTGGTACTTACAGCAGTGTGCAGCGTGAGCGTGAGGTCGAGTGGGTGCACGTACAGCAGGCGCAGGCGCAGCGGGCACTGCATGGAGCGCTCCTCGCTGAGGCTCGTGTCCTGACCGTTTGAAGGCACCACCAGCCGCGACAGTTCTACCAGAGCCTTCACGTACGCGTCCTCAATGTACAGGGCCAGCGTGCCCACACGCACCTCCAGCTCCGTCAGTTCTAAACAAAGGACAAAGTTTAAATTTAATGTGGAAAGCAAAATGGTAATAGTTTAAAATTGTATCTCAATAACGCATCATGAACACAGAGGGAGTTTTAGGAAGAATAATATTTTTGACAAGTGTAATTTTGACAAGAATTTTAAGAAATTGTTTTTTTTTTAATTTCTTTTTTTTGTACGTTTTTATTTTTAAACAGCTTATTTGTCGTCTGTGTATGAGGAACAGGGTGGAAATTTCCTCATCCTCCATTGAAAAGGGAGGATCCTCCGACCAGACGTGTTGTGTCTGGTGGGGGTACTGCCCGACAGTTGTTGTCAGGTTTCTGTATATTTTCCAATCACGCCAATCACAACTCTACTTGCGCGATCAACTTAAATTGTGCGATGCAGGATTTGCGTGACGTCAGGGCCCCAGTTCTGTATTATTCCCCGCGAAATCATACCACGGGCAAACCACGTCAATATCATGGCTTGGTAACGGCGAGGAATCGAACAAAATACGTGTGAGAATATGTTAATAGCATATGTCGTTATTAACTAAGGAATTGATGTGGTTTCGAAATAAGGAATCGTTAAGTGTTCATAGTGAATTGGGGCCCAGGTTATAAAATTCAGTCGTGCCAGCGACACGACAAAGAAGAAGGGCCCAGGCGTGAAGCGTAGTTCGCAAGTAACGTTGTAGATGTCGCCACATCTGTGAGACAGCTCTACTCACCATTATATCTGTTGTTGACGACTTCCCACTTATCGTGCGACAGTTTGAGCAGCAGGCGTGCGGAACTAGACCTGGCCGCGAAGGTCTCTCTCTCGGCGAACATGTTCCACATCGGCGGCCACCGGTCGGCCTCGAGCGGAGCCGCGCGCGTGCTCGCGACCACGGCGAAGTCATACTGTCCCGAGTCGTATTGTAAATTGTCGATCTGTGCGTCTGCTATTGATAAGACTGTTTTTATCATCTGTGGGGGATAAAGCATTTATTTATTTAAGATATATAACAACAGAAAAGAAATAAACGAAATAAGAAACAATTGACTTAAAGGTACGACGGTACCGAGGGCTCCTGCTCTTACCACACATTCACACATATATATCATATATATACGAGTATACCTTGTTGTCAGCCGTCACCAGCACCGCGGTGCGGTCTAGATGCAGCGCCAACAGCGGCGTGACGTCAGCCGCGGCCGCCACTTGCACCGCCACGCCTGCGATCACGCAGCGGAACCGCTCCGAGTCCGCCCACGAATCGTCTAGATCGTCGAGATCTGCATCAAACAAATTACATTAATTAGAGGCCCTTTCTGCCAGTACGCAAGGCTATACATGAAGCTATAAATAACTTGTATAAGCTGATTTCTGATTGTACGAAAAACCTATACAATGCGAGGATAGCTAAATCTGGAAATGTATAGCTTAATGTGTAGCCGTGTGTACTTACCAGCGATCACACCAGACTGAAACTAAACTAAATTTAAGCTCAATGCATCTTTTTCTTTCTATTAATTTCATTAAGAAAAGGACAGAAGATAAATATTAGTTTAGTCCTGTGAAATTAGTCAGCGCCTGACGTAAATTGACGTATTTTTACCATACAATTTTTTTTATCACGTCTAAACTTGTCTATGGAGTATCTTTTCTTAATGAAATAGAAAGAAAAAGATGCACTGAACTTAAATTTAGTTTAGTTTGTGAACAAGAGAATCGGCACCAATTATTTATTAACTTTTTGAACGCCAATCACTTGTATACAAGTTCGAGATTTTCGTGCCCTCAGCGCCACTACTTGATTAGAAGTAATAATAGTATAAAATTAATTGACGACTTTTACAAGACCTTTTATTTTGTTTTTATGGAAAATTGCCCTGTTATAAGCCATATTTTTAACTTTTTCACACATAATAAGTTCTTTTTTGTTTTATATTCAATAGAAACAAAAACGCCAGAAAATATTTTAATGCCCCCAACGCCAAGTACTTGATATAAAGTAAGCCAGTGATGGGACACGATGAAGACCTCGCTATACAGGAAGATTTTTTAGTCACCGTCCAAATTTTTTCTATGCATTAGGTATCATTTACTAACTCCATTTTTGAAAAAAAAACGATACGTAAAATTTTCATATTAAATCATTTTCTCGAAAGAATTATCCGCTCTGCGTGGTCACAAGTTAAACGTTAGTAATACTACACTTGCCGCGCAAACATCAATGAAAAGGGCAGCGGCGCAGCACACCCCCCGCTTACCCCCGCCCCGCTACACCTGCGCGTCACATCATCGTTAGTCGGCCACGCGCACCCTTTCGCGACGCAAGCGCTTCCTTCCGTGTTCCCGCGCACCCCGCCGGCGCGCGGCGCCCCGCGCTATCGTGATTCGTGAATTTGTTTACGATGTATTCCTACCGCGAGTATTACGAAGTGGTGCGATCTTACATACTTAGTGGTGAAAGCTTGAACGGTGCCCAGAGACTGTACGAAGCAGAAAGTGTTCCTCGCCTTCGCAATCAAGGGATAATAAATCCTTCAGTACCTAATCGCCAAACGATTTTGGCCGCAAATCAGAGGCTATTAGACCATGGCCAATTTATAGCTCCTACACACGCTCAAGGACGTGGCAGGCCGAGACTCGCAGTAGAGATCAAAGATATCTTCGATTTCTTTGAACGGAGCCCTAGATCGAGTACGCGAGATGCAGCGCAGCGCTTCGCAATATGCCGTGTGGAAACTTCTCCATACTGCTGGGTTGTACCCGTACCATTTTCAAAAGGCACAGGCCTTGCACGACGCAGACGCCGTTCCCCGTCGAGCCTTCTGCGAGTGGCTGATCGCACACCCCGATGCTAACATATTGTGGACTGACGAGGCCTTGTTTACTCGAGTGGGGGCTGTATAATCAGCATAATGAACATTGGTGGTCATTTCGAAACACACACATGATACGAGAAACATATCACTAAGTGCGGTTTAGCGCAAATGTGTGGGCTGGAATTATCGGCAACAGAATACTGGGGCCATATTTCATTGAGGGACGGCTGACCGGGGGCACGTACTAGATATGTTACGCGCAGTTTTCATGGATGACGTGCCGGTAATCTCCCATCGAGATTTTTTATTATCAACAAGACGGTGCACCGCCTCATTACTCCGCCGCCGTTCGTGATTATTTAAACATAGAACACGGTGATCGTTGGATCGGTCGCGGGGGGCCCGTCGCCTGGCCACCCCGGTCACCAAATCTTACTCCATGTGACTTTTTTTTGTGGGGCGAAATAAAACGACGAGTGTATGTGGAGGAAGCCCAAAGCCTAGACCAATTAAAAGAGCTAATTGTACGTGCATTCGACCAAGTGAAAAGTGACACTGTAGTGCTCAACAAAATTAAAAACAATGTGCATAAACGTGCAAGACTCTGTTTAGAGAGAAACGGTATGCATTTTGAACATTTATTAAAGTACTGTTAATGTGATTGTTCTAAGATGATTTTGATTAAATTTTTTATTATTTGTACAGACGCCAGCACATCAAGCTACCCGAAACTGTCAGATTTTCCCAATCAATTCTGAACCTTATGCTATAGGGATTAAGTTGAAAATCTATTAAAGAAATCTGACAGATTGTAGTAGCTTGATGTGCTGGCGTCTGTACATAAGTTGATTAAAATTTTTTAAATACGCCTAATAGCAAAACTTTTTCGCACGGCTTTAATAAGGTCTAAAGTTCTTATTTTATCTAGTTTATTTTTACTTTATTTGTAATTGTTTAATTAAGGATTACATTCTAATCTTAATGAACATAGCACAAAGCTTTTGCTTATTGACGGTACTAAGCCCGTGAAAGTATGAAGGGAAAATTTGCAACTTTGATTATTATTGTGTTATCAATGAATTGCGGCGGCGCGCGGGGCGGGGCGGCCCGCGCAACTTCATCAAGCGCGTACGCACGGCGCGGCAGTGTCCAGAAACATAAACTTTTTATAGATTACTTTGTGATATGATATCTCAATATTTTTGTATTGAGTGATACTAAAAGAAAAAACAAGTATTCAATGATTTTCGCCAAAGAGTAATATATCAAAATTTGGACGGTGACTAAAAAAATTTCCTGTATTTCATCTCGTCGAAACGATCATAAATACTATTATTGCAAGAAAATGACGTGAATAAATAATATTTTATAAATATTGTAAACTATAAACTACGTTTTATTCACCTTAATCAAGAATAAATAGGTTTTCTAATAATTGTCGATAGTGAAACACCGTTTGAAAAACCCATCCTTATAAAGTGGCTAGTTGTCAGTGCGCACAACGCCACGAACTTGTATAGAAGTAAATCTGTGACGTCATAAGCGGACGGGTTTCAAAGTCATAGTGACTGTGCATTTTAGTGTAGTGCAATGTTGCATCTTGCGTTGGCGCACGTGTTCTTACAAAAAAATGAGTGACGGTGAAATAAATGAAATAGTTCGTCGTCTTGACATTCCGTTAAGTCGTCAACTTCCGTTTCAGGAATGTACTTCCGTTTTCTATTAGTTTCTAAAAACAAGAAAAATCATTGCTAGTATTTTGCGTACCTATACCTACCATTAAAAAAAGATCTGTAACATCTGCGTAAGACAGTCACTTACCCTCCATTTTAATTTAAAAAAAAAAACATAGAAAACCACGTATCTAGCTTCTATTGATTTTATTTGGTTCTATTTGTTGTAAGTAAACGAAATAAATTATGCATCGGTTGAGGTTATGCACGTGTAACTCGATCACAGTGAATAGAAAAAAGAAAATACCATAGACATCAAAATCTAGACATCCTTATATCAGAAAGGATTTTGACGTGCCTCGAGCGCCAACGACTTGATATGAAGTAGCAGGATTACATTTGGAGACAAATAGGGATGTGCCTTCTAGAACACAAGTGTAATAAATTTACAATTCTTTTCTTTTATTATGGGAAATATATCCAGGTTTTCATATTGATTTTTTTATGAAATAAAACAAAATATGAAAATACGTTTGTATACGTTCGTCAGTTTTTATTTAGCTTCGTAAATTGGTGAATAAACATTAATGTCAACTTATAATATTATTTGTCGATTGGACATTAATCCCATCCCTACGTTTTACTATAGATACGTTATACATTTGTAGCGTGGCGCTGGAGGACACATCGCGTATTATATAGATGGGCGTCGAAAAGGTTAAAAATCTGTGATGTTCCACTACAGGGCAAAGGCCTCCCTACTCTCTGTCCATTTCTCTCTATTTGAAGCTGCTAAGGACGAGTTCTTGTAAAGAAAGACCTTAAGAACACAAACAGAAATAATAATATTTTATCTATTCCATCCTAAACAGTTTTCTCGGTGTTTCGTGACATTGCCAAGCGGTTGACCGACTCTTCACGTGACCAGAAGGCTGGCCTATTTTTTATTCAAAGAATCAGTATTGCCATACAAGGTGGCAAAAATGCCAAAAGGCTAGCAGTATTGCCACGTTGTATGGCAATACTGCTAGCCTTTTGGACACTTTTTTTGTTGACAACGATACGGACGGATTTTTTCGAAATTCCCATTCGTGTAGCGCAAAAACGTGTTTGGCTAGAACGTTGATTCTGGTGTCGTTGTCAAAAGTTGATAAATCACTACTAAAACCTAAATGGGAAACAACAGAAATATTTGCCAAAATAATGTTAAAAATGCATGAGATGTTGACGATAGCAAAATAATTTTAGTGCCCGTATTAAAATTATTTTGCTATCGTACGTAGTACGGACGGTGGCGTTGGTTTGAGAAAGTAATTTTATACCGGCTGTAAATTATACCTAAAATAGTATTTCCTTATTGCATAAGAGATCTGAGCGTCAGCTGCTTCAGTAGTGGGGGAGTCCAATTTTAGAGAATGTCATAGTTGTAAAAAACTTATTAAAAAAAAGTAATTTAATACCGCGCCAAAACCTAATGGGAGGTTTTTTGGAATCATCTTAAATCCAAAAAAAGTCAGCTATTTGATATACATATTATACATATTTCAACTTTAGCTGTAATGCCACATCGAGAATTAAAATTCTATTTTCAAATGTTTGAACTACGAAATTTTGATATTATCTGTTGTCTATTATGGATCAACAATTTTTTTCTTTAAAATTCATTGTTTGTTTCCTTACTATTTTGCATTTCATTATGTAATTTTTCTTTGTAAGTTTTCGTGTAATGTATTTTAATTAATTTAAACTTGTCAAACTGTTGGTGTCCTGTAATATTAGAACCGCGCACTCCGATGCTTTTATACAAGTCATTGTGCAGCTTCTGTGTGAAATGTAATAAATAAATAAATTAATGTATTTAGTGATTTATGGTGCAAGTGGTGTTCTTCTGCTGGGTACTCACCGGGGTCGATGTAAACGCCGCGGAACGTAGTTTCCGACGAGAACCTGTACGCGGAGCTCACGCTCTTAAGCATGGTGCTTGTGGTTTCAGCGCCCGCACCGGCGTACACATCCGATACCAGTGATTCTAGTTAAAAAAAATGTCAAAATGTTAAGTCGAATTAATGATGAGAATGAATGTTCTTTAGAACGGTCAGCTGCGAAGTACTAGCGACTGGGGTACATGTATGACTAGAAGTATGAGCGTAAACGAAGCAAACGAGTATGGAAGGATCGTAGAAACTACGGAACACCAGAAGCAGATGGCTTTCTGTAGTTTCTGCCAACCCCCATGGGCGGCGTGGGTTTAAGAATGTACGTTAGGTCTTTATAACACATAAAAAAAACTTAATTGGTAAAATAACATAGTTGGATCCTGATAAGATGGTGCAATGAGAAAAATGACAACGTTGAAACTATCTGTCAAATATTATGATGTTTCGATTCATTTATCATTGTGAACATAATTAAATGAAATGATGAAATATCGCTCTGCAGTGGATATTTATAATAATAATTGCAATAATTAATATCGTCATACTGAATACTGAAAGTTGCCAAATTTCTGACTGCGCCCTCTTAAGGTGGATGCGGTAAGGTAGCCCGCGAAATTCAAATTTTCTTACGGTTTATGCAATTTACAGGTCATTATGAGGTTGTATGTTGGTCAAAATATGATTCGCTACCATAACAAATATGTATTTACATAATTAAAATCATCAAAACAACTCCATGACTTGGGAGTTTTGCTTGAATTGCCCTAAAATGTCATGATTTCATGAAATAGTCATTCAATTAGGTGATATGACTGTGAATAGTTCTATTGATGATGTTTATTTATTTATTTATTTATTTATCCTCCTACTGGAACGCCATAATTATAGCAATTACACCAACGGAGCAAAAAATTACTTAATGTGCTGCTTCCCATCCATCCTGTGCGTGGTGGACATCAAACGGGCGGCGATGGAACACGCACGCTCACACAGCGTTAGCTCAATAGTGCCATTACTGCATCCAAATCGCGCACATTCTTTGCGATTTTTTTGAGATACATTCAATTTTTCAAAATAAAAACATTAAAATTGTAAAAACGGAAAATTGTTATTGTTTTGTTATTAATTTACGTTCAATTTACAACTTAGATACAAACGGTTTTGTTCTCCGTTTTGCTTTATATGAAACCCCACGCGATTGTTTAGAATATGAAATTTTACAAAGTCCTTCAGAACAGAGTGAGTATAATCATATACTAACCTCTTATCTTGTTGCTTTCAAGGGGCGGCTCTCTGCCGGCCAGTTGGTTCACACTGGCGCTGGAGACATCAGTTTTCTCCCGACGCGACAGTTCGCTCCGGAAATCACGTGCCGACACAGGCGTCGATGTATTGGACTCGCTGAGCGCCACTGCAATAATTAAAAAGTCATAATTTATTGCATTCCAAAGATTAAAGTTTTTTAATAATAATATAATAAAACGGTTATAAAATCTGACAACGAAGCTAGACCGAAACCCATAGGCAATTTTCGACCGACGTAAGTAAGTGACGTAAGAGTGAAAGTCTAAGGGTACATTTCACCGATGAAACCGAACCGCGTGTCAGTGTCAATATTCCACAACAATGAATCTAAACCGCGATTAAGAGCTGTCCCTCTTAATCGCGGTTTAGATTTATTGATCACGTTCTGTTCCACTGGGAAATTCGTCCTAAAAGTGATAAAAGTTTGCGCCAAGGTGACAGTACCATTCATGGGAGACTTACTTTCATAAGCGCCTTCGGTTCGCACCAAAATGTGTGAGGCAGCGACCTGCAATACAACCACAATTTAAATTCATGATATGTTATTTCATTTAAACTATAACTGAAATTAAATGAAATTGTTTATTCTGAATATCAGGGTCGGCGCTCATTTGGCGAAGCGCAACGCAGCGCGGTCATCACCCCCAAACAAATATTGACCTTGCTGGAGTTGAAATAAAGTTCAGATTAAATAATAATAATAATAATAATCTTTATTGGAACAAAAATACATTTTACAATTTGATTGCGTACGTAAATAGCTACATTAGTTAGAAACTGTGTCGCAGCTATTAAATAAACTTCCATTAGCTCGAAAGTGTATCTAAGCGGAAAAAAGTACGCGTCTTAGGTTATTTATTGTCGAGTTTATTTCAAGGCTCGCAATGTTGATTTTTGTTTGACACTGACGACCGCACTGCGTTGCGCCTCGCCATATGTGCGTCCGCCCTCAGAATCACTTTTACACGTCATATTAAACAAATAAAAATAAAGGCTAGATGGGGTCGACATTTCCTATCTGACTACCTCTGAGAAGATAATAGAAACTGATTCAGGGTCACAGCTTCTCTCAAAAGCCAGACATAATCTTTGTCAGACCATGTGAGAACCATGTAGATTTGTGTCTGAAATGGTCTTCTTTTGAGAAAATAACCACACAGACTTGAGTGGACCACAGTCAGTGAAAGCATTTATCAGTAATCGTGTAGCTCAACTCAGAACTTAAGGAGCTCAACGACTCGACGAACGATTCCAAAGAAAGGATATTTGGGTAGGTCGCATAAAGGACTCACACTGCCAGAACATCATTAAAAATAACTGCGAAATAAAAAAGTTACCCACATAGTCCTCGCATTCAAAATAATGATATGAGTAATCTAATACTTTACAAGGTAAATATTCATGAAATTTCGTGTATAATATTCATTGATGGCAATTTGTATAAAATAATGATGAATGATTTTGCATAATATTTATTTCTATTTACTTTATTGTACACCACACAAATACAGAACAAAAAAAAAAACAACTTTTATGGTTTTATCACAAGGCTTGGCAGAATGAGCGGCTCAATCGGTCAAGTCAATGATTTTGTTTTCTAAATAATCAGACATTGGGTTACTGGAATTGGGAAACTTGGTTCCAATCATCCCACACATTTACTTTCTTGGGAAATATTATTCATGAGCGCATCTAGTTAGGAGCTAGAAGTCGGAATAGATAACTGTGACTTGATTGTGATTTTGTTTTTTACAATGTATGTAAAAACAAAGTCACTTTTCGTGTGTTTGTCCTTAGATCTTCGAACTACACAGTGGATTTTGATTCGATTTTCAGCAACATTTAAAATTTTATTCCGGAATATTTATGTGTACATTACATTCATACTCAACTCAGATATAACACAGGAATCTCGATGTTTTGACATGTCGCTAGATCGGTAACTAAATTGCACCCTTGAAATGCAGTGATTTATAAAAAGCACTTACCGTCTCCGGCTGAACGGGCTCATGATCTTTCGAAATGGCGCCCTGTAGTCGTCGCCGTATGTCACTAGCCGATATGTCATTCTGAAATATTTGTGGTAACAATAATTTACGATGCAATGTACTTTTCTTGTGAAAGGCCAAATAATTATTAATGAGCAATGATATGAAAGTAAAGGTAGTGAAGGGTAGCGTGACGGTTAACGAGGGAGAATGGAACAAAGGCCAGAAGGATTATGATGATGTACATTCTCTTGGAGAGTTCTAGCAGTGTATGTTATAACTTAGGGGAGGCTTATGTCTAGCGTTGGATGTCTTTCGGCTTCAATGATGTTAGAGTTAATTTTCGTGGACATTCTAAGAATCATGCAAGAAGAAAACTCAAATTGATACTTTTTTCTAAGTATCCGGCCGCGACGTGGATGAAGTCCGTGACGTCACTGAGAAGACGCATATAAGTTGTGGGAACACTCCCACAATTTATATGCGTCTTTTTACATTTGGTCTGTTATGTAAGTCAATTCTCCTATAACTACTTGGGATGATCCAGCATACCTGGTCGACATCCTGGAGTTCGAGCAACGTGGAGTGCGGGTGCGTGCGCACGCGCAGCTTGATTGTGACGCCACCGTAGTACTGTAGCAGCTGCTCGCCGTCCGCCGTCACCACGGGCGCACACCACTCTAGCTCTGTTTCGTCTGCGGGTGCGGAGCATGTGGGTATGTGAGTTACGGGTTGTTTTAACGTGAAACTGATAAAAAGCAATTTGAACGATTTATAGTATGAAATAAAAACAATTTTTGGTTGACAGAAATTGGTCGTAGATATACGTTCCGACAGTTTACGGATACAAAATTTGGCGCGTAGATCTATGCTCCGACATACCAGAGGTTAAATCAAACATATCTAATCATTTTGTAACTGCTATTTTCCTTACTGTCGAGGTTTTATGGGTTCAAATCCGTGCAAGTACTAATGTAACTTTTCCAATTCATATTATGTACTTTATTTATTTATTTAAACTTTTCGCACAAAAGGTACAAAAGCGGCTGTTTATCTTACACATTACAGACATCGGTGAAAAAAACATCGTGAGGAAACCGGTACCGGTATCTTTATAACATCACTTTTTGTCTGTCACAGACATTTTTCTCGAGATCAATGCCACATAGGAATTTTAATTTTGGCGTAATGCTTGGGTCTCGATGACGCGCTCACTGTTTACCAGTCAAAAACTAAAAACATATTTGCATTTTGTTTTTTCTATGGTCAAATCGATTCGAAGAAAAACATGTTTTAGCAACACCATGCTATGTATAGTATAGATTGTTTAGAAGCTAGCGCAGCTTTATTTACTTCGATGAAACGGTATCGCAGAACCAGTCTATAGACTGATCTGTGTAGTTTGGTGCGGAACCCTATATTGTGTTGTGCGAGCCCGACTAGCTCAAGGTTGTTTTATTCACATACCTTTCCCCTTAGCGAAGGTGAGGATGGGCGAGGCCATAGAGACGGGCGGCATGGCGTCGGGCGGGAAGCGCGCGCAGTGCGCAGGCGTGGAGTAGTGCACGGCAGTCTTAGGTGGTATCATGCACCACCACTTGGTGCCCGCGCATTCCACTTTAGCCTGCAAGTTCATTAGTATCGGGCGTTAGGAACAATCTCGGCTGTATTGTAATAACACCAGCCGGTCGATTCTGGAAAAATCTCACCGTGATAACTAAGGTGAAGTGAGCTTAGAGTGAACTGTGTCATGCTAGGCATTGACACTATTGACGACTCACTCCACGCTCACTTCACCCAAGTTTTCATGGTGAGATGGTTACAGAATCGCACGCCTGTTTTTACACCCGCCTGTATTTTAGAAATAAAATCTTTTGACTTTACCTCTGTGCCCGAAGAGGTGGCTTCGTCTGGAGAGTGTGTAGGCTGTGCGACGGCCAGCGATAGGCGCGTGTGGTTTTGCACCACGAACTGGGGACAAGGGTCCGGAGCCACCACCACCAGCCAGCGGCCGTCCTGCTTCATCTGAGTCACCACTATCGGGATCTGAGAGTGAAGTTAAATACACAAACTTGGATTTTTATAAAAATAACAAGCCATGTGCATTTCCCATAGGCAAAACGACGACATACAAACTTTCATCCCCTATTTAACTCTTTTAGAGGTAGTATTTTAAAAGACCCTTTCATAGAGCTCACCTTCGTTATAAAAGGTTTAGGGCTTATGTGATCTACTAAAACTGCAATTATAATTTTTTTTTTAAACTATATGTCTAAAAAAAAAATGCTTTGATGTCTATTGTTCTTATGTACATATTTATTATTACACGAAATGTTTGAGACACCTATGGGTGGCCTATGGGTGGTAAAGAAGCCATAGAAGCGATTTTTGTAATGTAAATATTTTGTTTAAAAAAATAAAATTACTTGACACACATGGTATACAACTGAGAGCACACTGGCACCTTCTTATTTTTAACATCCATTTACGTAGTATTTACAGTAATTGAAGCGGGCGGCAACATGGCGGCGCGGAAGGTCCGCGCGCGGCATTTATGAATTACTAGCTAACCCAGCGAACATCGTACCGGCTCAGAATCAATAAGAACGAATGTATGAGAAAATGAATTATCTTCATCATGGTTTTTTTTATTTTTGTGAAATTTTCCCGTGTTTTAATTGTTATGCTATTCGGGGCGGACACAAATCCAACAACTTATAACCATAAAAATCAGTCTAGCCGTTCTTGAGTTATGAATGGTGTAACTAACCCGACTTTATTTATTTATTTATATAGTAAAAGTAAAGTAGTTTTTATGTATTTATTTATACAGATATATAGATTTGATATTGTATCTTTACATTATTTTTTATTTTGTAAATTTTGTTAAAATTGGACCATAAAATGCCGTAGATATATATTGAAATCGCCTTAGTTATGTTGTATACGTACATAATCGTAAATAAATAAAATACTAACCGATTTAACTTCGGAGTCAATAAGCGACACCGCTCTCCTGAACGGCGGCTGCCCAAGTCGTATGGGCACGGCGAGGCGCGTCGGGTACGCGCTCGCGGGCAGTGCGAGGCACAGGAACACTCGCAACTCGGCCGGGTCGCCGCCACGCCAGCGCCCACGCAGCCAGAACTTACACAGTGGTGTGCCGGAAGCGGAGCTGGAAGTGCGGGTACGAAGTTAAGCAAGGCAAAGAGAATAGTTTGGTGTAACATTTACATACTCGAATCAAATATCAAAGTACCATCAATAAAAAAAATCGTAATTTTCACAAAAACTTTTTTGATCCCATTTGATCCAGTTACATCATCATCATTTCAGCCGAAAGATGTCCACTGCTGGACACACGCCTCCCCCAAGCACCTCCACTTCGACCGGTTTTGTACTTCTCGAATCCAGCGGGGTTCTTGCGGCCTTAAAAATGACTGCACCAAATTGGATAGTTATTTCTGTTGTGTTCGATTTTGCCAGGATAAGGTTTGTATGAAAGAAAATGTCGTAAATCCGAAATAAACATTGCACCCGTGCGAAGTTGGGGCGGGCCGCTAGTTAACTATAATTTCAGCTTTCCTCACGATGTTTTCCTTCACAGATGTCCGTCCAAGTTAAAACGCAGAATGTACCCTGTAAGGTTATATCCTGGGTTAATATATTGGACAGTTTTTGTTGCGGAGGGTTTGCCTCCTCCTTATCGAAAAGTCCTAAACGCAAAAGCTCCTCATAGCAAAACGTCCTATTAGCACATTTAAAGCTTCGATTAAACAGATGCCGTAAATAACGCTTCTCAAGTCACGACGAGCGTGGCCAGCTATTAGGCCAAAGTAATCCAGTGAACTAGACGAATGTTGTATCATCGACTCGAAAAGAAGAAGAGGTACTTGATATCCCGACCAGTCGTACTCAGCGCTTCTCCTCCCACGTTTATTATGCGCACAGCCAAAGTAGAACTCTCTGCCGGCGTCTGTGTTCCCTTCCACATTTAACCCGCCTGCCTTCAAAGTAAGAGTGAACAAGCATTTTCTGGCCACGCTCATTCTATCATAGACATCATACATCGTTTTCCATCAGGCGTGATCAAGGGCAAGGGGGGGGGCACATTCAAAAAAGAAACAAAATAAGGTAAATGGATGTATTCTGCAATACTGACCTGCTGTCTTTAGTCGGCGGGACCTCTGCAAAGGTTTTGGGACGCAGCATGATACAATCGTCTACGTCGTCTGGAACTGCGATTGCTGAGACCTGCCAAAAACGAAGATCTCAAACGAAATAATAGTAGTACAAGTGAATATTGATTGGTCGACTGATATCGTTTCGGTAGTCAAATAGCAACCGTGAGAAGTAAAATATGTACAATTTGATGCATACATTTTTATGGTTTCATACATGTTTCTGCACATAATTCTTACATATTACAAAAAGAATAGTAGTAGAATAGTTGTGTCCCACTTATGCGATTTAAGTAATTTTTGTTTTAATTCATAGATACGTATCAGAGACCACAAGTGAGCTGTCATTGCACCCGATGACAGCTCACTGCTGACGGACACTATTGAAAGCACACTTCAGCTAAGTTTTGACGGTATGATGATTATGATGTAGGTGGATAGCATACCAGTATGCCCCTTTCGAGTCTGTTGATGAGTACATAGGACGACGACACGCCAAGCACGTTGATCTGCTCCTTGATCTCGTAGTACAGCGTTAGGAGCGCCACCTAGGGAGCAATCACGGTAAAGTCAGGGAAATTTATTTTTAACCAAATGGACTACATAATTAAATTGAACCTTCGTATATTCAAATGACTACAGTCACTCTTTGTTATTTATACCGGGTGTAAGGGACAGCCCTCCGCAAATGAACAGGGTGCATTCAGCTCCTTATTTAGAATGATATTCCATCGGAAATTTTCTCAGGAAAATTTTAATTTTTTTTACCGTTTTTTCGGCTAATATTCCTTTATTTCAATGTAAAATTACATTCTCTGTATGCACCACTCCATTTATGTAAATAAAACAGTTAAAATCAAAAAAACAGCAATGGATTTCGAAATACTCTAACGAACGACGCGTGAAATCAGCTGTTCACTTTCTGCCTAGCTTCAGAGTTCATCAAACTCACCGCATGGCGCATACTACTACATACACAATAACAATAACAGACGCTCCGAGTTGCCGAATCGCAAGTGTTGCCAACTTATGAGACCTCAACTCGTTTATTGATAAATGCAAATCTTTTCGTGCACTTCGTTTCTAAAGGAAAACGCTCATAACGTGCCCTTGAGTATTCGTGGTACGTACCTAATTAATTAATTAATTCTACTTTTCAAGCGATCACTGGATCCAGTTTCCAAGCCACCCAAGGGATTTTTACATGGTTTTACGACAGCTACCGATTGATACTCGAGTCAGGAATCGAACCTGAGCCCTCTGCAATGAAAGACCAGTCTTGTATCACACGGGGTTTTTTTTATGTAGAACATTTTTGCAAGAAATTTTGGGAAAAATTTTTCGTGTAGTTGACAACACCTCAGTAGTTAGTTGGTTTGTGACTGTGTCGCGTGCGCATCGCAGTTGATCGCAGTGACGCACTGACGCAGTATCGCTCGCTGTTTTGCCGGGGCTCCCCGCGCAGTCGCGTTGTGAAGTTTACGTACGCATTTGGATTTAATTTTTGTTGTGGATTATTTTTGTGTGTGTTTATAAAAAATGACTACATTTAGTGCTCGTGAGTATGGAGAAATGATAATGTGCTACGGGGAAGCTCGGGGAAATGCCAGGGAAGCGCTCAGAAATTACATTGATAGGTATCCTGATCGTCGGCACCCATCAGACTCCTGGATAATTACCAATGCCTATCAACGAGTGCTAGATAACCAGCCCATAGTTCCGAATCAGGAAGGCGCCGGAAGACCACTTCGCGGTGCAACTGTAGAAAGAGTTTTAGACTTGGTCCGTCATAATCCACGCCTAGGCACACGCACTGCAGCTCGATTATTGCGGCGGAATCATGGAGCCCGCGTCTCGCACTGGTCCGTGCACAAAACGCTGCGAAGGGATCGGCAACGTCCTTATGTGATACATAAGGTCCAAGCCCTATTGCCTCGTGATCGTGGTCATCGAGTAGCTTACTGCCGGTGGTTGCGGGCTGAACAAGATCGAAATCCTAATTTTATCTCGCATGTGATATGGACCGACGAGTCGACTTTTACGCGGAATGGTATGTGGAATCGTCGAAATGCGCATTACTGGTCGTAAAAAAAACGTAATAATTATTAATAATTTCGTCATCTGTTTGTTATTTAGGATAAGTTTTAGACTGTTGTTGGTGGTGCGGAAAATACGTTGGTATTTATTTGTTTAAAAATGTCTCGCGGACGATTCAACGTTTTACGTAGGCAAGCCAGAAAGATGGTGTATGTCATGCAATTTATGAAAAACGGAGAATGAAGACAGCGTACAAATTCCGTTGGAGTTAGTTCACTTAAAGAAGTTTTTGAGGGGATACAGTCACTATCGTAAATACAAAATAAAAACATTATTGCTTATTTCATAAAAACCTATTTTAATTTTCATTGAACATTGTGGAATATTATTATAACTAACTTGCGAGCCGCCACCGCCGCCACTATGCTCTCGCTCGTTTCAATGTAATTGACCCCGTAGCGGGGAGGGGCCGAAGGCTCGCTGCGCTACCGTTCGCTACGTGCGTTTTGCCACGGTAGCGATACATTGCGTGTGAGGTAATAAAACAAATCAGGTTTATAGGATTCCCATAACGTTCCTGAAATAATTTCATGTACCGGTCATCTTAGTATGATGTACTGAATTCACCCCATCAGTCTGCGGAGGGCTGTCCCTTACACCCGGTATGAAATGTTGACATGAAATTTTGTGTATCATGAACAATTGGTGAATAAAAAATCGCTCATCCAATAGAACAATGACGTAATTACGTTTTAGCTATTTTTCGGGAGAACGTTTTAAAAGTTTGAAATTGGAAATATGATATATTTCCAATGATTATGCTAAAATATTTAATATTTTTATGTATGTTACTTTAATATCAATAATAATTTGTAATAATTTCATGAGAAAACTCAAGAAAACATTTTCGTAATTACGTCGTTGTTCTATTGGATGAGCGAAATGTTATTCTTTCTTTCTTGACAGGCTACTGCTCTTGTCGGTGCAGCATCTTTCACTTCCATTAAGAACCTTTTCCTAAAACGATATTTGAACAGGACGCAATAAAGGTCAAAAGTACAGTCGACTATAGAATTGTACCACCCTAAGGTAGCGGTGAGCAGCCGCGACTTACGAGTTATAGGTCGAACTCAGACAGGCGCCTTACTTTGTGTAAATTATATCATCATCCAACCAACCCGCACTAGGCCCGCGTGGTGGATTATGTATGACCCACTCCCTCTCACCGAGAGGAGATTTGTGTCCCAGCAGTGGGAACATTATAGGCTGATTATGTATTCATGTACGTAAGGTGAATGTCACTTGTACGTCACAAAACGCCAGTCTACTTTTCCATTTGACAGCTAGATCGTTTCATCATTACTGAAGTTTCAACTTACTACATACCTACCTTATACAAGAGGAAGTCTGAAAGAGGCAAATGTGACTGAAAAGTTGTGTGGAAATCGGTTGTGAGGCTGGCCATTAGGTGCGGAGGAATGAGGAAAATGTTGTGAGAAAAGTTGGCTAGGTTGCTTGTGAAGTATGGAAAGGGAATACGTTCTGCAACGACCCCTGAGAAATTGGGAAAGAGAATGATATGTAATGTTGCTGACAACTAGATCTTTCTAACATTAGTGAAGTTTCCATTTACTGTAAAAGTTATAGTGTCACCTTCTGGTTGCACAGTATGGCGAAGTTGGCGGCGTGGTCCAGGGCCACGTGTCCGGGCGGCAGAGAGCCGTACCGGCCCGGGTCCTCTGTGGACACCTGCAGTCGAGAGCTCACGAACGTCTCGCGACCCAGCTCGATTGACATGAAGAACGGTTTCTGAAACAGAATGATCATTTACTAGTACTTTGCTCGTGACTTACTTCGCGTGGATTTCAGAGTTTTCGCTATAAAATTCAGCACCCGTGCCACTCAACATAAAAAGGTTGTTTTCGAAAACTGATGATCTTAAAATTATTTATTTCGATAAGTATTAGTCAATTTTCAAGTTTTTTGATCAAATATTATAGGAAAACATATATACAACGTGTCCCAGAAATCAACGTCAAGCCGAAAACGGGCAATAGGCCAAGTCGTGACAGCTATTAGAAAAATATAAAAAAAAATCTTGGTCATGTACTTTTCGAATTATAAGCATTCAAAAATAAATCTCAAAAAGTGACACCCTGTGATGATTTTTCAAGTCCTGTGACTACATTATTAACATTTCGGTAGTTTTTTTCTCTGTGATCTAACCATGAATAACCCTTCTGTAAATTACAGTTAAAAGTTAAAACGTAACTGCCTCAGTTTTAAATTAAATGTTAGATTTTTGCCCAATATTGAATTCAAAATAATGACATCACCCAACTTTAACCGACTGTACTGAAAAAAAAATCTACTACACTATTTTGGCAAGTAACTTTAAAAGATGGCGCGTTTAGTCAGGATTCCAAAATGGTATAACACATACTAATTGCTACTTCTTAATTGAGGAAAAAAAGTACATTGTTGGTTTTAGGTGCATTTGAAATAAAATTCAGTCGTTGGATTTCTTTTATTATAATTTTTATTAAATCAGATTTACGAAGTTTTATAACAAATGTTCAAACTGTTTTCCTTCAGCTGCAATGCAAGTTCTACATCTCTTTAAAAATGATCGCGTAATAAGACGGGCGTATCTTCTTGAGTTGATGTATTCAGCGGCTTCTGCAATTCTTTGGCGCAGCTCGTCTAAATCTTGAATTGGTTTAGAGTACACTTTATCCTTTATCGTACCCCAGTAAAAAAAATCTATGGGGTTTAAATCGGGTGAACGGGCAGGCCACGAAATTGTACCACCCCGCCCAATCCACCTATCGGGGTATTCTCGATTGAGAAACTCTCGTACAGTGAGAGCATAATGCGCTGGGCAGCCATCTTGTTGATACCACATGCTGCCGTAAATGTTCAGTGGCACTTCTTCCAATAATTCTGGTAATTGGTTCTGTAAGAAGTTCAAATAACCCTGGGCATTTAAATTCTCCGGCAGCTCGATTGGACCAATAACTTTACCATTCAAAATTCCCGTCCACATATTTACTTTAAACTGGTACTGAGATCTATCTTCCCGCATCAAATTTGGATTTTCCACGTGCCATTCGTGCAAATTGTGGAGGTTCATGTAACCGTCCTTTTTAAATGTTGATTCATCGGACCAGAGAATTTTTTCAAAGAATCGCGGGTCCTCTCGGTGCCTCTGCAACATCGTTCGACAAAATCGTACTCTCTCTGGGTAGTCTCGGGGTAGCAGACTTTGTACTCGTCGTACATGGTATGGGTGAAACTCGTTCTTTTTTAAAATACGATGTGCAGTACTTTTGGGGACTCCTATGCTCTGTTCAATTCCACGTACTGAGATACTTCTGTCTTCTTCAACTGCTTGCAAGACTTCGGCTTCGTAGGGCATAACGGGTCTTCCCTCGCTAACCATTTGGCTAGGAAATCGACCCTCTGATAATGACCGATGCACATTAATAAATACTCGATGATCGGGATGACGCTCAGCATTCGGGTATCTCTCACGATACACTCTTGCTGCGGCATTGGCGTTGCATAAGCATTCTCCATAAATGAGATGCATGTTGGCGTATTCCTGTGCGGTGTATCGAGATGGCATGATAAAACACTACACAAACACGGGGTTGCGATTAAAACAAGTCCGGGGTTGTCAGAAACGGTGCAGATAAATCCAAATTACAATGCAAATCAAGTCCAATAAACAAAGCCACAGTTGTAAGTACGAAGTCAATACGAATACAAAAAGATGTGCAGTCAACGAAAGAGCGTAACGTACTGCAGTATTGCACAATTTGCCGACGCATCCCTGTTTAGCCAGAGTAGCGTCTCTATCTGTTTCACTCACACATATGAAATGATGTGTCAATCCGTCTCCCTCTTAGTTAGATAAAAGTAGCGTCACTATCTATCTCGCTCCCACTTGTCAAAGTAGCGTCACCTCACATTAGCTAAAATGAATCTTTCTCGCTCACACTAGTCAAAATAACGTCACTCTTCGTCTCAATCGAACTTTTATGAAATACGGCTTCATAAAAAAAAAATGTTTTTCTCAATTAAGAAGTAGCAATTAGTATGTGTTATACCATTTTGGAATCCTGACTAAACGCGCCATCTTTTAAAGTTACTTGCCAAAATAGTGTAGTAGATTTTTTTTTCAGTACAGTCGGTTAAAGTTGGGTGATGTCATTATTTTGAATTCAATATTGGGCAAAAATCTAACATTTAATTTAGAACTGAGGCAGTTACGTTTTACTTTTAACTGTAATTTACAGAAGGGTTATTCATGGTTACATCACAGAGAAAAAAACTACCGAAATGTTAATAATGTAGTCACAGGACTTGAAAAACCATCACAGGGTGTCACTTTTTGAGATTTATTTTTGAATGCTTATAATTCGAAAAGTACATGACCAAGATTTTTTTTTTATATTTTTCTAATAGCTGTCACGACTTGGCCTATTGCCCGTTTTCGGCTTGACGTTGATTTCTGGGACACGTTGTATATACAACATTATTTTTAGTATATGGAAAACCCGAAACACGTGTCTAGTATTTTTGTTTAAAGAATCTATGGACAACATTTCGAAACTGTATCATGAAAAATCACGAAGTTATAAGCTTGTTATGGTACCTGATTGTCCGTACAAAAAGTTGGTTACTACTTAACACGCGCCGCCGGCCGACCGGCTGTGACCTGTGTTGTGCGCATATTATTGCGGATATGTACTTAGTGTCACTCGGTGTCCAACTTGTTAGTTTTTTAAATATTTTTGGAACAAAATATAACATGGTGTACGAATTATTGGAATATCGATTCAGTTACTTATTCTGAACAAACTATATTAAGGTTGATGTTTTTTTAAAACTTCAAAATTTGTCTAATCATTTAAATATAGCTTGATGTACCAACCACGTTTTTGATTTTCTAAAAACCCTTTTACGGGAGTAGTTTTGACAAACTAATAATGACAAGATAAATCACCCCCCTAATGATCGAATTTCTAAAAACCCCTTTTTAGTGCTCGCTAAATTATAAATGGAATCCTTGAGCAAAATTTAATGTTTCCAGCCCAGTAATTTAGGCTATGTGGTATGTCAGTCACTCAGTTTCAAGGAGAAATTGAGTGACTGACATATCATATAGCATAAATATTTATAAAGATGTTTAGTGGTGTTCAAATTAGAGTGCTAGTTCCTTATCCTAAAAATACCTGTATAATGGCAGAAGGTGGTGATATGGCGGTCCCGGACTGCAGCTTGCAGAGCGGCGCGGCGTCGTACGAGCGCAGCGTCAGCGACACCGGGGAGGCGTTGCACAGCAACACCATGGGGCACAGCTGGACCTCCAGGCTGCAACCGCCGCCAGCGCGCACGGCTGTGTAGCGAATCTGTACGGAAATGTCACTTTTATAACTATGGTCATAAGGCTTTAATTTAAACAAAGCTTTTATTATTGTATCGTTTTCTTTCCTAACGCGTATTTATTATTACTTACATATGCTGTGGACAACGCTGTTGATTGCATAATTGTTAAGTACCTCTTAAGTTTGTTTATTTGTATTATAGATTATGTAATTGTTTGTTGTTCCAAATAAAATAAAATAAAAAAATAAAAAAAATAAATAACGCGTGCTTGAGCAATGAAACAACTGCCAATATATTCTGTTAAAATCTCACCGCGAAAACTAAGGTGAAGTGAGCTGCCAATAGTGTCAATTCCTAGCATCAACTGGAATGACAGCTCACTTCACCTAAGTTTTCACGGTGAGATTTTAAAAGATTAGCACGATGAAGAGTATGATAGTATGTGGCGGTCTCACATACTGTAGTGGTAGTCAGTAAAAATCTGCTGTCTTGTCAGACTTCGGTCTAAGATAGTCTATATGTCTGTAGTCAAATGATCAGAAGACCGATTCCCGTAATTAAAGACGTTCATCGATTCCCGTAATGAAAGACGTTCAAAATCTACTCGCAGTCACATCACAGCGACAATCATTGTCAGAAATATAGGGAAACAAGAGGTAAGAGTATTTGTGACAAATTGAGTCAAATCAGACTGTGGACGTTCTTAAAACTACGAGAATCGCCCCTCTGGTCAATAACAAGTTACAGTCACACCGTTCGCACTTACCGTGACATCACATCGCGGCTGCAGGGTCGCAGGCTGCCACTCGCCCTGCCAGTGTTTTTGCACCACCGAGTAAGGCCACGCCGTGGTCGCGTGACGGCCCGAGCGATCCAGCCTGCACAGACACATACATCGAACTCAAACACAAAGCATTTATTTATAATTAACCAATTACATGCACTTTTGAATTGTCAAAGAGTCGGTCAGTCAAAAAGACGAAGCTAATTGCCCATTGCAAACCACAGTAGGTTTCTTTGAAGAAAGTCACTTCATGGACACACTTTATTAAAAATTATTATTCATAATATTTGCACGCCATGCTAGGTGGCAAACATGTCATCAAAAAATCATGCAGGATAAAATAAACTCAAAGAAACACCTATGGTTTTATGTTAGCCTGCATGTTTTTTTTTTTATTATTGTATGTGTAAACATGTTTGAGCAAATAAATACATAATATCTTATCTTTTGAATAAAAATATTGTCATTGTCTTCAAATGCATAACCTATTTCCTATACCAATTGCTATCTATAATGCTATTAACTTGACGCCTGCGCACATCACATGCGACTGACTAACTTAATTTAAATCCGTCTCATTGAAAAACGGGTTCTGACGTTTTAAAAATATGATTGACGTGTAGAAGTGTTTGTACAAACCAACTAACTAATAATAAGACTGAATTTTCAGTTTTAGGTGCAAATAGGGTACTTGGAAGGTTTCCAAATGCTTTTCTTACATCTAAAACCAAATATTCAGTGTAACGATATTAATTATTGCATCTCTTCAATATTTTAGCTCACTATAGAGTGATTTCATATTTCCATACAGTAATATTGACAAATTAATCAAAACAGCTAAGTATTTGTCAGCAATTTGCAACGTTGCCAACTTTCGGAATGCGCAGGCTTAAGGGGACGAAAGCGCACCAGCCACATTTTAGTTCTTTTTACAATTTTTTTTTGTTTGTAAATAAATATGTATATTACGAAGGTTGACTAACCATTTCCTGATATCCTCCATGACGTCATCGATGTTCATGACGGGCGACCGTTTGTCGAACACAGACGTGTCGGTCACACCGTAGTGCATCGGGATCGCCTCACGAGTCACCGGGCATTCCAAGTTCCTGCGGATATTATCATCATTACGTAGCATAATCAGCCTATAACATTCCCACTGCTGGGACACAGGCCTCTCAGTGAATAAGAGTGGGCCGTAATCCACCACGCGGGCCCAGTGCGGGTTGGTGGATGTCGCACATCTTCGAATTTTCGCTTCTAGGACATGCTGGTTACTTCTCGATGTTTTCCTTCACCGTTTTGAGTTTTTTGTTTATCATTACACAACAACTTATATAACAAACGAAAATCAATGAGAAAAGCCATATCGTTTAATTTTTCGTTTTTCTCATTGATTTTCGTTTATTATTTTATCATTTAACTAGAACGACATAAAGCCAATTACACTGATAAAACGCTTTACACATTATGAATCTCACATAATATAGGTCTAAACTAATATTTACCTTCTGTCCTTTTCTTAATGAACTAGAAAGAAAAAGATGCACTAAACTTAAATTTAGTTTAGTTTGTGAACAAGGAAATCGGCACCAGTTTCATACAAAAATGAATCTTAGTCGTATGAAGTTAATGTGCGTTAAGTAACTAAAAACTAAAAAAATTTTATATAAAAAAAAACAACCGACTTCCAAAAAAACACTACAAAGTGAAAAATAATTTTAATTTTGGAAGTCGGTGTCGTTGGTTCCGCATTTTGGTTTTTTGACGCTGACTTCCGAAATTAAAATTATTTTTCACTTTGTAGTGTTTTTTTGGAAGTCGGTTGTTTTTTTTTTATATAAAATTTTTTATTTTTCACTTTTTAGTTATATCTACCCCAATCAAATTCATATAAACACTACTTGCTATGTAAATATCAGTGACAGGAAGCTGCATCTGCGTTTATAGGGTACAGACGTGATGTTATGTTGTGCGATTGCGTAAACAATGCATACATATGCGATAGCAGCAATCGCGGTTGTTTTACTGGTATTAATTATTATTATAATAAAAAAATTATAACCTTTGTAGTGAGTACAGGCGTGATATTATGTTGTGTGATGGTGTAAACAATGCTTAGATATGCTATAGCAACAATCGCGGTTAATCTGCTGTTATTTATTGAAGAGTTCCCCCGATTTCTACAAGATCCCATCATCAGATATTGAAATGGTGACAATGGGACCACACGGGAAGCACCAGCTTTCAAATAAAAAAAGAATTATGAAAATCGGTTCACCCAGTCGGTTATTATGAGGTAACAAACATAAAAAAAAAAAAAAAAAAAAAAAAAAAAAAAAATAGTCGAATTGATAACCTCCTCCTTTTTTTGAAGTCGGTTAAAAATGTAAAATATTGGTTTGTAGGTGCTTCCGGTAAGACTGGAAGCCCACCCCAATATTGTTGAGAAAGTGCTAGGCAGACGATGTTGATGAGAATATACTTTGTTATGTGGTGGCCAAATAACGCAATGTTTTACAAAACCTGACAGGAACACTTACCTATATTGGAAGGACAGACTGTGCCTAGCGGAGGTGGTGCCAGGCACCTGCAAGTGCGTGCTGGTGCCGCGACCCGGCGTCGTCTGCAGCATCGGCGGGTTGAGCGGCTGCGACTTCGGCGTCGTCGGCTCTTCGCTCGTCGACTGAGATTCAGTTGTTATCAGCACCTGGGGGATGAAGTACTAAAGCTTAGTCGGAATTACGATCATCTAGAAGGGAAAAGAATTCTCTCTTAGCGTCTCGGCATTGACCAGATTTGAATAGGAATATTATGTAAATTATTATATACAACGTGTAACGTTAAATGCGCAAAACCTCAGACACCCCAGCTGATTTTTAATCCAATCGACCTATTTCAGAGAGAAAATAAGTCATTAAAAAAAAATGTAAAGGTTTTATGTGCTGTTTTAGTTTTACTGGCCATTCTGATCGTTTCTTGCGTCTGCGACGACGCTTTATCGAGGGAGGAGTCGTTACCGGGCCGCTGCGCCGCGCTGACATTGGCTTGCTTGACCTATTAATAAATAGACACGGCAACGTTTTCAATGAAGATTTTTTGAAAAATGTAACCTATATTAAAAATTGGTTCAATTAACTCTGCTCGTTATTCTGATCAAACTATTTTCAGGTTTTGCGCATTTAACGTTACACGTTGTATAGCTTTTATACTTTAAATTTTATTAATAGTCCATTTCAAAACTGATTCACTGATTAACTCATCAAAACCACTAGGATTAGTTCCCGAAGTCCTAGAAAGCTGAAATTTGGTATGTAGACTAGGAGTTTGACACCAATTACAATAAAAAAAAATCTGTAACTTTCACCCTCCAACATTAAAGGGCCACTCCACGCATTCCACGCATTATGGTAAGAAATTAAGTCAATGCCCTTTAATGTTGTGTTATACAATAGTTCAATAGAACTTACCAGAAGTAACCAGTTTTTTTTTAGTTCTGAGAGCAGCAAACCAATAGCAACCTTATTTTAACAAGAATAAAGTTCACTGTAATTTTGACAGACTTGTCAATGGCAGCAGCAGAACAGCAACCTTATTGCAATGATTATAAAGATTACTGTGATTTTGATAGCAAATTTTGTCTAAGGACTGTAGCAGTGTACTCACGTCTGTGTCGAGCGGCAGGTGAGAATGTAGCACGTACAGCGGCCACATAGTCGCCAGGATGCGCCCGTCACTGCGCCCGCGCACGACGCGGCACCACACCGACACGAACTGAGAGTCGCCTTCCGTTGGCACTGAGGTGTTTTAAACAATGAGGATAGGTGAAGGAAAAAAACAATAAATGATTAGTCGTGATAGTCCAGTGGACCACCTCAGGGTGGTCCCGCATAAATGTGGTCAAGTTCTGATAATTGGTTTTTGCGTTAGCTTCAATAACACGAATTTAATACCGTTGGTGTATGTTTTTGATGTTATAAAACTCTCTGTCACTAGTGTTTACATCGCAAGTAGTGGTATACGAATTTATTTAGGGTAGGTACTACACCTAGTATGTGAAAAATAAAAAACTTTATGTACATAAAGTTTTTTATTTTTTGTTGTGTACACAACAAAAAAACACTACAATGTGACAATTTACTTAAATTTCGGTAGCAAAAATCGAAAATACGAAACCGAAGATACCGACATTCAATTTTTTTTATTCACACTATATTATAATCTGCTGTAACAATGGAAAGATATCACGCTGTCCCTAGTTAATTGTCTCTATCAATATCATATAACTAAAATTATGTTTGCATTTGCAATATTTTTTTAAAATTTGTATACTTTTTAAGAAAATGTAAGAATATGTTTGGTAAATAATCAATTTATTATTTTTATCATACAAAAAACCGGTCATGTGCGAGTCAGGCTCGCACACCGAGGGTTCCGTACCAATTTGTAGGTGTGTAACTATAAATATACAGTTTTCGGATTTTTTTCCTTTACTTGTGCTACATGACATTGCTTCTTTGCTAAATTTCATGATTCAACGGGAATTTTCATGATTCAATTCAAGGTCAACGGGAAGTACCCTATAAATTTTGATTCCCTTATATACGTTTTTGCGGCATAAACGGCCGTATCTTTTTTTTACGTTAACTTACAAGTTTGATTTTTTTACATCTTCAAGGAAGTAGACCTGAGTATTTAGTTTTAATTTAATTTCAACTCGATACCTTCAAGACTCTTTATCTCGGGAACGCGTGGTTCCCGAGATAAAGGGTCTTGACAGACAGACAGACGGACAACTAAGTGTTCCTATAAGGGTTCCGTTTTTCCTTTTGAGGTATGGAACCCAAAAGATGTGATTTTACGATTCGAAGTTACTGTTACGTTGTATTTTCTAAGAAAAGCATTCGATTTATTTTTATTTCGATGTTATTTTAGTTATTAGAGTTCGACATAAAGTTATTTGTTATAATATAATATCGATTATCTCTAGATAAATCAAATGGAAGTATTGATTTATCGGCACTTAATTAGTTGTCAGCCGAAAACGGATATGGCGAAAATGTATGTATATTTTGGCCGAAAATGATCGCCGTTTAGTTATTAATGAATAAATTATGTAATTTTTTACGTCATAACACTTGCGGACTTCGTGGATGATCTTACCTTTCACCAGCCATGGGACGTTCTCCTTGGGGCATTCCTTCAGCGGAATGTCGCCTGACCAGCACGTGTTCTGTGATTTGAACTTTATTCTGCAATTACACATTTAATTCAGCGTAAATTAAGATATTGTGTTATTAAAAAAAACCGTGTGCCGAAAGGATATCGGAAAACTTCCATACTGAATTTTCAAAAATTCTTCCTTAGTTATATCTTCCTTCTAAACTTTGATACAAACTTTCATGCCTATAGACCGCGATTTAGGCCATGCGTTGTCTGTTTTTGAGTTGCTTATATAACATTGAATTTAAACAATGATTGAGAGAGATACAGCTCATTTTCGAACCTTCTCTGCGTGAAAAAAGGTTTTTGCCCTGCAGTGAGTTGAAGACTGGGGGTCTATACATATTATAAATTGAAGTGGCTTTTCGTGTCTGTCTATGTGTCTGCGTTGTTCTTCTAAGCTACGCAACGGATTTTGATGCAACCGCATTCTTTCAACACCATTTAGAGAACTTATTCCGGAAGGTTAAGTACAGTAAAGAAATCTTCATGCTTTGTCAAGTCGTAAAACACAGCAGGGTCGTTAATATTATAACAAAGTAATTACTTGAGCACCATCTCGCACTCGGCGCTGCAGACGACGCTGCGGCCGACGGTCTCGGCGTTCATCTCTCCGGAGCTCACCGTGAACCACTGCGGCGTGTCTACGCCATGGGCGCGGACCTGCACATAAATAACATTCATTGTTAACACCACAGAAACAGGAATACGTGACGTACGTACGAGTACAATTACGTTTAACTCAAAAGAGTTCTGCTCGTAAATAAAAATGTAACTTTAAGATATTAGATTGTACAACTAGTGCATATAAGCGGCTCGGGTGGATAGTAAGTCAAGGGGTAAAATGGCTCGTTTATGCCCGAGTTTATACACTCCGCTTTTCACTTCGATTGCGAGAAAATGAAACAGGCATAAAGTAATAACAGTATTTTCACTGTTAAAAAATGTTGCAAAATTGAAGAAGAGAAATTCTCGCTACGAAACTATTTAACAGTTTTTTTTTAATTTCCCACGTGTGTCATTCGACTTGTGTACCGTAAAGCGGGGTGAATAAAAAACCGGGATGAATCGGGACGAAACTTTAAAGTGGATTTTAACATTGAAAAAATATAGTTTTTTTGCCAAAAAGGTCTCTAATGTGTTTACTATATTATAATTAACGATTAAGTGTCCCTGTTGGCAAAAAAACTATATTATTTCAATGTTAAAATCCACTTTAAAGTTTCGTCCCGATTCACCCCTGCATCCCTATTCACCCCGTTTTACTGTACTTCATACTGATAAGTTATAAAAAACGTTCCTTTGCTTTTTTTAATAATAAATGACAACTATTTTATCTGGTTTTATTAAATTGACGATAGAAAACACGGAAGTGATATAAATTAAAGCAAATGAAATAACATAACGACTTTAATCTGCGACGTTTCATTGTGCGTGTGGCTGTTGGGCCTGAATCTTAGTCTTAGAAAAAAAAAAAAACTGCACTAAAGCATAAAAAGGGACTTTATGTCGCCTACGCACAACATAAAGACGAACTTTTAGAGCATGAGAAATGACAAAATACTTATTTCAAAATGCTATGATTTCGACAGTACTATGTTCTTAAGACCATAAAGCATCTCTAAAAACAAGTGGGTTAGTTATTTATTTATTTTTTTAGTTTTTTGTTATGCCCGTCACTGTACAGTATCCGGGTGCACTACATACTATTGTAGAGATCTTAATCTGCTTGGCTTTACCAGGCAGGCGATAACTTTTTTGAATTATTTCATCACCACTATTCCTAAAAACGGTAAAGGAAACCATCGTAAGGAAACCGGTATGTCCTAGAACCAAAAAAATCGAAAACATACGACATCTACCAAACAGTTCACCGTGATTTTTACAGAATAGATGGGCTGGTCATTCTTAGACAGTGCCGTTATAAGTTGCATGCCCACGTGACGGTCGAGCTTGGAGTTCTATTATAAAATAAAAAAATATGTACTAATTACCCATGTTTGCAAAGAAATAAATCAATGTCTATCTATACTAATAATAAAGCTGAAGGGCTTGTTTGTACGCGCTAATCTCTGGAAGTACCGGTCGGATTTGAAAAATTCTTTATACATTCGACAGCCTAATTAAAATCACGCTAGGACCCTTAAGGTGGCACTAGTCGATACTTTATCATATTTCGGGATGATATTACTCCACTGTTTGACATTGTACATCCAAAGTTAAATATGATATCATTTTTTCTTATTATTAATTGTGTCTACGGAAACAGAATAGTAAAATAAAAAGCCATTAAAAAGTTATGAGCCACAAATGATTCGTATTGCTTGATAATTTTAACGTAACTTGGGGTGTAAATAAGTGATAAAACATATTGTGTAAAATCTTCAAAACCAAGTCAGTACCGACAAAGCTCAATTATCGAAGTGTTCAATAAACTTCATTTGTAATTGATTTATGCAGTGGCTTTTTTATAAAACTCGAATTTCCAAAAGACTTTTAGTATTTATTTACGAGCGTTTCAGTTCGGGACTGTGTTTGTGTGCCTGCAAACTAGACATTGTACGTGTAAACTAGCGTCTAACTGCTCATCACTGCTATTATTTCTGTCGGACACGATGTCAGGTGAGAAAGCGTGAACTCGAGCTCGCGTCTAGTTCTACCTTAAGAGCCAATCACGATGCAAAAGTCAGAACGAACGCTAAGCGAAAACGAAGTAATAGCGCAGGCAGGAGATGCGATGCGACGGGGTGCGGCGGGGGAACAAGAAACACGCGAAGTAATAGCGCAGACAGGCGATGCGATGCGACGGGGTGCGTCGGGGGAACAAGAAACACGCGAAGTAATAGCGCAGGCAGGCGATGTGACGCGACGGGGTGCGTCGGGGGAACAAGAACAACGCGAAGTAATAGCGCAGGCAGGCGATGCGACGCGACGGGGTGCGTCGGAGGAACAAGAACAACGCGAAGTAATAGCGCAGGCAGGCGATGCGACGCGACGGGGTGCGTCGGGGGAACAAGAACCACGCGAAGTAATAGCGCAGGCAGGCGATGCGACGCGACGGGGTGCGTCGGGGGAACAAGAACCACGCGAAGTAATAGCGCAGGCAGGCGATGCGACGCGACGGGGTGCGGCGGGGGAACAAGAAACACGCGAAGTAATAGCGCAGGCAGGCGATGCGATGCGACGGGGTGCGTCGGGGGAACAAGAAACACGCGAAGTCGCGGGCAGAAGCTAGTAATTTGATTTGGTTTGACATGGTTTTTACATGTATTTTGTAACAACAAAGTGATTGTTTACTCTGACCTTATACATCAGGCTAGCCCTCAGCATGTTGGCTAGCACGAGCCGCCCAGACAGGTGCATGCACCGACTGGCGCCCGTCTCCTTGACCCTCACGTGGAGAAACGCGCCCATGGGGAACTGCTTATCGCTATCAGGGTTCTGAGCCTCGATCCTCAGCCGATTGGTCCCCACTACGAATGGTATACCTGAAAAATATTAGGTGTTAACTCTCACACTTGTACTGTAAAACCTTTATTACAAGTACCTTTATACAAGGTGTAACAGATAAAAGCAAGACCAGCCGTGCGATTCTGTAACCATCTCACCGTGAAAGCTCGGGTGAAGTGAGCGTCGAGTGAGCTGTCATTCGCTAGGGATTAACACTATTAAGTGCTCACTTCACTTATGATTTCACGGTGAAATTTTTACAGAATCGACCGGCTGAAAGAAGTTTATTCAGAATCGCCTTCTGAATCGAATTAGTAGTTTATGAAACCATTAAATAACCGGGGAATAAGTGATGCACTGTTCGATAAACTATTTTATCTAAAGTCATGCAATTTCATCAAAAACACAATAAATAATATCTTGAATTTGCTCCCAAATCCAACATTTTAACGAGGGAATATGCGCCACAGCAACCGATCAGCTGTTGTGATGTTATGCCGCCATTACCACCACAGATAATGTAGAGACAGCGGTAGGCGGAGTCTAATATGGACATAATTCGAAAATTTTAAAATTAGTCATATACCGAAAACATTGTTTTTTTTGTTTGTTTTATATATTTAACTAGCGACCCGCCCCGGCTTCGCACGGGTGCAATGCTGATCACTACATAGTATAAAACAAAGTCGCTTCCCGCTGTCTGTCTGTCTCTATGTATGCTTAGATCTTGAAAACTACGCTACGGATTTTGATGCGGTTTTTTTTTATAGATAAGAGTGATTCAAGAGGAAGGTTTATATGTATAATACATGCATAATATAGTAGAGAAACACTGATAATTTTAGAGGTTTCTAATTTGATGTCGTAAATAAACACATTTTTTTGCGCTTACATTGTAAACGCTGGCTGAACCATTCGAGATAGATCAAAATAATGTACTACAGTATTGTACACCTTAAAAAGTTCTACAAAATCCACTATGGTATATGTCTATCTCTTAGGGATAACCCACAATAACCATTTTTTATCCTTAACTTTTTACGAGAAATAATGGCTTATTTAAGAAGCAATTTTAGGCAATACAGCATTAATGCTTATCCAATTAAGTACCTTAAAAACATTGTGCATTTCATATAGATCATTATGGCCCTTCGACTACCCGTAACGACTGTCAAAGATCTACGAATGACAGCCGGGACCAACGGCTTAACGTGCTTTCCGAGGCACGGAGGGGTCTCGGTATGTAAAGATGGTCACCCATCCACAGACCAACCGCGGCAAGCGTAGCTTAACCTGATCGATCGACCTGTGCGGCTGTTATTATTTAGCCACGGGCCCCTCCATTCAGGGACCGTATTATGAAGTATTAATGTCATCATTGTTCCAGTGTCACAGAGAGACGAAGCTATACATGACCAATAGCACTATCTCTTTTTCGCAACGGAATAAAGACCTAGTACTTACTGGAGGACCACTTCCAATGCGCTGAGGAGTCGGCGAGAGCAAATCGTAGTTTCTTTTGAGCCGTTGGGTAGCGCCATCTGTAATGCGGACAAATATTTAGAAATACTTACATAAATTAATTTGAAAATCAATTAATTTTTATAAATTTGTAACTGTTTCTTTGTATAGCTTTGTATACCTACTTTTGTGTACCTTAAAACATCATTCTGTCATTTTCGAACGATTGACAGAAACAGAACGATGTTTTAATTCGATTATAGCATTTAATGATTTGTAGTTCAAGCGGACCTAAATGTTTTAGCGGTTGTTTGGTTGTTTCATACACTCACACACACCATCAATCACTTGTAATTGTACCACGTCAGCAACCTTTACTGTGTGGTATAACGGAGGGTCTCCCAAAAATTACAATTTAAAAAAAAATATATTTAAGAATGTAATTTGTGGAGATAAATAAACATAATTTTATTTATTGTAATGAGAGGCGTCACCTGTAGGCGAGGAGGCCCCCGGAGCCCAGCGACACCGCCTCGTCCGTGTCCTCCTGGCCCAGGCGCATGTTGCTGGAGCAGGTGTTGTGTATCCACAGCGACACGCGGCCCTCTAAAGCGTTGGCCGCCGCCTTCGCTACCTCTTGCGTAGTTTTGTTGGTGGTGTCAAGTTCCTGGGTCTCGTATTTCAATGGCGGTTCGCGTATGTACTACAACGAAAGGTAATACTTATTAATCATATCACACCTGCATTCCCCGAATGGTCCCGAATAACCATTCGGGACCATTCGGGGGAACGCAACCGAATGGTCCGGCAGAGGTGTACCTATAAGTACGCCCACATTTCACCAATTATGTTTTAGTCCCATTTAATAGGGCGCGAGCCCACTGCCATCAGCCGTGCACAAATCCAGACTCCGGGCTGCTACTGAGACATTCCAGTTGGAAAACCCAATAACGCTTTGCCCGACCTGTGAATCGAACCCAGGACCTCATGCTCAGCAATAGCGGTCGCAACCACTAGACCAAAGAAGCAGTCTTAAATACATATACGGCGCAAAACCTTTTTTTTCCTTCGTTCTCCCCCCTCCCCCTCCTATCGACCGTCATTCTATCATTACTATTTTTATGCGATCAATATGTTCGAAAAGAACCTACGATGGATTCACAGTGTGCCTAAAAACTGACCTGGTCGTAGGCAATGTTCCAGTCGTTGAGAAGACACTGCAGGGTCTGAAGCTTCGGCACTTGCACCGACATATGTATGCCGGTGGTCATGACCCGAGAGCGCGCGGTCAACAGCGAGTCCTTGACTGCTAAGCCGCTCTGCAGACGAAACTCTTCGATTATCTCCTCCATGGTCCCCGTTGAGCACTCTATCATGTCGCAACTGAGGACAATGACACACTATGTTATATCAATGAAGGGATGGAATTTTGATGAATGCATGACTGTGTGTACGAGCTGAATGCTAAGTATATATGCATGTATGCTTGGGATGTAGTATTGGAAGGCCTTCCACAAGATGGACCGACGACCTTGTGAAGGCCGCAGGAACCCACTGGATGCGGGAAGCACAGAACAGGTCGAAGTGGAGGTGCTTGGGGAGGTATATGTCCAGCAGTGGACGTCTTTCGGCTGACATGATGATGATGATGATGATGATGATGATGATGATGATGATGATGATGGTGATGATGCTTGGGACGACGCGGAAGATATTGAAAACGGTAGAATGATAGTGGCTTTTCACAGACAGTGAGAGACGAGAATAGGGGTTTTTTTTTAAAGATGTTTTTTTTAAACAGTTTTCTCATATTATATTTGGTTCTTTTTATCTGACTTCGGCTTCAATTCATTCATCAATGACTTCAAGATAAGAACACAATATTACCGCATGCACAGTATTGTTTTCATCAATCGTAAAAACACTATTGTATTTCGTAGTATTTCTCGAAGAAACTATAAAAAACAAAGTTATTTCCGCGGCTGCAACCGAATATATCCCGTATCCTCAAAAACTGTTGACTTAAATAGCAAAGAGACTGATACACTACAATTCCTCTCACCGAGTGGAGGCCTGTGTCCCAGCAGTGGGAACATTATGGGCTGATTATGCTACCACGCCATTAATTAGCAGCTGGAGTAGCTTTAGGGTTCTTTTACATTATAATCGATATTGTGCGGTCTCCGTGTAAAATGAACCCTGTGACATCTGGACAGACGGACTTGACGAAAATATAACGGTTCCGTTAGTGCCATTCGGCTACAGAATAAAAAAAAAAACCGGCCAAGTGCGAGTCGGATTTGCGCACGAAGGGTTCCGTAACATTATCGGATAAAAACGACAAAAAAATCATGTCTGTTGTATGGGAGCCCCCTTAAATATTTATTTTATACTGTTTTTTAGTATTTGTTGTTATAGCGGCAACAGAAATACATCATCTGTGAAAATTTCTGGTGACAGACGGACGGACGGACAGCGGAGTCTTAGTAATAGGGTCCCGTTTTACCCTTTGGGTACGGAACCCTAAAAAAGGACTATAATGATGATTCACTCACGATAGCTTAGTATCCACAACGAGTAATTTCCCAGCGGGCGAGCCAACCAACGCATGCGCCGCAGTACTGCGCGCGGCAAGTGTGAGCACGCGGTGAGTTCGCATCAGCGGCTTGGATACGTAGTAGCCTTCTAGGTACGTGGCGTTGCTGAGAAACAGAAATAGGTATTTTTAAACTTTCTTTTGTATGTCGTGGATGGATGGCGCCACAGTACAGTGGACAGCGCCATCTACCAATTTGATTGGTAAATGAATAATCATGTGATCGGGCACGCAAGCAAGCCCTTCCGCACCAGTGGTCTCGAACGTCGTAGAGTGAGATCGGTAGATCGGTAGGTATTTGACAAAAAAATACAATATTCAATCAAATTCGTTTATTTATTTAAAAAAACACTTACAGACTAATTTATAACAATCATACTTAAGAGCGTTAACGCCAAATCCGCGGCACCAAGTTTAGGTAATTGCAGTGCTCTTTGCACCCACACAGATGCGCGCGTGTCTGTGTGCGTAGAGTTGGTGTGCTCTCTGTCATTATAGTCAAACTAACCCATGTTGATCCGTTATGTATAATGATACTTATTTAACCGTTAGTTGATTTTTATTTACTATTCTTATTTTTTACAACCTTGTGAAATAAATAGGCAGTTTTGGATACTTTATCACTACATAGTATAAAACAAAGTCGCTTCCCTGTCTGTCTGTCCCTATATATGCTTAGATTTATAAAACGTAACGGATTTTGATGCGGTTTTTTTTTAATAGATAGAGTGATTCAAGAGGAAGGTTTATATCTATAATACATGCATAATATAGTAGAGAAATCACTACATAGTATAAAACAAAGTCGCTTCCCTGTCTGTCTGTCCCTATATATGCTTAGATCTACAAAACTACGTAACGGATTTTGATGCAGTTTTTTTTAATAGATAGAGTGATTCAAGAGGAAGGTTTATATCTATAATACATGCATAATATAGTAGAGAAACACTGATAATTTTAGAGGTTTCTAATGTGATGTCGTAATTAAACACATTTTTTTGCGCTTACATTGTAAAAGCTGGCTGAACCCGTCGAGATAGATCAAAATAATGTACTACAGTATTGTACACCTTAAAAAGGTCTACAAAAAAGTCCGCGATTGTGTATGTCTATCTCTTAGGGATAACCCACAATAACCATTTTTTATCCTATACTTTTTACGAGAAATAGTGGCTCTAAAATTATCAGTTTCTCCATTGCACCCGTGCGAAGCCGGGGCGGGTCGCTAGTAAAGTATATATATACTAATCAGGGGTGAAAAGTTAGAAATGTAGTACAAATGTAAAGTCCTACAACGATTAATATTATATTAGGTCATCCCACTTCCAGTGTCATTTTTTTTTATTATTATTATTTTACAAAAACTGACTACTATATTATATAACCTTGTGACACTAATCAATAATCTCCACCACTATTAATCACTCGCTCCCAGACTGCTGGCAAATCTTGAACACCATTTAAAGTACCACTTTCATTTAATTCATCAATAATGCTCTTTAGTTTAATATCTAACTCCTTTTTGCTATTGTATCGAGTACCCGACAATTTCCTCTTCACATGGCCAAAACAATTGAAATCACAAGGATTCATATCCGGGGAATATGGCGGCTGAATAATTTCAATCCATCCTTTTCTTCAATTAAATTCTGAACTATTTTTGATTTGTGCGGTCTGGCGTTATCATGTAAAGTTATAGGACTCGTTATATGATGTTCGTCTGCCCAAATAGGAATATTTTCTTCTAAAAATGACTTATATCGCTCTCCAGTCATAGTTGTATTTTCATCATAAGTTCTCCAAAAAGCAATGCCTCTGACATCCATAGGTACTATTAGTAGTATTTTTCGTTCATGTAGCTCTGCACGTGGTAAATGTTCAGCTGAAGTGCCCGGTTCCACCCAACATCGTGATTGATGTCTTTGACGAGGAGTATAAAATTCGACCCAAGTTTCATCAAGGCATATGAATCTATTAAGTATATTTTTCTTACGGCGATACCTCGATAAATGGCTACGCGCAGTTTCATAACGAAACTCCTTCTGATCCGTGTTCAGAGTGTGAGGCACCCACACTGCACTTTTATTGACCAGACATAAATCCTCCGTGAGTACTCTATGTATAGTGGAATGAAGCCGTTTCTAATGCTTTCGAGTTTTCCTGAATTTTCAGTGTTATTTCACTGAGTTTTTCTTTTTGTTGAGTCTGAAAATAACATGTAGGTATAACATAGTGACACAAACCGTAAGCATCGTGTCCGGCGGTCGATTGTCGGCTTGAGACACAACAATGTTTTATTTGTGCTAAAATATGTATATAACGACCAAGTAATTCTTACAAGATTCCCTGCGTCAGGATCTTGAGATGAAGCCGTTTCTAATGCTTGCGAGTTTTCCTGAATTTTCAGTGTTATTTCACTGAGTTTTTCTTTTTGTTGAGTCTGAAAATAACATGTTGGTCGGTTTGTGTCGGTTAGTGACACAAACCGTAAGCATCGTGTCCGGCGGCCGATTGTCGGCTTGAGACACAACAATGTTTTATTTGTGCTAAAATATGTTTACAAATGTCCAAGTCATTCTTACAAGATTTCCTGCGTCAGGATCTTGAGTTGGAACCGTATCTAACGCCTGCAAGTTTTCCTGAATTTCCAGTGATTTTTCAGTGACTTTTTCTTTTTGTTGAGTCTGAAAATAATATGCAGAGTATAATATGAAGTGACACAAACCATAAGAAGCACCACGACAGGCGATCGATTGTCGGCTTGAGATAAATAAATAACGAAGAAATGTCTTATTTAGTTTTGGTTTAATAGGTGCTAATTCAAAATAAAGGAAACACGTGTCTGTTTAGATATAAAATCTCAAAAATTGCCATAACATATATAGAAATAAAAAAAAATAAAACTTACAACAGCATTTTGAAATATTTGAACTTCTCTTTTCTGCCTATAACAACGAATCGGATATTAATTTTATCTTATTACTACTGTGTTTCATAAAAATACCCAGACAAAAAGTAATTTGAAAAAATTATATTGACTTCAGAAAGTAGTAAACTTATAATATTGTTTCTTATGGTTTACTAATTACACCTAATATAGATATTTTTTTTATAAGTAGAGAACCCACCTCGTTTCAGTGGTATATTCTCAACTATCCAAAACTGACAACCCCAGAATGGTCAATTCAGTTTATGAGATTATAAGACAGAATAAACGCAAATTATTACGAATTCTATCCCCGTGTAAGAAAAATATGAATTGGCTATAACCTGTTACATAGTTAAAAAGTGGCTCCTCGGTAACTTACCTTTTAGCTTCATTAGCCTTGGCTAAATTTTCATATTTTTTTCGTTTTATTCCCGTATAGCGCCTTTTGTTAGCTATATCTAAAAAAAAGTAAAATCGAAACATACATAAAGAAGTCTAATTTAATCTTCTTAAGTTAATTGAATACCATTACATTAAAACATGTACTCACCAAAGTTCTGTAATATAATAAAAATATATTATAATAAAAAGTATCAATATGTCCCAGTCGCGCTAAAAACTCGCGAAAGTACGATAATATTTTACGCGACACGCAGCGATGGGAGCGACACACGTCCTGCCTCTGAAAGGCCTCAGCCGGCAATGAGCGGTGGCGTGAATCCGCGCCGATTATATAGCAATACTAAATAATTCATAGTAAAATAAACATATAAGTTATTAAAAAAATATTTGAACCATGTTTTAGAACATAAATGTCTTAATTTACTAGGTCTAAAAGAAAATATAAATATTTCAGATTTCATCCTAAACTAACACGTTTAATATCTCGAAAAGTGGCTACAATTGACACTTTTGAATATACTTTTCTTGAATGAAAACTTACAGTAATCGTGTTTTTTTTTCAGCCATGCACTAAAAAATGTTCTTATTTTTTATAAAGTAATGTTGTAATAAGTTTGTCATATATGGTTTTACTAATATCTAGCATCTGCTTAGACCGTCGATCGCTAGTTTTAAAAAAGGCTTGCATAAAAACGGTTCTGATGAGAAAACTAAACAAAAAATTGAAAATGTTTTTCAGCCATGCACTAGATTATAAAATTCCCAATAATATGACGTCAATATCTCATCTATAAATTAAACATATTATGGTTTTATTGTCCGTCGGAAATCATCAATTTTGACTCCAGCACGGCTCTAACGCATGAACCCTCTTAAGTATGACTGTTATAAATTATGTGAGCCCATATCGGTAGAATGACCGAAAAATCGGTAGGTTCGAGACCACTGTTCCGCACCGACACGAAAGTCGGTGGAGGGGATGCAGCGAGGACTGGCGGGGAGACCGAATGTTGCGACTGTCTGCAGTCGACAGTCTAGCTCGGAGTCTTGGCAAACGCTCAATATCACACGCACGTGTTTGTTTCCGACGCACGTATGTGTTTCGCTTTTTAATCGCTAATTTATTAAAATGACTTTAAAATCAAATTATCTTTTCGTTCGAGTACCCACTGCAGTGCCCACACCTATTTAAACTATGTTGGATCGTGAAGAAGACCCCATGTTTCGCATCTCGGTCACCCAATGATGCGACATGTAAATAATCCATACTAATATTATAAGTACGACAGTACCTGTGGGTCTGTTTATCTTGTCACGCGTTAATGGCTTAATAGATTTGGTCTGGTTAATTCAGCTGTATCCGATTATGCTAGAAGCCGACCTCAACATAATTGGGAAAAGGCGAGGCAGATGAGGCAGAAGATGCATTAGTGTGCCAATTGTGCTTTTCATTAACATTTGTTTAGCCGTTAAAACAGACAGAGTTCCTTTCGCATTTGTAATATTAGTATGAGATAGTGAAAGAATCTGCGAAAAGAAGTAATAGTATTATTTATTCATAGAATTATAATCATAAACGTAATTAATACATCTCTCGAAGTTGATATTACCCTATCCAATGACTATTTCATGAAATCGTGACACCTAAGGGCAATTCTAACTTAAGGAGTAGGATGTATTGCTGATTCTAATTCAGACTTTAATTTTGATTCTGAAAGCCATGTTTGTTACGATCGCGAATCATATTTTAAACAACATACAACCTGGCACTAACATGCAGACTACAAAAAACCTAGCAAAATTTGAATTTCGCAGCTAATCTGACGCTTTAGTCCTAAAAGTCTAAATATAGCTAAAGTATAAGTACGCTTAGTAGATCTCAATGTAAGTCACCTGGTGAAAGCCGGTAGCGAGTTGTGTAAGTGCACGTGTATCTTGGCGACGCGCACGACGGCCTTGGCGCGCGGCAGCAGGCGCGGCGCGAAGTACGAGTCCACGCGCAGCACGCCCGACAGCTGCTCCGCTGTCACCTCCGACGAGCCCTTGACGCTGTGGGTGTCTCGTGGCTCGTCAGCCGCCTGTAAGTTACATGTTTAGTATTTTTATCCCACGAAGCGACACGCGTTTCACTTTAGCGTATGAACATCAAATGAGAATAAAACTTGTGTTTCACTCTGACTGTTTTAAATATCATTTATCTACACCCATGCTATAAATTCTCTATGGAAGTTTCTGAAACAGTTAGCTTATTGCCAACATTAAAACAACCAGTGTCATAGTAACCACAATATCATCCAAACGAGTGTTATAATGTTGTACTAAATTTCATCATGCAACTGCTTTGCTTTTCGGTCCCTTCCTTGCTCATCAAACAGCCACTCAACTCAATTCATGGTATCTTTATGAGTTTCAAAAAAGAACATTGTCATGAACGCACGTTTCGCTACCACAGCACCGTAATTTAAAAAAAAAAAACTTTTAGGTTATTCGAATTCACATTGTACCCCGCCATTTTTGTTCGATATTAGTATTGCAAAAATACATAGTTTGTTTGTATTAGATATTCAGCAATTAAACTTTCCATGGATTTTCATAGAGTTCTTACAACACTGTACAACACCTTATGGTTTCAGAACTTTTTATAGAGGATTCACATCATGGGTGTAGATAAAGACTTGTAAGCAACTACATACATATTTAGGTATTATTTCGTACATAATTAGGTATTAAAACACTCGAAGGTATACTATTACCACACTCAGTTTTGCGTCGTGTGATAAACCCACATTCGTGTTTTAATACCCCTTAATATTGTATATTAAAGGGGTATTATGTGTTCCGTTTGACGTCCGAAGTCCATTATGAGAGAGTACACGCTTCGTTCCATGAACAGCTGCTAGATTTCACTCAATTTCCGCCTCGTAATCGCGCCACTAGCGCCCCCCAAAGTCATAACTGTGAACTACTTTCAAAAACCATATACAAGCCGCCATGATGAAGTGTTAAGACATTGTTGCATCGTTTTCCGAACTGTGCGCAGCTCTGTTAGATTGTGAGTTATATCGTTTAAAGCGATATTCTTTATTTTTAGAACTTTTGAGATTAAAGTAAAAAGTTCATTAGATTAGTATTTTAATAATTTTTCGTCTCGTGAACTGTGTTCATTTTAAACAAAATGGACGGTGAAACTATCGCGCCGAACGGCACTTCGCGGAAAAGGACACGGAGTTCGAGTTCTTCATCGTCATCGAAAGGAAGTGATACGGTGTCATCGAAGAGCGATGTAGGTGAACCAGCGCCGCGCAAACGCCCCCGGCAGGTACGCGGGCGCTCCCTCTCGCAAGATTCTGAACTGGATCGCAGGTTTGATCTACTATCCCAGCAGTTGGTGAGTCATGTTAATAATGTTTTAACAAATTATATGATCGCAAATAGTGCTCCATTAGCACAAAGTATACCCGCCACGCAAAATTATATTGGCACCGCGGTACCTTCAACATCGACTGTTCCTACCATCAATTTACAAGAAAATTTCTTACGTCCGCCGCAGCTTACCCCTTGCTTAGAAAATATTGCAAATCTAGACGTTTCCGTTAAGGAACCTAATGTACCTAAAGCAAATCCAGAACGTGTAACGAAAATAGCAGAAATGCAGAGGTTCGACTCCTCGGATTGGAATGCTGTACGTTACACAGAAGTACAAAAAAAATATGTAGCTTTTCCTAGTTTTGTCGAATTGAAAGTGAACGAAGAATTGCGGCGTTTTGAAGACCCATTTTCACCGTTAAGATGGTTTCAAATGGAACGCAGTTTTGCGGCGTTATCTAATGCTTTCTTAACTCAAAACGAGCATGTGAACGCAGCGCTACAGGCACTAATTGATTGGTCTGCTAATTCGAACGTCCTATTATCTTCAACTAACCTCTATGACAAACTAAAAGAGTTGTTTGGTGCTGAGTCATCTTATAAAACGGTATCTCATGATATTCTCCAAATTATTTGCGGTAAACGAGCTGAGGTCATAGAGACGCGACGCCGGTCGTTATTGAAAAATGTTAAAAGTAAATACATACGCGACGACATAGAAAAAATTCCACCCTCAATCGAATATATATTCAATCCTCAAAACTTATCGCACTACCTACAAAAAATTGGGGGTGTAGAAAAATTAGAAAAACAGAATAATAGTGCGGGAACTAGTCGTCCGATATCTTTAGAGCCTTCGACGTCCTTTCAAGATAATACTTTTCGTTCGCGACAAAACAAACCGAAGCGAAACGAGAAAAAAGACAACAAACGAAATTACGATTTCTCTTCAAAAAAGAAGGGGGGGCGAAAAGATAAGAACGGGAGGCGAGCAGGATATAAGCAAAAATGACTATTTAATACCGAGATTTTGGGGCGGCTGTCTTCAGCATTATATAGAAACATGGAATCGTTTCGACCCTCCAAAACTGTTTTAAAAATGATATCGGGAGCTCGTATCCCCTTCAATCAGGCGCCGCCCTTAATTCTACCTACTTCGGACAACCTGTCAAAATTTCAAACCCCCGTTTCGGAAAAAATGACACTAGAAATTCGCAAGATGATTCAAGAACGAGTGTTAGAGCCTGCTCCTTCGACCCCATCGTTCATTTGCCCCCTTTTCATAATCACAAAGGGAAATGGCAAAACTCGAGTAATATTCAACTTGAAAGCACTAAATTTATACATGGAGCCAAAGCATTTCCATCTTTTCCACCATCAGCAAATGCCTTCGTTTCTGCAACAAGGCGACTGGATGGTCAAGTTGGACCTCAGCCAGGCCTATTACCACCTCGCTATACGCACAGAACACAGGCGCTTTTTGCGCATCAGCTACGGTGGTCAACTTCTGCAGATGACATGTCTACCGTTCGGCCTGGCTGCTGCTCCCAAAATGTTTGCTACTATAACAAACTGGACTGCAGAATACCTTCGCACAAAAGGTCTGCGCCTCGTCGTGTATTTAGACGACTATATAATAGTCCACCAGAACAAGGAGGTACTCAGCACGCACCTAAACAGCTGTACGCTTCTTGTCCAGTCTGGGCTGGTGTGTAAATCACGAGAAATCGATCACCAGGCCAACGAGGTCGATCGAATATCTCGGCATCGATTGGGACACCCAAACAAACTGCAAGTCCCTACCTCCAGAGAAGGTAAGAAAAATTCGACAGATCCTCTCGACCAGACTCGCAGCGGGCAGTTGGACCCTCAAGCAAGCACAACGCCTCTTAGGGTTTCTCAACTTTGCGTCTTTCATCACCCACCGGGGAAGGATGCATTGCCGTGCGCTGCAATGTCACGTCAAAGTACTGCGTCAAAATCCTCTCAGAGCAGTACAGCTGACACAAGACGTTCGCCAAGAATTCGAGTGGTGGATGGAAAATGTAGGTCAAAAGACAGCAATTCACACAGATGTGCTACCCACAAACTTTGTCATCACGGACGCTTCCGACATTCGGTGGGGTGCCCTGGTCAACAACAACAAGGTACAAGGTGCATGGCAACCCGACCAGAAAAAAATGGCATTGCAATCTCAAAGAGATGTATGCTGTGATTGCTGTGTTGTCGAAGGAATCCAGAGCCCTCCGGGACTCCAAAATCATTCTACAGACCGACAACAAGACAGTGGTTTCGTACATTCAGAAGGAAGGCGGCACGAAATCACACCGATTGATGGAATTGACGCGGAAATTGTTGACTCTAATAGACGACCTCAATGTTGTACTGATTTCTCACTACCTACCAGTGGTGTACAACACCGAAGCCGACCACTTGTCGCGAGATCGCGCCGGCAGCGAGTGGCACCTGCAGGTGGCAGCAACTTCAAAGATATTTCAGGTTTGGGGAAAACCGGACATAGACTTGTTCGCGTCACGAACCGCACACGTCGTGATAAATTACGTTTCTCTAGATTACTCAGACTCCAACGCCTGTTATCACGACGCGTTCAGCAGATACTGGCGATATGCCCTCGCATGGGTGTTCCCACCGCCGGCGTTGCTTCCACGAGTTCTTCACCACCTCAACTCAGCATCAGGTCGTTACATAATAGTAGCACCCAAGTGGAAGAAACCCTTTTGGCGACCAGACCTGAAGAATCGATCCTTGGCACGGCCGCTGAAGATCAGAGACCTGAAGAAGACCTTAGTGGACACGGTGACCGGCCTACGACCACCTCATGTCAAAGATCTGCAGTTGGAAGCCTGGCTCATTTCGGCTGGGACACCATGACAAACAATTGGTCTCCACAAGAGAAAGATCTTCTTTTATCTTGCTGGCGACCTTCAACTCTAAAAACTTACACATCTATTTGGGGTAAATGGTCTTTGTGGTGTTGTCAAAATAATGTAAATTTCCGTACACCAAATCCGACAGATGTTGCTAAATATCTAGCATATCTGTACCTTAATCAAAAGTTAGCTTACAGAACTATTCTTGTGTACAAGTCCGTTATCGCATCTATTTGTGAAACTGCTTCAAATATTAGAATATCTTCTAGTCACATTGTTAAGCACATTTTGAAAGCAATTTCAATTGCAAAGCCGTTGCCACCTAAGGTGCCTACATGGGACGCCAGGAAATTAATTACTTATTTAAAAGATAAAACTCCTTGCATCAGTAGTTTGTATGAGGTGTCTAAGCGAACGGCGACTATTTTATTATTATGTTCGGGACGTCGTGTACACGACCTATCCCTTTTGCATATTGACTGTGATCATTTTGTAGATAATGGGGATTCCATAACTTTACATCCAGTGTTCGGGTCCAAGACAGATAGTGCGACTTTCCAGCAATCCAGTTGGGTTTTGTTGGCATCGCAAGATCGAAATACAGATCCATTATACTGGCTCCGCACGTTAAAAGATTTATCAAAAGTAAGACGGGGGTCATTAAAAAATTTGTTCATAACTACCAGAGATCCCGTTAGAGCAGCCACACCAACTATAATCGGTGGTTGGGTAAAACGTGTCCTATCTGATGCTGGAATACAAGCCTCTCCAGGTAGTTTTAGATCGGCTGTCTCATCATTAAATTGGCTAGAAAATTATCCTATAAATGACATATTATCTAAGGCAAACTGGAGGCATGAATCAACTTTCAGAAAATTTTACAGTAAAGAAATCAGATCTAATAACGAAACGTCCTCGGCGCATTCGTTATCAAGATTATTTCAAGTCCCCAATTGATTCTAAGTTAACCGATAAAATTGATTAGGTTAAAATTACTCATGAAGATGTTGCACGATTGCTTACTTACTTACGTTTTCTCATATAATTATACTGCCAGTGCTTAAATGGCTAGAGTTTTTTGTTCATATTTAAAACCTGTGTATATGAAGGTACCTAAAGTATAAAATGGTGATTAAAAAATAATATTGGTTTATAATTCACATTGTTGCTTTTCATTCATACAATCCACCAGGAGATAACAAACATATCTCTCATAATGGACTTCGGACGTCAAACGGAACACATAATATAAAAATTTTACCTTCAAATAAAATTTGTATTATGTTTCCTAAGACGTCCGAAGTCCAGGTAAGGTCTTCCTGGTGCATACCTACCTACTTTTGCATCATTATGAGCCTAACAATGACTTAACACTTCATCATGGCGGCTTGTATATGGTTTTTGAAAGTAGTTCACAGTTATGACTTTGGGGGGCGCTAGTGGCGCGATTACGAGGCGGAAATTGAGTGAAATCTAGCAGCTGTTCATGGAACGAAGCGTGTACTCTCTCATAATGGACTTCGGACGTCTTAGGAAACATAATACAAATTTTATTTGAAGGTAAAATTTTTATATTAACACAGTTGCATAAATAACTATATTTACATTAACAACATTCACAAAAATATATGTATCGAATTTTCCATACAATCTTTATCATTCAGGGTACAGAACCACAAGGATACCCCAAAATAAAGTAATTTCCATCATTTCTGGTAAGTTTTCCGGTCCAATGCCCGCGTCTCTAACTGTGAAGTAGTATAGGTGTCGTAGCAAACTTACCATCGGATCTTGTTTCGGCAAGAACTTTTTCATGAAGAACTCATACGGCGGCGGCACCGGCTCGGGGTCCGCGCACACGCGGAACCGCCACAGTATAGCGAACACCGTCTCTGTTCACAGATTATACATTCAAATATACACTGCTATAAGGATTACACAGTAATTGGGTTGTGGAGGTCAGATATGTAGTCGCTCTAATTCTCTAATTAAAATACTGGCATTCAGCTGCATCTTAGTTGGGAAATGGCAGGCATCCTTGTACAGGTATGGGTGACTAAAATTAAAAAAAAAAAACACCCACTGTTCGGCCCACTTTCTTACCTGGTGGAGAGACAAAAAGCTGCAGCTCCCGCGGCTCGCCAACAGGCAGCTTGAAGTACGTGTGTGGCTCCCAGTGGCTCAGCATCGAGCTGTACAGCTCCAACACGCAGTCTATCTCTTTGTCCTAAACATTCAAAAGGAAACACAGTTTTATACAAATCAAAATCAAAAGTCAATTGCTCAAATTTGTCAGAGAATTAGTAGTGTTTTCAGTTCAAAATTACATAAGACAGTCCCCTAAAACACCCTCCCGTCACCAATTCCTAAGGCTTTAGCTGGGAATTAGAAGTGGCGCAACAAACTACCCCCAGCCGCGCAGCTATGCGGCGCGATATTAATTCGTATACACAAACATGCGGTCCGGCGTCGGTGCGGCTCCGGCATCATGTACATAAAGCCTTAATGCTACAACTTAACTTTTAATACCCCCAATCCCCTGTACCACTGCACGCAGCCATAAGTAGTTTTATTGCGTTACATTGAGCGCTACTGTAAACGGCGATTTTTCACATCAAAAATAAAAGTCGTTCTCAGCAATTATTTTTGTGAAATGTTAGTTAGTTTGATGTACAGAATGCGTAGTTGACGGCTAGGGCTGCCTGTCCATTGACGTGGAGCGAGGCTGCGGAGCGGAAAAACGGAGACATATTAACCAATAGAAAAAATGACATTGAGATTTTATGCAATCCTATTGGTTAATATTTCCCCGTTTCTCCGCTCCGCAGCCTCGCTCCGCGTCAATAGACAGACAGCCTAAGAGATGGGTGTTGTTACACCCCATATGTATAGTTCATAATGACCTGTCCTGGCAAGGGGAATGCGACGACCCTGGTGATGGCCCTCGGGTGCGGGTAGCGCCACGAAACTGCGTCACCACACAGCATCACCTGGTACGCCATCGGCAACTGACCTCCACTTACGATCTTGAATGCACCGCTTCTGTAATGCGAAGTGTTTATGTTACAGTGTTTTTATCTAACGAAGCGACGCGCGCTTTATTTGTGGTAACCAAGTGCACAAACACGCTGTGAATGTTTGCGTAAAGACGAGTAGCGTCAGTACATATCACTCACGCACACACACTTCCAACTTCACCCGTGTCTCGGACGGTACCGAGAGCGCCTGCGCTTAGACACACATTTCCAGCGTGTTTGCACACGTGGTTAGCACTAATAAAGCGCACGCCGCTTCGTTAGATAAAAATACTGTAGTAATTAATTAAACTTTTGTATCAACTATTCTTCATCTGTAAAGAATACAGACATTCCTTAAAAATAATAGAGGCATGCCTTAAAAACACCGGATTTTTATATAAGTTTTATTATCTATTATTTTTCTACTCTCAAATCAACGATATAATAGCTATGGTAACCAAAATGTTGCGTATTATTTCTTGTCGACAAACAGTATTTAATGCAGTTGGACATAAAGCAATTTTAACTTTCGCAACTTACTGCTGTTCTCTAGAAAATGTATGAATGTTGTCAAATGCATTCAATGAGTTGTAGTTAAGGGTTAAGTAACAGACGATTACCTGTAATCCTCGTAGGCAGAGGTAGTACACCCTACAGTTTTAAGTTCGTCAGTTTAGTCTATAAAACCTCGTATTCACGGCAAAGAACAATAAGTACCTGAGATCATCCTTATAGAAGTGGTCAGAATCGTCGACTTCTGACGCGAATAAGGACGGATTCGATGGTTGTTGCGACTCTTCTCGCATCTCTTGTTGCGATGTCGCTGACTCGAGGATATTCAAGGAAAGCTGCGATGCGCTTGAGACTTGCTGGCGCCTCTTGTACATAGTTCCCGGAACGCCCGTGGGCACGTTGACCGGATGCTGGGAAAGGACCACACCGTTGTCATTACTAAACAAACTACAGATGTTAGGCAATACTAGCGACCCGTCCCTGCTTCGCTCGGTTCTTAAAACTAGACAAAACATCGAAACATTTTAACTAAATGTAAGTTTAATATTCATGTTAGGGAGCACAACAAGCCACTTACCCTGTATGTAGTACCTAGCCTATGTACCCGATAAGATTATAAAAGAACTGATTTGTATTGTAATAATAGAATAGATCGCCTCCTAAAGGATTTATGTTTGTTATTAAATACCGCTTCACGGTGACGTAATTTGTAAATAATATTGCATCATCTTTCGTATTGAAACGGACAGGTTCGTACCTGTCCTCCGCTCATTGGCTAAATAATATTGCATCATCTTTCGTATTGAAACGGACAGGTTCGTACCGGCCACCCTGGGCGTGCCCTGGGCGCTCGACAAGCAGCGACCTGATCCCTAGAAGAAATCGTAGAAAAATGGGCGAGTATAAATATACCCCACTCTGGAATTATGAGTCAGTCGTAAAATATCACCGGTCGAGTAAGACCACACGAAAGCTACCTATGCTCGACTCCCGGGTCTACTCGCGGTAATTAGCATTAGAATCCAGTCTTAACGTGTATTGTATTAGTCTCATAAGTTATTGTGTAAAAACTCCTTTGCGTATGTTACGCTATTGTCTTTTCTTGTGTTTATGTGTGTCCGTCGTACTAATTAATTGATTACAAGTGCATTTTACCTATGAAATTCACTTGTCTCATTTCACTGATCACCACACCTTATCCACCCTTGCGCCTATATATCGAATAATTTGGTCCTTCCCTGCCGGATTGGTGGTGATTAGTGATGAGTGAACATAGTGCGATAATCACGAGGAGTAAACTGCGTAAATTGGAGGTCGAGATGAACAAGCGTCGCGGCCTAGAAGCTGACTCTGGGGTGCCGTCTGAAATGGCACCCGGTTCGCCGTCAATAGCACCCTCAACGTCGACGTTTCCTGCCCCTGTGACCCCACTGGCTGGCCCCGGTCGTGTAACCGACCACCGTGAAATCGCCACGCCAGTGAGGTCGGTGAATGTACAGAGGGTAAGATCCACGACGAGCCACGTCTCCTCGAAGAGCGGTCAGAAGAGTGCCGACTTCCTTCGAAGGAGGGTTGAGTACGAGGCTCAGAAGGAATTGGTGCGCCTGAAGGAGAACCTGATACAGAAGAAGCTGGAAGCAGATCTAGCCGAGATAGACGCCGCAGCCGACGAAGACTTATCAGACGATGAAGGAACAACACGTCGAGTGGAAGACTGGGTTTCAGAGACGACTCCCGCAGTAACTAGTGTAGTGCCCGCGCCCGACATGTCCGACCATCCGCCGCCGCCGCGATTAGAATCTGTGTACGTGAAACCCCGCGATGTACCAGTGTCAGTGCCGCCGATCACATATACACCCGCGCTCCGACAGAAGGGTGCGCCCGCCGCAGTACAGTTTCGTGAACCGACGTACCTCACTACGCCCGTCGCGACGGCGAGCGCCCCGCTAGCGCCGCCTAGGGAAGCGCCGGGTAGAGACGCACCTGAGTGGGAGAACACGTACAACGACGACACGGATAGAAGTAGGTCACGTGACAGGAAAATAGACCAGCTCGCGGACGCTATCTCGAACATGGCGCGACCGCGACTGGTACCGAGGCAAGCATACGAGCTGCCACACTTCAATGGAGACCCAGCGGAATGGCTATCGTATAAGAATATGTACTACGATACGACAGCCCTATACAACTTTAAAACACACGAGAACCTAGCGCGCCTAAAAACCTCACTACAGGGGGAAGCTAAGTTAGCAGTGGAGGACCTATTACGAACATCAACTAGCCCGTCAGAAATCATGAAAACATTAGACGAAGAGTTCGGGCATCCGAACCTAGTGCTTGAGTGTGCCCTAAGAAAAGTGCGTGCGTTACCTAAAGTAACAGAAAGTGGCCGCGAACTTAGGAAGTTCTCCACTACAGTGCGAAATTGTGTATCATTGTTAAGAAGTGTACAGGCAAACGGATACCTAAATAACCCACAACTGGTAAGTGAATTATTACACAAGCTTACACCTATACAACGTGCTCAATACGGAGAATTTGCAATGGGTTTGGCTACCAACCAGGGAATAGATGTGCGAGTGTCGCCGAGCCTAGAAATACTCGCGGAGTTTTTGAGCCACCTAGCCAGAGCCACCTCATATTACTTACAGATGAGTGTAGATGTACCTAGCAATGTAAATAATACAGTGAAGCCACGAGGCAACACGTCAGCACATAGACCACCCAGAAACATACAAAGGGTTCATGTTACATCTACAGAGAGCGAGCAATCTACGAAGCCGTTTATAGATAAATGTACTCTATGTGGGCAGGTACACAACTTAACTAAGTGTGAAAAGTTTAAAGAACTGAAGGTCAATGACCGCTGGGACCATGTGAAACAACATAGATTATGTTTCAAGTGTATCGTGAAAAAACATGGAAAGAATTTTTGCCGCGCAAATAAATGCTCGGTTTGTAATTATCCGCATCATATACTATTACATACTGAAGTAAATAGTGAAAGTGTCACCAATGTAAGTGACTATAATGGAAAAGCGTTGCTAAAGATAATACCAGTATGTGTAACAGTGAACGGCAAAGATAAGGATTGTTATGCCCTGTTGGACGACGGAGCCACAGTGTCGCTATTAGATGAATCGTTAGCGACGGACGTCAAAGGTCAACAAGTGCCGCTAGTGTTACGTAGTGCGCGCGGTCAAGAGATCGTGGATAGAGCGTCGCGGGTGATCGACATAGCGGTGCGCGGGCCGAACGGACAATCCTATGAAGTGAAGTGTCGTACGTTAAAGAAATTGGACTTGCCTACTCAGACAGTGCCAGCTGCATTGATAGCTGAGCACGCCCACCTTCGACACTTGGGTTGCGAAGAAATGAGAGGTGCCCGGCCGCTGCTGTTGCTGGGGCAGGACAACTGGGAGTTGCTGACCAGCCAGGAGATTCGACGAGGGAAATCAGGTAAGCCAGTTGCCTCGTTAACCAGTCTAGGGTGGGTGGTGCACGGGCCTGTGGGTAGCAGTCACTCTAGTGACCAAAGTGTTAATTGTGTAGTCGACTTAAACATTGATTTACATAATATTGTGAAAAAACAGTTCGAGTTAGAGGCTATTGGTATCTCAGAGGTGCCTCGGACGCACCAAGACATTGAAAGAGCAAACAGTACTCTGGATACCACCAGTCGCCAGACAGATAGTGGCGACTGGGAAGTAGGTTTGTTGTGGCGTCGGGACGACCCACAGCTACGCGATAACTATAAACAAGCGCGTCAACGTCTAGCGGGTATCGAGCGCCGCTTACGTAGAGACTCTGTGTACGCCGCTGCCTACACGGCACAGATAGATAGGTTGATAGAGGAAGGGTACGCCAGTAAAGTAGAAGGCGCGGTCAATTATGACCCTATATGGTATTTACCCCACTTTGGGGTAATGAACCCTAATAAGCCCGGGAAATTAAGGCTAGTATTTGACGCCGCGGCAACTTGTAATGGAACCGTTTTAAATAAAAATGCCGCTCAGTTTAAAGATATATACCCCGAGGCAGTAGCAGCTATACATAGCAAACATTACGTGGGTGACTACTTGGACAGTACGTGGTCTGTCGAGCCGGCCAGCAAGTTAGTCGAGGAGGTGACCCACATCCACGCCAAGGGCGAGTTTGTCATACGGGGGTGGGTCACCAACTCTCAGGAGCTGCGCGACAGACTGCAAGTAGCCTACCTAGCGGGGACAGATCTGAATGGGAAGAGAGGGGTAGCCATGGTTACCGGTAAGGCTAGAGTTGCGCCACAGAAAGTTGTGTCCGTTCCCCGTTTAGAGATACAAGCCGCTGTCTTAGCATGTCGACTAGCCGACACAGTAGAGAAAGAGATAGGTATTCCGATGAGTACTAAATACCTATGGACAGATAGCGAAACAGTATTAAAGTGGATTAATTCCGACGCTTTAGAATTCCAAAGGTTCGTGTCCCACCGCCTAGCGGAGATAGGTTTCAAGTCACAGCGAGGCGACTGGCACTGGATTTCCTCTGCGATGAACCCGGCTGATAAGGCCACCCGATCGGACTGGCCCAATAACGGTGACGAGTGGCTGTCGGGGCCCTCGTTTCTTTTATGTCCACAGGAGGAGTGGCCGACGGGCGTCGACCTCGACGCGGTGGTTGACACACACATGGAAAGAGTACAACGAGTGCACGCGGCTGGGATGCCGACCGAACCGCCGCTGCGACATGAGCGGCTGCCGACATGGACGCGCGCGTGGCATGTTGTGGCGCGTGTGCTAATTTTCGCAGAGCGCTGTCGCAGGCAACGCACCTCATCCACCGTGCGCGCAGCCCTGCGCGACCTGGACCAGGACAAGGTGCAGAGCGATGCCACGGGCCGTGGCATCGCCTGGCACTTCAACCACCCGGCATCCCCGCATATGGGCGGGTGCTGGGAGCGACTGGTGCGTTCAGTTAAAAACGCACTCAAGGCGACGCTTAGAGAGCGTACTCCGCGCGAGGAGGTACTCTACACCCTCCTCGCAGAGGCCGAGCTAATCATAAACAGCCGGCCTCTCACCTATATCAGCAGCGACAACGAACACCCGGTGGTGCTGACGCCCAATCATCTCCTGCTGGGCACTGCCGCAGGAGATGCTCCGTGTACGCGTGGGCACGCCACCGACCTCGACTCCCGCCGCATGTGGCGACGTGTGAACGCGCTGGCCGACCTCTTCTGGAGGCGATGGCTGCGCGAGTACCTACCGACGCTGCAGCAAAGAAATAAGTGGGCAAATAACGTGCCAAACGTGAAAGTGGGGGATGTTGTTTTAATTACCGATCAAGGTAAACCCCGTAACCAGTGGACCCGAGGGGTCATAAAAAGTGTCTATCCCGGTGCGGACTCTATTATACGAGTAGTAGACGTTAGAACAAATCATGGGGTCCTGCGTCGACCCGTTGTCAAGGTTGTTGTACTTCCTACGAACGGAGAAGTAATCGGTTGAACCCTCTTACTGGGGGTGGGATTGTTAGGGAGCACAACAAGCCACTTACCCTGTATGTAGTACCTAGCCTATGTACCCGATAAGATTATAAAAGAACTGATTTGTATTGTAATAATAGAATAGATCGCCTCCTAAAGGATTTATGTTTGTTATTAAATACCGCTTCACGGTGACGTAATTTGTAAATAATATTGCATCATCTTTCGTATTGAAACGGACAGGTTCGTACCTGTCCTCCGCTCATTGGCTAAATAATATTGCATCATCTTTCGTATTGAAACGGACAGGTTCGTACCGGCCACCCTGGGCGTGCCCTGGGCGCTCGACAAGCAGCGACCTGATCCCTAGAAGAAATCGTAGAAAAATGGGCGAGTATAAATATACCCCACTCTGGAATTATGAGTCAGTCGTAAAATATCACCGGTCGAGTAAGACCACACGAAAGCTACCTATGCTCGACTCCCGGGTCTACTCGCGGTAATTAGCATTAGAATCCAGTCTTAACGTGTATTGTATTAGTCTCATAAGTTATTGTGTAAAAACTCCTTTGCGTATGTTACGCTATTGTCTTTTCTTGTGTTTATGTGTGTCCGTCGTACTAATTAATTGATTACAAGTGCATTTTACCTATGAAATTCACTTGTCTCATTTCACTGATCACCACACCTTATCCACCCTTGCGCCTATATATCGAATAATTCATTTGTTATACACATAAGCCTTTCGGAATAAATTCACAAAATGATGGTGAAAACCGCATCAAAATCCGTTTTGCACAGTTGGTAAAAACAACGCGGTCACAAAAAGCGACTTTAATTTATAATATGTATATAGATAATCAACTTATAATGTTCCTAATGTTGGAACTCAAACATTCTATGTATGAGAAATTGTTCCGACAAAGAGAGGCTTGAAAGCCAGTGAGTTCTGAGTTGTCGGAAAGATATTAAGCCCCTTCCAAGTTTATTCATTCACTTATCAATTTGGTCAGAGATGGTTAAGAATGAGAGCAGTGGTGGCCCAGCGGTAACGGCCCCGACTCGACAGTCCCCGGTTCGAACCCAGGCAGGCGCTTTATTTTGTGTAATTTATTTCATCACCACCACTTTCAAAAACGGTGAAGGAAAACATCGTGATGAAACCGGCATGTCCTAGGATCAAAATTCGAAGACATGTGACATCTACTAACCCGTACTGAGCCAGCGTGGTGGGTTACGGCCTCTTCCCTTTGACAGAGAGGAAGCCTGTGTCCCAGCAGTGGGAACGTTATAATTGTGCTGATTATGTAAAAGTGTTTGTACAAACCTACTTACAGAAAATAAATCATTTATCATTTATCATTATTTATGTATGTTATGTAGTTCTGAAGTTTTTGCTGCCCGATTCGTGATGATAAACTTTCTGTAAACCACCGAACGGGTCGAAACGAAATTTCACAGGTAGGTAGCCTGGGGCCTGGGAACTACTTTTCATCCTGAATTGCCGACAAAGTCGAGGGCAACCACTAGTAATAAATAAATTTACACTGCACGAAGGCGCTGCAAATAGGCAAAATGGCTAAGCCTCTATATTCCCTGAGTTGAGCTACACGATTACCTACTGATAAATCGGTCTGTCCGCTCAAATCTGCGTAGTGTTTTACTCAAAATACCATATCAAACACAAAGCTACATGGATTTGTTTCGGTGTTTTTTCCCAGAGTAGTCAGATAGGGAACACCGACCTCATCCAGTTTTTAAAATATTATTGACGAATACAAAGTTATAATCACCCTTCGTTTCTTCAACAGCTCATTGTACCCGTTTTGCAGGCGGTTCAAGGCGGCCAGATCGGAGGGCCTCAGCTCCATGGTGACGTCATCAAGCTCGACGCTGACCTTCACGGTGGGCTCGCGCGCAGACAGGCCGCCTTCCGCGCGCCGCCACGCCTCCCAAAATGCTTCTCCTTCCATGCTGCAAACATTATTTTAACACTTAAAATAATTACATTATTTTAAAAGAAGACGTAGTGACAAAAAGGAGACATATTCATCTGGAAACTATAGGCAACTACAACTACTGTCTGTCTTTTCTGTGCACCTCCATGGGAACAAGATGTGAGAGTGTGTATGTTTAAAATAGTCTAAACGAGTATGTCAATTTTTAACAGAATGTTTAGTCTACTTGTGAATTGTGTGTCCAGGAATAATAATAAATATACCTGGAATTTCCTCAGTGACAAGGATGGGCATGAAACTCCATATTTACTTTTTTAAATGTAATGTAAATATAAGTTTATAATTTTATGTCATTAAATATAAGAAAACTGGAATTAATTGACTAGACTAAGATAGGTACAAATGATTAAAAATTAACCAATGGCAGATAAATTAATTAATCATGTTGATAGATACATGGTGGTCACTATTTACAAATATTGTAACTGTAGACGATTTTTCCTTACATTTTAGTAAATAATAAATCAATGTGTGTACAAAATGTATAATTAATGTCATAATATGCTAAAAGTAATACATACCCCAGCATGAGCGGCTGCAACACTACATGCCGCGAGTCCTCGGGGGGGCCCGCAGTCACCAACAGCGCAGTGATGAGGCCCCTCCCGTGCAGCCTCTCAGGCCTAGCGTTGCAGCACACCTGGAGGGACAAGCTGTCCCAGCCCACGACGCCTTCTTGTCCGCACACGCTAATCTGACCCGTATGGATCGTTATGTTTTCAACACCTTCGTTTACTGTGAACATTTATTTGTATTATCAAACGCTTTTATGCCAAAATAACCACCACGTGGAGCCCTGACACAGTTAGAAGGCGTTGCAGCAGACCCTGTAGAAGATGGCGGGACGAGCTTGGGAAAACAAACGACCAATGGTCCGGTTTAGCCCTGGATCAAATGAGCTGGAAGTCGTGAGGAGAGGTCCTTGCCCAGCAGTAGGATGATGCAAGCTAACAGTAACCAGGAAACTATTGTATGGAGGCTATTAGGAGTGTTTTGAGGTCTATTTGTTTTTTCTGTTATAAACAGTGATTGGATAATCTTGCGCTTATATACCTAAACTTCATTCCACGAAAGAATAATATGGACATTCCTTTCTGAACAAATAAGTAATCCCGGGTTCCCGGTATTGAAAAATTCTGTAAAAACAACTATAACAAACTTAATGTTAATATTTATTATTATTATTATTAATGAAATTATAGCAGTGGTTAATTTGATGTAGTATCTTTATTTTGTTCAAAACAAATGGAATATCAATGAAAATGATAATGTGCACAATGTGGTCAAGCAGTGGAAATTGATTTATCTATCTAACAGATCGAATCGGCTCCACTGTACTACTTAACCCGGTCGTACGAAACTTCACAGTTTGAATAGCATATAATTGTTGTTATGTAAAACACTATCACAAAATCCCAAACTCAGTAACGCATAGTTTTTGAGAAACACAATACAGTTTTTTAGGAAAACTATCATAAAGTTACAGAAAATTCAACATATTTACATTGTAAAGCTGACATTTTACCATAGATGATGTACGAATTTCACTCCTAGGTCGTTCCGTTTTACGTTCAGACAAAGTGACAGCGGATTTTAATGGTTTTTATTCTAAATACCGTAATATGCAGGTAACATTTTTGGCAATCTCAGGAATTCCAAACTATTCCGGGATCCGGGATTCTAAAAGGCATGTCCGTATTATTCTTTCGTGGGAATAAAAGTGAAGTACATATTCTCTGTGACACAATGAACGGAACCGCGCGAAATAAACGCGAAGTTGGCGTGGTATGAACTGTCAAAGTACATGTTGTACAGACGCCAGCACATCAAGTTACTACAATCTGTCAGATTTCTTTAATAGATTTTCAACTTTAGCGCTAAAGCATAAGAATCAAAGTTGATTGGGAATATCTGACAGTTTCGGGTAGCTTGATGTGCTGGCGTCTGTACGTACGGTTGACATTTGCCTCCTAATTCCTTGCCATTACAGGGGATTCTAGAAGACACTATATGGACGTGGTTAGCACGTAGTAAGATTACGCGGGGAAAAACAATTACCATACGCAATTGGAGCCCAGAAAGAGGTAGCCAGATGACGTGGATGCGCTACCGTGAAAGCTGGTTTGATAAGGCGTGGGAAACAGTTCAACAAACTCAAAGCACTTATTTAAAATAAATCAATTACAGGCACTTTGGAATTGTCAAGGGCTCGGTCAGTCAGAAATATGAAGCTACAGTCCGCGCGCGAGCTCCGAGGAATCGGTGGCTGAGGAAGCGGGCGGGTGTGCGCCGCGCCCGACCGTCGCTCCATCCCCCGCACTCTCCCAGTACTAGTGTCGACCTTGACGCGAGAACACGCTTATCGAGGCATTTTTAATTTTGCGATAGTAGGTAGTGTTATTTTCTACTATAAATAGTACTACACTTATAATTATGTTGTTTTGTGTCACGATGCAATGCGATTACCGCCTTATATGTGCGACTTGAACCCAATAGAGCTCGCATGGGCAAAAGTTAAAAGGCTCGTGAGGGAACACAACATTACTTCAGATTTTTCTCTGACAAGACTGAAGGAGATCACCGAAAAAGCTATCACGCATGTCACAAAAGAAGATTGGTGTGGATATGATAAACATGTTTTAGCATTAGAGGAACATTACTGTCAAAGGGATGGCTTAATGGAGAATGTTGTCGACTCATTTATTATTGAAGTGCTTGAGGAGAGTTTATTTTCATCATTTTTTTTATTTCAGGTACATAATACCCTCATAAAATGATTTCATGAAGTACACTTGCGCGGATGCTCAAGATGTATTAGTATCGACAGTGCAATATCGACTAAATCACAACTCTAGCTCATTACGTCAACATTCCTTATCATTCCTCGGAGCTCGCGCGCGGACAGTAGGTACTATAGCAACTATATGAACAGACAAGAAACTCCACGGACACTTTTAAATCATAATAATATGCTTACAAAAAGTTCTGCAAAAAAAAATGGATACAGATAAGTAACTCACTCAATTTGTTCTTCAATTCGTACAGGAGAGGATTTTGAGCTTCCTGCTGCGTCCGCGAGTAAGGCCGGGTAATGTTTCGTTTCAGCTGCAACAAACGATTACGTTTACACACAATTTGATTGCCTGTACTTTTGGTACATCGATTTGCTCGCTACAGAAAAAACGAGCACACAACAACGTCAACGTTAAAGTCATTTGCAAATTCTCTATTTGCAGATGACATTGAATTTTAAACTTTATTTTAAGCGACTTAAAGTGTAAACAAGACTGCGCGTTTGACGATGTCAGAGGAGTCGTGTGGTGTCTAAGTTGATGTATGTCGAATTAAGTAAGTACCTTAGAAAAAAATCCTGCACTCTGTGTTACATTTATTAATTAAATACACATAAAACAAAAAGGTCAAACAATTTTTGGTCGTTATCATCTCTCTTGCCCTTATCTCAATGTATTTGAGGTCGATTCAACATGTATTTTTCTTCCTACTTATTTCCCTAAAAGTCATCATTTCGGTAGTCGGGGTGACTACTTTTTAGCTAAATCATCTTTCACACAGTCCATCCATCGTTTCTTTGGTCTTGCCGGGTTACTGCGAGGTCTTTAACCGTTGAATGAAGGAATTACAGAAACAATTAAAAGCCATTGTGTCTCGCGTGGATCCACGTTCCGGCATCATCATCATCATCATTGCAGCCCGGAATCACCCACTGCTGGGTATAGGCCTCCCCTTTCTTCTGTCATACTTCCCGGTTCTGTGCGTCCCTCATCCAGGAGTTTCCGGCGACTTTTAACGATATTGACAACTCAACGCGCTTTTGGAATGCGGGAACATTCCAAAAGCGCGCAGGATAATACGAAGGGGTGATAAAATAAAAAATAATTATATTTGTAACTTACGAGGCGAATAATGCCAGTGATTCTCAGCAGCCTGTCAGTGCACACGCTTAATTGCACCGGACGCTCGATGTCGAGGCGCATGGTGCCTCGCCCGCTCAAGTTCGACGAAGCGGAACCACCTGTATCAAATGATTGGACTTTATACTCATCGTTAAAGGCAATATTTCACATATTTAGCTAATATATAAAAATCTTAAATTCATTCAGTTTCTTTTTTTATTGTTCACCTGTAAATATTTTTTTCGTTATTTCTCTACACCATTGTTTATCGGCGCACAGAATACGCCTTCTTTCCTATTTTTTAAGATATACTTAATGCTATTGGTCTCTGAGTAGAATGACTGTGTGACCTGGCAAAATTATGAGGGTTTCTTTTATGGCATTTGACTACGGAACGCTGAAAATGACAACAGTAGTGATTTTACACTTATTACAAGACATGTGGCCGAAGGGATTTCCCACCGAGAAAAGTGACGTCATCCACACAATGTAAATTTTCAAAAATCCTTCCGAAGATTTTCAAAAAACCTTCGCTATATAAGGATCTCTTGTGGAAAAATTTCAAAAATTTCAAACTCCTGGACGCAACCGTTTAGGCTGTGCGTTGTCTGTCAGAGAATGTTTTTAATATTTTTACTATTTAATATAACTTAATTAAATATTTCTCACCATGAAAACTCAGATAATGTGAGCTGTCAATATAGTCAATCCCTTGCATATGGCGGAATGGCAGCTTACTTCACCTAGGTTTCAGGATGAGTTTTTAACAAATACTGAAGCCACTCACTTGTGATAGGGGTGACGACCTTGAAGGTTGCGAGCGCGGGCGGGATGTCCGTGACGGGATCGAGCACGCCCTTCGCCGTGGACAGTAGCACAGCGTGCCATTGCCCCTCCGCGGCCGTGCCTAGCGCCACCCACGCGTTGAACAGGGACAGCTGTGGACGATGTCATTATTTATTTATTTACTAGCTGACCCTACAGACGTTGTCTCGTCCAAATTCAAATAATTCATACAAAAATCTTATAGAAAACACGATTTCAGTATTTACGAAATTTTAAAACATATTTTCAAGTTAATTGGAAATAGCATAGAGTTGAAGTTGCAATGGGTTCCAGCGCATGTTGATTTACGGCGTAATGAGGAAGCTGATTGTTCATCTAAATTGGCAACGAAGGAAGGAGTCGAGCTGAATTTTGTACCATATTACGTAGAATATATTTACAAAATTCAAAATAAAAAGTTTTAATTACCGGAAACAACATTTTAACAATGAATCAGTAGACATAGGAATATGGAACAAAACAGTTCAAAATGAGATCCTCAAGTGCCCTGGTTTCACAGTAGCACGTTAAGTAAAAGTTACGTGAAGTTAGCTCTAAGGTTACGGTCTGGACACTATCCATCGGCAAAGATTGCATTTCTCATGAAGAAAGTAAGTTCTCCCGCCTGCAACACATGCAATGTACTTAACCCGGCGGCACTCGCTACTGGGTAAAAAATACCACAGAGTACAACTACACTAGCACTGTCGATTTATAATTTTTGATCTCAATTTTACGTGATACCTAAGAAAAAAATTTTTTTGTTGATTTTTCTAAGACTATGAAGAATTTTTGTTTTTAATTTTGCGTTCTTTTTTAAGATAAGCTATAATTTGAAATAAATAATAATTCAAACTTTCAATTTTCTTTTATTTATTAGACATTAGTATTGATAAACTAAATACGCCATTAAAGTCTGTAAAGCTAACTTATTTTCCAAGATAATGTCATTTAAATCATGTGGTATTTTTTACCCGGTAGCGAGTATTCGTGCATGTAAACACCTAGCGAGTACCGCCGGGTTAAGGATGTACATCATTTGCTGATGGATTCCGTCAAGAACCAAGAGAAAAGTAGAAATTTAATCAATGAGTTTAATTTAAATATATCACAGGTAGGTTTGATTCAATCAATTTTAGCGTAACCAAAGTCAGATGTTGCAAAAAGCTTCTAAAATAAAATTAAAGCATTGCATAGTAGTAGTCTGTATAAGGCATGATGGGGTTAGCGTATTTATTGGGATAAAAACCCCAATTAAATCAATAAAGATTATATAAAAAAAATAAACAAAAACAATATATTGCTGCCAGCGTAATGAAGCTGGCTAGTAAAAAGTAAAAAAAATCATTATCGTTGATTATATTATTCATAATTCTCCTGCCGTTACCGCAATTTATTTGGGGTCGGCGCAACATGTCATTTACTAGATATAATATATTTATTTATTTATTTTACCACTTATGTACACACATATCAGACAAGAAAGAACAGAACAGAAAAATAGGTACATTATACATAATTTTCGGAAACTTAAATTTATTATTACTATAGAAATATTGCATGTAGGTACGCTAATGTAAGCATAAAAAAATATATAACAATCCTTCCCCTGATTTAATTAAATAACACGCAAATCAAAGGGAAATGCCCATTTGATAAAGAGGTTTTGGCCAAGTGACGCCCACGAAAGAAACAAATTATAGGCGTTAGGATTCACAACATAGATAAAGAAACAAACACTATTTTTTACATAGAACTCGGTTGGACTTTTATAAATCATATATAAAAATTCAAGGTTAAGAAAGACATACTTATAGGTTTCTGATTTTTTATTCGTTCTCATTTAAATAAATGACAAGCACGTCATCTAGGAATTAGGCTGGGGGATTTAGATTTGATTGAAACCTTGCCCAGCCCCAGAAACACACAATTGTCATCACGACACCCTACTGTCCTCCGACCAGATATACAATTGGAAGAATATTGTCGTATTGCTTCTAATCCTGTTTCGTCATTCTTATCAATTATACAAGTTGTAACCACATCGTAATCAAAGTCGTCGGAATATAAAATAGAAAAACTTAGTAGAAATGAAAATCACAAGTCGCAAGGAAACAGCACCAAACAAAATGTCAATGTCAATCTGTTGTCAATTACTATTATTATTGACGTAGGGATGACGTTATAATATCGATTTGTCGAAAAATCTATATTAAAAAAAACTGGAAACACGGAATCGGTTAATAGGATCGTATCTTTTTATAAGGCCGAATATGGATAAACATTTGTTTTGCCTCTAAAGAAAATAACAAAAGCGAAACAATACGTATTAAAAGTTGATTTACCAAAAATCGATTTTTGGTACGTAACCCGTTTTAGTGTCTCGATTTTTTTCCGTAAAAGTTGTCATCCCTACTTTGACAGGACCAACGACCGGAAGTGTTAAATAAGGCAATAAACGATTGAGTTTCTTAATTAAATCAGCTTTTAATTCCGGAGATTTCATTACAAATAAGTAATAGCAATATTCTAGTTATTAAATGGGCATTTTTTTTGCATTTATCACATTGATGGGCAAAACATGGCCAAGAATGGGCGTTTCCCTTTGTGTCTGTATGTAATGGTGAAAATGTGGTATGCTATACCTGTAAAGTTTTCTGTGTCTTCCTCCTCCAAAAGTAGACGTTGGGCTGAAACAGCGTGACTTGCAGGAGCGGCACCGTACCTTCTACCTGCTTTGCTGCCTGTAACACACATAATTATCATTTTTGCATTAAAACATGTACAGTTAAACCAGAAAAGGCATTCGCTTCGTTTCCGAATCAGCACGAACGTCGCAGCACAGAGTAACCCCCCACAGAGGCAAAGCTTCTAAGTTCTGTACTGCCGCGCCTTACACCTATCATTGCGCGTTTATACGAAGTTTTCTCTCTATTGGGTTACCTACTTCGGTTGCAGATAGCCATCTTTCACTCAAATGTTTCAAAAAGTTTTTTTAATTTCATTAAGTCCTATAATTTTGTAAACATGGTAATAAATAATGGTCAATGCTGCCACGGTTGTTACAGTTCTATATTTTGAGAGACGATCCCCGAAGCGCGTGCTTTTCTTTGGAAAGCTGTATGTTAGTGTGTCTCACCGTCAACTCCAGGTTCGTATGTCCGGCGTCTGCATCGCGCCGCAACTCGTTGAGGCTGCGGCTGCTCGCTCCCGACAACGACTCGGTCTCGGCGTTACCCTTCTTATGAGTTTTCGCGGAATTATGGTTGTGCTACGAACATAAGGAAGTGTTTATGAATAGGAGAGAGAGAAATATCAGATATCATAATATAAATGATACAGAAATAACTCCAAGCATCGCCACTTCGACCGGTTCTGTGCTTCTCGTATCCAGCGGATTCTTATGGTATTTACCAGGTCATTAGGCTAACGCTACGTCTTTCGGTATGCAGTCACCAGTCCAGAACCTTTCGGGCTCAACGACCATCTGTTCTGCGAGCAATAAGCCCTACCCACTGCCACTTCAGTTTGGCAATTCTTCGGGTTATCTACCTATCAATAATGACTCTATGGGGCTGCCATGGAGGGATCCATAACATCCTCGGCGGGCGACCGCAGTGCGGCCACCTAGGGACTATGCGTTATCTGACCTATACAACCCAGTTACTGGGGAACACGACACTCCTTGGTAAGACTGGTTGTCAGACTTTTGTGCTTCTGACTACCCGTAACAACGGTCAAAGGTTTACGAATGACAGCCGGGACCAAGGGCTTCTTTACGAGGCACGCAGGGGCCTCGACATGTAATGGATGTTCACCAATCCACAAACCGCCCGCGGCAAGCGTAGCTTGACCTTCGATCGACCAGTACGGCGTTATCATTTAGCCACGAGCCTGTCACGTACAGTCTATCTACTTACCCGTAATGACGCCATAGTGAGCACCGTCGGCGGGGCCGGCGCGGCGGGGCCAGCGACGTCCTTGGCGGGCGGGCTCAGCGCGGCCACCTCGGGACTGCCGTCGTCCGCCACGTACAAAGTCAGGTCGATCACGCCCATTGTCACGAACACCTCCAGGAATTGCGATGCGTCCCCCCTTAAATACAAAAATACAATTAAAAAAAAAGAGAGTTAAGTACTACATTTTTTTTCCGTGGGGAAATCCTCATGGATACCCTCAGTCTGGGGAGAACGGAGGGTTATATAGGACTCCTACCGAATCAATCCCCACTGTTCCTTTTACCGCCATAAGTCGGAGGCCCGGGAGACACTTGTACATTCGCCGCACCCCCGACCTAACTGAACCCGATTACGACAAAAAAGACATCACAAACAGATAATTTAAAAATAAAATCGGTTTAAATTAAACTCACGTAATTTGTACGATTTAATAATGACATGTGAGTCCGATCTGTCAAAATACGAGTAGTTTAGGGGATACGAGGGAATAGATGAACATACATACATAGCCTATCAAAATCAAAATCCTTCTTTGATTTTGCAGTAATCAGGTAAAAATAATACACGAAATATTATCGAAATCTTAACCAGTACTACATTTGAGCAATATTTCAGGGGTTAACGGTTCGCAAATACCGAGTGAATACTGTGCAAATAGTAAGCGAACCCAAGGCGAACGCTACATATGTACATTTCAACGTGGAAACACTATTGTTAGCCTTATTGATAGTGTTAAAAATATACAATTGAAAACAGTAATGTAAACAAACATTTTAAGCCGCATAAAAAAGCAACGTTAAAGGACAAAAGTGAAACAAAATCCTCTCAAAAAAGTTCTTTTTACATCTAAAACTGATGAAACGCATAACCCAGTGACCAGTGTCATTATTGCAATTCATAATCAATATTTTAGTTCAACACAGAGCGATATTTGATCCTTTCATTTTGAAATACTGATGAATTAATCAAAACAGCGAAATTTTTGAGAGATATTTGCAACTTTGGGCGGGTTGTTTCACGTCCACTTGACGCACGCGTATACGTCAATAATGGCGCTAACTATCATGAAACCAAAAAAAGCGTTGTTTCAAATTACAATTACAAAAACATGACCTTGGCGTATGTCAAATAATTACGATTGCGTAATCGTTATTATTTGACGTACGTATGTTACGTGGACCAACCGTTTGAAGCAACAAACCCTGTTTTTTTTTTGTTTCGGGGTGGAAAATCCTCATGAATGTCCGCCGCCCTGGGGCGGGCGGCGGGGTCTGTCAGACTCTTACTGACTAAAAACCACCCCGGTGTTCCCTCTCTCACCTACGCCGGGGGTCGCGGGAACGAACGATACTTCCGCAACGAAGCAACCAACCCTTAGCCAACTTTCCGATTGCACAGTTCTCATTGCTACGCTGTGGCAACTGTAGTCGTCTCAGAACTATTATTTCTATCTAAGGCCAATGTGGACCAATCAAAGTATTATTCAAAAAATAATTGTTGCAAAAAAAAGATAAGATATAAAGTTGAAACCTTCAAAGTACAGATGATTGTGTTACTTATTCCCTTTAGTGACTGATTGATAAGATACTTTTGGACAGACAATACGTATGATCGTTGTCACTCACGTTTCCACGAACACCACGGCCGACTTCTTCATTGGCAAGTCGTCCGTCAGCTTTGTCCTGGAGGAAGAGGCCGCGGTCTCCACGCCGGAGTCGGACGCCAGGCGACCCATATCCAAATTACTGTCATCTGGAATCAATAACATGCATACATGTCGGAGTAATTCGTTTGACTATTCGTGACGCCAGCGCCAGGCGGCGCTCGACTGAGTCTAGTCTGAGTTCGTTTGAATCGAGGAGAGCGAGCAGCGAGGTCGAGCGGCTGTCTTGATCATTCCGATGATAACAACCGAAAAGGACAACTTCAAACGGTTTTTCTATTGCGCAATAACCAACACTACCCATAGTACGCCCGCAGCAGTTAAAATATGGCTGATGATAACGAGAGACAGTAGAGACACGTACCTTATTCGTCATACATTTATTTCGCTCTCAAAATACAACACAAAAAACAAACACTTTCTTAAGGTGTTAAACGATGGTTGTATAGCAGTACATAATTGACAGCTCCCAAGCTAAGTCAAGGTTGTAGTTTGGGGAGTTACTTGTTCAAAAGATGCAGGAATTACGTAGACACAACCTACTTTCTTAGAAAATACGTTACGGGTACAGTCGACATCGTAATACGGGATTCACCTATTTTTACGGAGCACTAAAAGGTATCATTGCCTCGTGGGTCTAGTGGTCGCAAGCGCTACTGCCGAGCTTGACGTCCTGGGTTCGATTCCGGGTCAAGCAAAGCGTTATTGGGGTTTCCCCATCAGGAATTTCTCAGTAGCAGCCCGATGTCTAGATTTCTGCCCGGTTGGTAGCAGTAGGCTCGCCCCTATTACATGAGACTTAAATATAACTGGCTCAATGCGAGTAACTTCTGCCTGTTCATGATGAACATGTGTGATGGTATATTATGTACTAAAAAGTACAAAATGATTACCGGGAATATTTTCGACAAGCGTCGCGTCGCTGGCCGCATTGCTCTCTGGCTGGATGAACATCGCGTACGGACACACACCATGCTTGTCGAATGCGACCGAACCTGACGCGATGGGTACATCGAAACTGACAACAAAAAATATATTTATTAAGTAAAAGTAAAGTAATAAGTAAGAAGTAGTAATTTGAAATTACTTTTGCTCGCGGATTCGCTTCTGTGTAGAATTTTTTTGAGGGACATACAGGGTTACTTGTAATTCGACGTATATCTGTCAGGAGCTGATAGTTGGAGCAAAATTCAACAAATTGAACCCCCATATGTATGGCCGAAATTCAATAGTTAACGAGCTCCTGACGGATATACGTCGAATTACAAGTAATCCTGTATAATAGCTTGTGTCAGTCCAGACCGTAACCATTATGCTTTTTTTTTTCATAGTTTATATAATACAGGCTGGCAGGGGCCACGGATTCAGTATATTATGATTCTGAACACCCCTGCGTTAAAATTTAACGTCGGTTATTTTTAAAAAAATGCTGTTTCATACATTTTCACCACGTACACTGTCCATTAGGTTAACAGTTTTTTGACAGATGGAACTAGTAACTGCAGCAACGTCAAAACACACATTTCGATAATTTACACTTTCATTTGTAGTATCAATTATCGATTTTTTGCTGTCAAATCAAAAATGGCGCAGTTTCTATGCCCGTATTTATTATTATTAAATAGAAATCTATAACGGGTTGGTGCAAAAGTATGACAAAAAAAATCAACATCTTTTTTTTCATAAAAAATCGCGAAAAAAAATCAGCTGTTCCCTACATTTTGACGACTCGTACGAACAAAAATGTAGGGAACAGCTGATTTTTTTTCGCGATTTCGGATTTGGTCCGATAGTAAAAGTTGTTTACACTTGTAATGATGAGTAGAATCATGTGTTTAAGTATCGATCACTAATTACCAGTCACCCTATATAGTTGACTAATATCGAAAGAAATCAAATTATAATGAAAATAAAAAAAAAAGTTTATTATCAGAACTTTTGCACCAACGTGATAAATTAGCCACTTTGTTTACTTTCATTTCCATTTTGCCGGTTTAATAGCGGAAATCAGCTTAAAAATAAAGTATGCAGTGGTTTGCCGTATCAATTGTGTTGTAGTATAAACACAATAAATATGAGGTTTACCACATATGAAAACACAACATTTTTATCCATAACATTTTATGAAAGTTTTGAAATCGAAATAAAACAGTAACATCTTGTTTATGGTGGCAAATCCGTACCCTGGCAAATAATTTATATATTTTATTGATATTTGACGCAAGGTTTTTCGATTTACCTATAATATAAAATGATTATTGTCGATATATTCATTTGAAACGATTACATTCGATCCCATCACTTAGTACGATAGAATGTAATTTAATACGCATATAATTATGCAACATTATTTTTAGTATAGTGCAAACCTGAATATAGTTTGTTCAGAATAAGTAACTGAATCGATTACAATAACTTTTACACCATGTTATATTTTGTCCCAAAAATATTTAAAAAAACTAACAAGTTGGATATCGATTGACACTAAGTACATATCCGTAATCATATGCGCACAACACAGGTCACAGCCGGTCGGCCGGCGGTGCGTGTTAAGTGGTAATCAACTTTTTGTACGGACAATCAGGTAAGATAACAAGCTTATAACTTCGTGATTTTTCATGATACAGTTTTGAAATGTTGTACATAGATTCTTTACATAAAAATACTGGACACGTGTTTCGGGTTTTCCATATACTAAAAATAATGTTGTATATTTTTTTGGTTTTGGTTTGGTTAGGCTTTGTTTTGGTGTTGAATTCATGGTTAAAGTTTTTTTCAATTACAATTTACAATCATTGTTGAAAAAGGTCGTGAGAGATTTGAAGTTTAAACCTTCTTCATACAGATGAATGTGTTACTAATTCTCTTTGAGTGATTGCGTAAGAATTAAACGTGCCCAAGCCTTGGTTTACACTTTCGTTCTACTTTTGGAACAGTCATTATTATAGTGGACGTCCGCGTCCACGTCACTGCATCACGATAACACAGGGAAGTCAAATGTATGGCAATATATGAATACCTTCCTAAAATTTCCGTCCTCGAGATCGTTATAATGCGCACGTATTTTCATAAATTTTATGGACGTGAACGTGGTCGTAAACGATAATATAGTGACGTTAGAATTTATAAAACCGCACATTAACTACATTGCACTGCATTGCATTGCATTGTTGCATTGACTTTTTTGAGGCAGCCGTGAGGCACACACTGTTTTTATTAAAACATTTCACTTTTTATTATTTCTGTTTTGTGTTTCACGACTTATTTATTTATTCGCTTTATTTTAACCCTTACATGTAGTTCTTACATACCGTTTTGTGTTGTGTACTTATTTATTTATTTTTTAGTATTGTTAGTTGTAAGCCTCGTCCAAACCGTTCCAGGTGGCCCTATCCCTTGCCCGTGTGGGCTTCATGGACTATTGCCAATATTGCCAAGTAAATGTTATTCTTTCTTTCTTTCTAACCTGGAGTCGCCCATAGCCTCGAGGAAGTCGGCGCTCAGTTGTTTCAGTAACAGGTACTGCGCTATGCTGAACTCGAGGCTGCAGTCCGACACCAGGTTCAGTTCAACCGCGGGGCCGCAGGTCAGAACGCCGCCTAAGTAAAACGCGGGCGCGAAAATGCAGCTGAGTTCCACTCTGAAAATAAAGTGCACCATTACAGTGATTTATCGTACATATAAATTGAAAATAGTTTAAGAAACATTTCTGAATAATACCCCAGAGACACATACAGTCGGTCATCTTAGTGTTTCCGAATTAGCACGAACGTGCGCCACACAGAAATTTGTTTTTTTTTTTTGGAACTGCACGGACATACATCGAAATATTGTACTTACGAATGTAAAATGGGCACCATTTGAGGCATATCTTTTCTCTGGCTCCATTTCAAAGCCGGGTTCTCAGTACCCGTGCCCTTTTTGGACTCAGCGCCTGCCGCCTGTTGACATACAGAAATAATATGTTTTTTTTTTGTTCAACACGAAATAGAAACAGCAAAAGTAGAGGATCGCACTCGCCGCTCGCGTTGGTTACGTCCTTAAGGGCAAGGGCATAATTAGCTAGCGACACCCCACAGACACGACGAAAACGAAAAAAAAATAATATTCGATTTTTTTTTTGGTCGACTGCCGCAGGTTGTACACTTAAAATAGAATGGAATACAATACTCTTTATTATTGTACACCATATAAATTACAGACATAAATATAGAAATTTTACAAAGGGTGACACAATGGGCGGTCTTATCGCTAAGAGCGATCTTTTAAAGACAACCTTTGGATGGATCACTTTTGCTCAGCCTATTTCACAGACGTGATGAGTATCGATATCTAAACACCATTAAACCCAAAAAAAAATACTAATTTTCTATACTCATACTCATTAAGTTACTAAACTACCAGCCGACTGCTGATAGTTGAACCCCAAAAAATTTTTTTTTTTTTTCTTATTATTTTATGATATTTATCACGTTTTTTTTTTTTACCACATCTGCGGTGTTTCACCAGCTAAATGAATTACATCCAGTATACCTACTGACTTACCTCAGCGAATGTAATCTTCTTGAACCTGCTGGACTGGATCGACACGCTCTTAACGACGACCTCGTACTGACGGCCACCGAAGCCACCGCTAGCCCCCAGCCAGCCGCCTTCAGGGCCTGCGCTTACCGCACGCCTGAGAAGTTTTGAAACGACACGTCATGAAAAGCGTTGTGTGCGACTTACAAAGCAAAGAGAAAAACAGAGATAGGTTTTCGAGGGTGCTGAAGCCAATAGTGAAGTCGAAATAAAAATTTAAGGTCGCGGCTGAGAAAATTAAAAAAAAATCATCTTCGGTGTCGTTTTCATGGTTTTTGGGGATGCTAGAGCCGATAATGATGTCAAAATGAAAATTCAAGACGACAACTGCGAAATCATCTAAGTTTTCATCATGGGTGTAGTTTTCATGATTTCGAGGGTGCTAAAGCCGATAGCGAGGTCCAAATGAAAATCCAAGATGTCGACCACTTTATTAGACCTTCTAAAAACTTAAACTAGATGGATCTGTATTAAAAACGCGTATTAAATTCACACATTTTCTCGCTCTCTCTTTCTATTATATAGGGTGACTGGTAATTAGTGATCGATCTTAAACACATGATTCTACTCATGACAACAAACAACTTTTACTATGGGACCAAACCTGAAATCGCAAAAAAAAAAAATCAGTGGTTCCCTACATTTTGACGACTCGTACAAACATAAACGTAGGGAACAGCTGATTTTTTTTCGCGATTTCAGGTTTGTTCGCATAGTAAAAGTTGTTTGTTGTCATGAGTAGAATCATGTATTTAAGTATCGATCACTAATTACCAGTCACCCTAAATAATAGTGTGTGTGCGTGCGAGTATCGCGTAAGGAAATTCGTATCTGGTGCCCCCGACCGCACACGTTTTTTATAATTAATGGTTTTATTGTATTCGTGTCATTTCAATATTTAAATATAGACTTTCCTATTAAAGAAAAGCAACATAGTATAGAACTAGAAAATACATACCGGCAAACAGGATTATCTGGATGTGGATTGATAGCTACTCTTCCGACCTGAAATATAAAAATAAAAAAACATTATTTCAGACTAAGGTCAGAGTAAGGTCTATTTTGTTAGTATTTTGATGATACTATAAATAGTACTTAGGTAGATAGTACTGTTAGTTTTCACAAACATTTTCAATTAAATCAATTAAAGTCTAGTCACAGTGAGTGTCCTGAAAGGGACAGTCCAGTGGTGGATTTACCAGCAGGCTGAGTAGGCTTGAGCCTAGGGCGGCGGATTTTAGGGGGCGGCAAATTTGCCCCAATTTTTTTTTGTCTTATAGAAATAAAAAATAAATAAATACCTAAATGTTATTACATTTCACCACTTAACCTGTCACGGTTGTCAATCTGCTAATACTTTCTTCCACCTTCTTTTGTTCGTATAGGGTATCGAAATGCAGAGGTCAGAAGGGGCGGCAAAATTTGAATAGCCTACAAGCGGCAAATGTGTTAATCCGCCACTGGGACAGTCCATTCAGGCAGTGATCATTGTCAAAATGCTGTTGTCACTACCATGCAGTCGCTGTAGTAAGGATATCTCTGACGATTTCTCTCTCATGAAACGACGTAACGTTTATATCCCAGGTTCGAAACAAACTTTCCATTTTTATTTATTTATTCATTTAAACTTTTCGCACAAAAGGTACAAAGGCGGACTTAATTGGTGATATGTTTGTGCCTAGTTTGGCAGCAACATAAATGAGGTTATTTTTCACTAAGTGTGACAAAAAGATCTGATTCCTTATACGCACAGTGCGCACAAAACGACTAGCGAGCAAATTGGCGCTCTATATTCTTAAAAGCAATGGGAAAAGTTGTTTCGTGTCATATTTTGATGACTGTTCATAGCCCAATGTTGTTTGTATTATTTGTTCCTATATTTCTAACATAGTATTCGACGGAGTCAACAACACGAATCAAGGCATGATATGATATGACAGGATATGCCAGGCCGCAGCGACTCGACTAGTGTCTTTGAAACTCTATGAAAACAGCAACAGGCGGCAGTGGCGCCATCTACGAAAGCGTTTTCATAGAGCCGATTGAGTGACGGTACCGCAGCGGTTTGCGCTAGCGGTCGCCTACAAGGCGATCAATAACGACTGATCTACCGCAACCCAGTACCACCATAAGCAAGGAATACTTACAGAAAATATGATGGTGTCATCCGAATGTGAAAGGGTCTCTTTTTCCGCCTGCTCACCAATGACGAGCAACCGTATGCCACCAGCGTTCAGGTAAATATATGGCCATTGCCAGTCCGGTGCACTGCAAATATGATATGCAAATTAATTATTTATGAACTGGAATATTAATGTATTAAACAGTATGGTTCTCAAGTGAACGTAGAAAAACAACATTCGGAGAACTTGAATAAATAAGATAGAAAAAAGAAAGTTACCCGAAAGCAGACAAAAATCCATTACTGATATTGGGAATCAATTAAAACGAATTTATGCCTACTATTAGGTGTACAGCAACGTTTACTATGTTATTGGCGGATAGCCTACTTCACACAAGCATCAAATGAACAGAGCGTACCTGTTGTTTACCTCGCTACTTAGCGGACAGGACGCTCGCGGCGCCATCTCTCTGATTAGAGACATCAGATTGTCCACGATGTTCGGCTGAACGACGGCTTCCAACGGGGCCAGCGTTGCGAACACCTCCCACATGTAATCTACACCCTGAAATTAAAATAAGGGAAATATTTAATTGATCCTCCAAAAACTTATTGAACTTCTAATGGTAGCCCAGAGGTTTTTTGAGCAATCATATGCAGGGCGAAAAGCCGATAGCTGAGTAGGTGCGGCATGATGAGCGAACATACAAATAATTTTTAAAAAGTTTCACATAGGAGCCCGGTGGTCAGGAGTCGACTAACCGATTTCAAAAAAGGGCCAAAAATAAAGTGATCTTCAGAGCCGTTGATTTTCAAATGATCGTGTGGGGCCTAATCCACAATGACTTAAATACGTAAACCTGACGAAGAAAATTTGGGCTTTCCCTAAATCTGATGACTTTGAAAACTCCCCACCATAATAATGTACGGTTTTCTTTAATAAATGTGACATATAAAACTTATTCACGCAAACTTACAGGGGTCTTTTCCAGTAATTTTGGATGAAGTTCTTCTTTCCAGCTCGGAGGCAAGTCAGCAACCCTTAAAAGAACAACGAATTATTAGTGATTATACTTAAATAAAAGCTTTGGCTAAGTAATATAACCCGCACGGTTCGCTCGATAAGGTAAAGTTACTCTTGCCGCGGTCGGTACAGATGGGTGACCATCCATTACACATCGAGACCGCTCCGTGCCTCGGGAAGCACGTTAAGCCATTGGTCCCAGCTGCCATTCTTGGTCCTTTGATAGTCTTTACGGATTGCCAGAAGGCCGCAAGTCTGACATCCAGTCTTACCAAGGGGTGTCGTATTACCCAGTAACTGGGCTGTGGTCAGATAGGCAGTAAAAAAAACAGCAGTCTAGGCTGTACGTTGTCTGTTAGTGAATTTTTATTTTTTATTAAGGAGATATTGATCTATGAATAGATTGTTAGCAACAAACTAACTGCGCCTGCGTGATGGTGACGGACAGGAAGTGCGCGTCTTCCTCTGCGTTGCTCGGCTCGCGCGCCTCCAGCACGCGCCCGCCGATCACGCCGGCCGTCCACTCATCGTCGAGGTCCCTGAGAACAATGTTGCTTACAGTACCCGCCCGTTATTTGCCTCATCACATGTAACACTTTACACTCATACATGTGACGACACGAAGCTTATGACTCGCCTTCCCCCTTCTCACACAGTGGTAACATTGTTGGGTGTCGGTATTCATGGATGACCTCTAAATTGGGATAGGAGGAGGAGGATGGTTTTCAATTACCAATGATCTGACTAAGATAATATCTGACTTCTGATTTGTTTCGGTATTTCTTCTAAAAGTAGTCGGATAGGAAGCACCGACCTCATCTAGTTTCTAAAATATGATTGACGAGTAATGGTGTAAACCTACTTACAGAAATAAAATTCATTTATCGTTACCGTTTAAAGTATTTGATAGATGCGGAAGCCAGCTTTATCTTGAACTGGTTGTACTCGGTCTGAATGTCCAGGGTGCCGATGACGTCATCGATGTCCAGCGCCAGCTTCACGGTCTCCGAGGCCAACACCACCGTCACGCGACTCACCACCCATTGGAACCAGAAGAAAGTCTTCAACTCACGCTCTGGGAATTATATTTGATTACAATACTAGCTGACCAGACAGACGTTGGTCTGTCCAAATAAATCAGTTAAAAAAAACACACACATAATCATTTAAATATACAGTGAACCGCAAACAATAATGGTCAATTGGTTGGTCGACGGATAATAAATAGGTAGTAATACAAAATTCGATATTACTCACCGGTCTGTATCGAGCGATCAAATATCGTCATCAGTTCAGATTGATCGCTCGTGTCCTCTGATGCAGATGGTATTTCTTCCATTTCCGAAACTGACCTGAAATCGAACACCAATTACTATAAGAATCAATTGAAATTTGTCAGATACCGAAATAAGTAAAATAATTTAATTTCTGGCATAAAAAAGCATACTTTTTCACTCCAAAATAGTGTAGCTTTTATTCGGTGAAACAATTGTTGTAATCGGATCAGTAATTCTGTGGGATGAAATAAACAAAGACACTGACTTACAAAACAAAACGATTTTTAGGAAATACACTTCCAACCAATAAAAGAATCTTCAAAATCAGCTAACAATTAACGAAGATATCGCTGAACATACAAACAATAACATTCAGTCGAACTGATAACCTCCTTTTTGAAGTCAGTCTTCTTCTTCTTCGTGTCTCTGGCTCAACTGTATTTTAGATCTTGTTGCCCAAAACTTCGCCACTTCCACGGCATCGTCGGTGGCAGCGCAGAGGTCACTTTGACTGCATGTTTTGGGACACAGAGGGCAGGAGAGGAGGTCGAGCATAGTTTGCGACATAGCTCCACAACCACATCCTACTGTCGTTCCGTCGAGGTAGCCCCACTTTACCAGGTTTGAAGTCAGTTAAGAAGAAATATCCAAGTGCATACCGTATGAGCGACCGATGAGAACCACCCAGGGTGGCAGAGGAGGAGTCCGTCTTGGGTGGCGCCATCGGCGGCCGGTTGAGCAAGGTGAGTATGTGGGTGAAGCAGTGTATCGCTGCGTCCACAATGAGGACCTGGAAACACCGTCATAATTACCGGCTACCCAGTATCATCTATCACCTGATACAATTCAAATGAAACAAATCTCAATTTAAATTGGTTTAGTTTTCGGCCGCACTAAGCTGACAGTTGGCAGCTCAGACTTAGGGATGCTAAACACATGTTCCTTTCGGCGGTATTTGTTAAACTAACCCAACCCGAAGTAATTACTACACTATTCGGCTTTCATTCGGCTCGTGTCGAACGACAAACTTGGTTTTTCATCTACCCTCGGTTAATCATGTTCGGGTCGGCTCGCCACAGTCCGAGCAATGCTAAGCGGCTTTTTCCCTAAGATATATCTACATTATTATATTCGATTTCGCCGCCCGACTCTGACGAATCATGCCGAGCTGAACATGTGCGTAGCGCCCCTTAGCTACCCAGCATCGTTTATTACCTGATATAATTCCAAACCACATAATAACAATAATAATAATAGACAAACCTAAATTTAAAATAACTAACTATATTCTACCATTTTTTTCTATTATAAGTACAAATAAGTGTTAAATTTCGTGTCTGGCTGTGAGTACATTTTTAAATGTGGGCATTTGTTTTAAGTTTACTGTAAAACACATCATCCGTCTTGTCTCATACAAACGATCGTTAAAAATAAAACAACAATTAAAATCGACAGTTCATAAGTACTTTTTTTATTACAAATACTCATACTTTAAAAAAAAATCACATAAAATATAGATTAACGAACGAACTGTAAGTGAATATTTATCTGGTTTTGTGATCCCAAGATAACTTTAAAAATTATGAACTTCGTCATACGTAATTTTGCAGAATACGCCTGGGGACAATCAAAGGAGAGATGCATTAGAATATGCCACATTCGGGACAACTGTATACTTAAAATGGTAATTAATCGTCGGAGTACCTCGAATGATATCGGTCACTCACTGCTCAAGCGTTCGGGAAGGAAGACAAGTCTAGAACGAACGCGAGATTGATAACAAGCGGGCTGCTCGCAGGCGCACTTGCCAACTGCAAACGAAATACACAAACATTACCAGTTGCCTTCCTTTATGCTAACCAAATATGGTAAACTATCAGACAGGTGAATTCTGGGACTAGGGAGACAAGATACGTTAAAACAATTATACCTGCCGGAGGTAAGCAAGATTGCGCGAGCGCTCCAGCCCTCCAGCCGAAGTTAATTGGAGGAGTTTCGTGTGATTTTAGCCAGTAAGTGACAGAGTCCTGCCCGCGGCGGTGAGATAAGAGCTTAAATAATGATAAAACATACTCAAAAGATCTGCTCTGAGGACGCTATCTTTTAGGCTTGGGATCACAATATGCCAATAGTGAATAGGGGATAGTGTAAAAACTTCTTTATACTATTCAAACTGATTGATGGAGACACGATAGCGGCGAATATGCTGATTTCATGCATTTGGTAACAGTGTTTTAATTTCGTATTGTCATTATACAGGAAAGTTTTCAACCAGTGCGCGAACTGCAACCATAAATTCAGCTTATGATTTTAGTACCTAGAGGTTCTAAAATCATAAGCTGAATTTATGGTTGCGTAGACATTTTTATTTATTTATTTATTAAACATTTTGTAGATTTAACAGGTCAACCCAAGACGTCTACAAACAAGTTACATTTAGTGATATACGCGTACAGTTATTTATTGTTAACATAGGTACTGTTATTATTATTAACTACGATTGCTTAACTACTAACTTATAGTGAATACAGCTTAGTCTAGTTACGCAAAACCCATATTCAAAATCGCGGGATTTTTACGATTGATGCAAAAGTGCATTCCATATAAGCCGACGTTTGAAAGTAAGTAAATATACATCCGATTCTATAATCAGAAACTTAAATTTTGTCGATCCCGGAACCGCGGGTTTTTTTAGATACAAAAGCGCATTCCATATTAGCCAACATCTCAACTTTAGGTGAATATGCATCCGAATATCCGATCTCTGGTCATAACATAACATCACGCTCGTATACCCCTAAGGGTTCGGCACAGGTGTACCTATACTTCACCCACATTTCGCCAGCAATGTTGAAGTCCCATGTAACAGGGTGCAAGCCTATTACCATCAACCGGACACAGACTCCAGACGCCGGCTGCTACTGAGAAATTCCAGATGGAAAAACCTAAAGACACTTTGCCCGACCCAGGAAACCAAAGACCTCATGCTCAGTAGACTAAAAAGGCAGTAAAAAAAATGTGTTGTCATATTTCCCAGTAGGCAAGGTACTCTACCTGGTCCTGTTCGAGACGTATAACGATCGGTGGAGTGTCAGCGTGGAGGTGGATGCCTAGGGACACCATGGGCCCCTCCGTGATGGTGATCTTTTCCGTGGGGATCTCTGGTTGCTGCGGCGATGAACCAGCAGCCTCCTAAGCATAACATTATATATATTATTCATATTTAATGGGTAAACATTTTAACATCTGTTATTTAAACATTAGGGAGTTTATTATGATCAGGACATATTTTTTTTTCGGCTTTGGTAAATTAGTGTAACAGTAAAACATGAACAATATTAAAAAGAAAAGTGGTCGGTTATTTCATCCTACAATGTCAGGACAAAAAATACTGAAGTAGAGTAATAAATTAATGGCCAATAAAAATGTTCAATGAAATGGACAGTTAGGTAAATAGTTCGGAAGTTCATAGGTTAGGTTGGAACTGTGACCAACCCTGTGCAAGCCGAATTGGTAATTGTCGTCCTATATTCAGTCCCACAGCTGTGCAAAAATAATATAATGTACAAAAATATTTTTTCAAGTAATGCTAAAGTGCAGCCAACGAGACGAGATAAAATAAGTAAACCTGACCTTTCTTGAGTTACATTACGATAGCAAACGATTATTATCTCTGTCCTTATCTCTCGCACCCAATAATGACGTCAGTTGGTCGATGTTGTGTGATTGGTGGTACAGGCTTTCCTGTACCACCAATACAGGAAAGCCACCATAGCCACCAAGCTATGTTGATAGCTTTTGGGTCAGCTATCAACATTCGATCATAATACTAATATGACAACGATTAGAATAGGACGTTTAAAATTTGTATACAATATCATTAAATAAAAATGTTAAGAACCCCTGAAAGTTTGTTTTCATTCTTTATCTCATCCCGTTGGCCCTATTTTAAAAACCAAGACGATTCGTAGTTAGTTTAAAATACTTACATCAGGGGATTTATGTATTCTGAAACAAAAATGTTATATTTATTAATAACTAGCGACCCGCCCCGGCTTCGCACGGGTGCAATGGAGAAACACTGATAATTTTAGAGCCATTATTTCTCGTAAATAGTATAGGATAAAAAATGCTTATTGTGGGTTATCCCTAAAAGATAGACATATACCATCGCGGACTTTTTTGTAAACCTTTTTAAGGTGTACAATACTGTAGTACATTATTTTGATCTATATCGACGGGTTCAGCCAGCGTTTACAATGTAAGCGCAAAAAAATGTGTTTATTTACCACATCACATTAGAAACCTCTAAAATTATCAGTGTTTCTCTACTATATTATGCATGTATTATACATATAAACCTTCCTTTTGAATCAATCTATCTATTAAAAAAAAAAAAAAACAAAATCCGTTGCGTAGTTTTAAAGATCTAAGCATATATAGGGACAGACAGACAGGGAAGCGACTTTGTTTTATACTATGTAGTGATTAGCTTCTGCCCGCGATTTCGGTCCACGTGGAAGTGAGCTATAGCATAAAACATATACTATGGAACTTGACAATGGTGTAGCTTTCTATCAGTGTGAGATATTTTGTAATCGGATCAGTATTCCAGAGTTTACCGCTTACAAATAAACGAACAATTTTGTCTTTTTTTTTATAATTTATAGTTTTAGGGAATGCGTTCTTGACGCCTGTTTCATACAAACTAATACGTGTTTTCCGAATTTGATCTTTATTAGCTACTAGAATTGTCGCACGGACAGGTATCAGGAACGCATTCTCTCGATGGCCATACTGTAGTTGAACTAATGTGCCAAGAAAACTAAATATTAAACTATATTTTAGAATGGTAAATGTAACGAGCACCATATATTTTCAATATAATTAATAATCAGTACCTTGCAGACGGACCGCGTACAAATTCCTTTAATGTTGTCGGTTTGAAGTCCGTTCCAGACGTGAAGTACTTTGTTTTCTGTTGAAAGACATAACATAATTACCATTTTAAAACACAGTACCGTACAGCTAGTTATAATAAATCCTTAAATTAGACAAATAATTTTCTTAAAAACAGGTTTTTGCAAACCAAATATCAATATGATGTCCGAATCGTTAAGGAGTCATTTTGTGTGGAAACGATCCTAGCAGTGGTGGCCAAGTGGTAACGGCGGCGACTTATGAGTTGTAGGTCGTAGGTTAGAACCCAGACAGGCGCTTTACTTTGTGTCAATTATTTCGTCACCACTGCTCTCGAACTGGTGAAGGAAAATATCGTGAGGAAACCGGCATGTCCTAGAACCAAAAATTCCAAGATATGTGATTTCTACTAGCCCGCACTGGGCCCTCGTGGTGAATTACGGCCCCCTCCTCACAAAGAGGAGGCCTGTGTCCCAGCAGTGGGAACATTATAGGATGATTATACAGAGTACAGGCGGACCTTCATACTTTTTGTATGAAAATACGTTTGCGCCACGACCCGTTTCGGATGGAATGTATGCTTGGCTTTTTCATTTAATGTTGCATTGCATAAATTTGGACGGCTCATTTGTGTTACATTTGATGTTACGTTTTACTAATCCCTTTTACTTCCCATCCTTGGCTACGCTGATGTCAGTTATCCAGATCTTACTGAGGCACAACTAGATAAACTTGAGCGACTGCAAAACTTTTGCATAAGATTTATATTTGGCCTGCGCAAATACGATCACATATCTGAATTTCGTTCAAAGCCCAAGTGGCTTCCCGTACGTCTTCGCCGGAATTCTCATATCTTGATTCAGCTCTACAGTATTTTGTTTAACCCTAAAAACCCCTCTTATCTTAAAGAACGTTTCAATTTGCTTCATGACACACATAATAGATATCTGAGGTCATCGGAAAACCTGAGACTAGAAATGCCGATGCATTCATTTTTTTTTCGTCCATTCAGATTTCCTACACACCGGCTTTACACGGCTTGTGAGGTGCTAACAATACGTCAATTATTTGTTTTGAATGTAGTTTTACTCCAACACACTGAGCTTGATTTTAAGCCAGTACCTTCAGATAGGAGAAGAAAAGATTTGGTTTGTGCTAACTCTCAGACTAAACACGCTTTCGCTAATCGATTTTACTTCTTTTTAGGACCCTACTTGTATAATCAGCTCAACAGAGTGCTAAAGATTTATAGTTTAACATATAATAGGTGTAATTTACTAGTACAGGAATATTTGGGAAAACTCAATTACTCAGACACGGAAAAACTGCTGGAAATTATAAAATAAGCTTAATATTAGTCTTTACCTTATCTACTTTCATATTATTCGTTGATTTATTTAAACATATTATATCTTAGAAAATGTTTAGTTTTAGAATGATTACTATTTTAGTCATTATATTCTTTTTAATTTAGCTTCAAATAAATTTATTGTTGTCTTGATTTTAAATGTTTGTTGTAAAGTGATGGCCTGAAACACAGGTTTTCATAAACCTAGATCAGGCAGGTCGCTACATTACAGTTAGAATTAAATTTAACCTCGCATGTAATTAATGTAAATCTTTATCTTTTACTTAATTCTTGAATAAATTTTATTATTTATTATTATTATTATTCCACAAGTTTCTATGACAAATCTTTTACTGTGCAAGCAGTACGCTTATGGAACGACTTGCCCGTGTCGGTAAGGCGTGCTCAATCGTTGTCCACTTTTAAAATTATAAAAAATCACTTCCTCTCTCCTTAAACAGCACCATTATATTTTCTTTACTCCTGTTTCATGTCTATTGTTATATGTATATGTTTATTTAGATTAGTATAATATACTTTATGTATGTATTTATTTTATCGTGTAAATAGTACACCACAGACTACCTACAATATTTGTCTCTCCTTCCCTTTTCAATCCATCCAAAGGTTGTCTTTAAAAGATCGCTCTTAGCGATAAGACCGCCCATTGTGTCACCCTTTGTAAAATTTCTATATTTATGTCTGTAATCTATATGGTGTACATAATAAAGAGTATTCTATTCTATTCTAATCTTCCGTGTGATACTGTAACCATCTCACCGTGAAAACATGGGTGAAGTGATCGTGGAGTGAGTCGTCAATAGTGTCAATCCCTAGCATCAGTATGACTCACAGCTCACTCTAAGCTCACTTCACCTTAGTTATCACGGTGAGATTTTTTCCAGAATCGACCGGCTGTACCAGGCTAAGTGCTAAACTAAAAAACATCATTAAAAAAACCAACCTTATCTTCAGCGGATATTTTTCCTTTCTTGGCCTGTTCTCTCAAGGATATTGTCTTGTACTGCAGCGACTTGGAGACCACGGACACCGTGATAGTGGTGGTGACCAGTTCGAGCACAGTTCTCGGCGTGGCGATCTTGAAGTAAAAGGATGAAAAATAGTTTATGATAAAACTTTTTTACAAAAAAAGAAATGAAAAATTACTTTAAATCCGGAAACCGACTTCCGGGTAGTGTTGGAAGTCCGTCGTTGGTTGAAAGTCTATGACGTCGGAGATAGAGCGGTGCGCCTCAAGTGGAGCTGGGCAGGACATCTAGCTAGACGAAGAGTTGACCGATGGAGTAAAGGTGAGACCGAATGGTGGCCAAGGTTCGGCCAAAGAAACCAGGGCCGTCCAAAAGCGCGCTGGATTGACGATATCTTCATAGTCGCTGGAAACACCTGGATGAGGGACGCACGGAACCGGGAAGTGTGGCAGACGAAAGGGGAGGTCTATAGCCAGCAGTGTATGATACCGGGCTGCGATGATGATGATGAGTGTTGGAAGTCCGTTGTTTTTTCGCTTAACCATCTGATGACGACGTCAAGTAAAATAGATACTGGGTCTAAATATAATATTTAAATGGGAACATTCTATGCTATCGGCAACGAGACTGGCCCACCATAAATTATTATGAAATGTTAAATTTATTTAAAATAGGTTGTGCCTTGTGGGTAAGTAATAACCACAAGCTAAGTAATAACATCCGCACGGGTCGATCGATCAGACTTAGCTTGCAGAGGTTGGACCGTGGATGGATGGCCATATTTAACTACTAAGACCCCCTCCGTTCCTCGGAAAGCACGTAAACCGTCCCGGCTGTCAGTCGTGAATCTTTGACGGTCGTTACGGGTCGTCAAAGGCCCGAAATTCTGACAAACCGTCTTACCAAGGGATAACGTAACTGGGTAACTGGGTTGTAGAGGTCAGATCGGTAGTCGCTCCATGTAAAATACAGGTATTCAGCTGCATCTGGTTTGACTGGAAGCCGACCCGAGCATAGTCCGGAAAAGGCTAGACAGGTAGATGATGAAGTTCATTAAAAATAGGAACAAAGCCCCTACCTTAGGCGTCCTGAGCTTGGACTTGAGCCTGGCGGACGCGCCCGACTGCTCCGACTCCAGCAAATGACTGACGCCCGGCACGGTGCCGGCGCGCACCTCCAGCGTGTAGCACGACACGTCCGCCAGCCGGATCTTCCACGGAAACGAGTCTTCTTTCAGCTCTGAAATTACGACCATCAAATTCAATGCCAATAACTATATTCTATTACACATAATCCCATGGGTACTTATGAAACGTCAGAAGCCAGGTGTACGGTTCGGATGTAAACAGACGCTTAACGAAGCCGAGTCACTTTACTCCCCGTCATTTTGATATATACAACGTGTAACGTTAAATGCGCAAAACCACAGACACCCCAACTGATTTTTAATTCAATTGCCCTATTTCACAGAGAAAATAAGTAATTTAAAAAATTGTGAAGGTTTTATGTGCTGTGTTAGTTTTACTGGCCATTCTGATCGTTTCTTGCGTCTGCGACGACGCTTTATGGAGGGAGGAGTCGTCACCGGGCCGCTGCGCCGCGCTGACATGGGTTTGCTTGACCTATTAATAAATAGACACGGCAACGTTTTTAATGAAGATTTTTTGAAAAATGTGACCTATATTAAAAAGTGGTTCAATTGATTCTGCTTGTTATTCTGATCAAACTATTTTCTGGTTTTGCGCATTTAACGTTACATGTTGTATATATATTTGTTTAATGGATCTGGGGACCTTCTGGCCGAAAACAAGTTTTTTTTTTATGTTACTTTAAAATATACCCCTAAAACTCCTGTCACCTAAACCCAAAAGTACTTTTCACCCAAAAGCACTTTTTTTTCTATGTTTTGCGTGCGTTACATTGCGCGAAGATTTTGCGCACCAAAAATAAATATCGTTTCCTAGCAATAATTTTTGCTCAATGTTAATTAGTTTGATGTACAGATTGCGTAAACAGCGACTATATGATGGGGTTTTGCACCCTTACAGGGTGCAAAACCCCATCATATAGTCGCTGTTATGTAACTACTGCTTTAACACTCGAAAGGTTGAAACTTGAATATCACTTGTACGTCATAAAATACCAATATCAGCCAAAATTTACAGAGAGTGTTTGTCAAAAGTGCACTATACATATCCATATTGATTTTCTATCTGGATTATCAAGATTTCAAATGTCTATTTATAAACGTAATAACACCTTCCTACAGATTGGCAAACGACTTAACGTACTATTGACTAGCTAAACACAGAATTGTGTGGAAAAGGGAGAAGGAGGGCTTTTCCCAGCAGCGGGACAATACAGGCTAGTTAGATCAGATTAGAACACTTTCAAAACTTTTCAATCAATAATTCGTTTAGTTTAATATTATCATATGCATGACAACGGTGTTTTGTTACTATCTTAGAAACATATAAACAATTTTTTATAACTCACTTTCTTTAACGTATGTGGGTCCGTCGTGTCGCAGCTCCGACCACAGTCCCTTCGTCATAAAGCTCGACTGCATCGACAGGCGACCGAGGCTGAAAACCACAAGTTTCTTTAAAAATAGTGGAGAATATTATTATTATTTTACGAATTCACTTATCCATCATACTCTAGCCATTGTCGCAAATTATTTGTAGTGAGGACAAGACGTTACTTCGGTAGTCACTCCCTTTCTAGCTATATTATCTTTTATGCAGTCCATCCACAGTTTCTTTTGCCAAGAAAAGAAGGCACTGATTTTGGTCACTGGCTTTTGAATAAACGACTGTCCAACACGGTGATTTTGATTGAACGACGTGACGAGCAAAAGTCGCGTGTACATATGCCGTGCGCGTGCGTGTATATGTGCAGTTCATACCAGATTCCCATCACGCGGTGCGAGCCGGCCGCGTGGCGCTCCATGGCGTCGCGCAGCGTGGCGCAGTCGATGGCGCTCGCCGTGCTCATGGTGACATACACCAGCGCCAGGCCCAGCTCCACGTTGAGCAGCATGCTGCGCAGCCGGAGGTGCAGAGCCGTCAGCCGCTCGGCGGACAGCCACGTCACCCGCGGCTTTTGTTGCTGTTCATTTTTTTAGCCCATTAATCGTAAGACCAAAGCACCATGGGTAGACCGCGAAATGCAAATATTCTTACGTTTTTTGCAAATTGTGGCGCTGTTTTACGTATGATGATCAAATTATAGTTCTCGGCCGTGAAATTAATATGACAATATTAAATGATGACACAAAAAAAAACTAAGCTCATAATTTCAAGTAACTACACTACCGGCGGCCGTTGACCCCATAGTGAGCTGTAGTTATACATATATTTTTTTGTTACTTTATCGTAATCGCCAACCCGTCTTGAGCAAGCATGGTGATCTATGCTCATGACTTCTCTGTTTGAGAAGAAACCTTTGGTCTGCAGTGGGACAGTGATAGGCTGGTATTATTAAACAGGTTGGCGGGGACATCGACGCGCAAACTGAAACCATTACTTCAGCACATGATTCTACACCCAAATCTGCTGTTACATAGAAAAGTGAAACACCTACGCGCTAAAAATGTATGTAACAGCAATTTTTTTTTTTATAACCCGAAGTAATTTTCAACCCAGGGGCTTCAGGATCATGTACTGAATCCATGGTAACAGGGTGCACGTCGGTGTCCCTGCCAGCCTGTATATTGTAATTAGAAATAGATATCCACTAACTGTACGATTTAACTAGCTTATTCAATTTCATCTATATCGTATTACCCAGTAACTGGGTTGTGGAGGTCATATAGGCAGTCACTCCATGTAAAATACTGGCAGTCAGCTGCATCCTGACAGACTTGAAGCCGACCCCAACATAGTTGGGAAAAGGCTAAGCAGATGATGACGATTTAATTTGACCCTATATAGATAGATACCTGGGGCATGGGATGTATTTTGACCTCCTTCTTCTCGCTGACCTCGCTACTGGAGCCGTGGCTGCGCGAGCGCAAGTGCACGAGCTCGGCGCCCGGACCAGACGTGCGGCTGCCGCCGCGCCCGCTCGACGACTGGGAACGCATTCTTACATAAGTAGTAGGCAGTGACATTAACAAATTTTCAAACAATCAACACCAATTTTACAAAAAGAAAAAGGAAAATGTTTTTCATATTACAGTTGTGGCAACTGCCCCACCTAAATTTGTATACCACTACTTGCTATGTAAACAGCAGTGAGAGGTACTTATTGTAAAATCATCAACATACACAAAGCGGATTAAATACGTCTTATTGAAACTAAGTTTCTGGCCAAAAGAGGAGATGGATTTTTGTCCCATACAAGCTTGGCCCATAAATGGACACAAATAAAACAAAATGTTTTATGAAGCAATATTAGTGTTTCAAAGCCCTGTATGTATTTGCAGCCCAGCGTAAGGCACGTCCCTTGCAATCTTTGATGATTTTGAAGGAAATTCCTAATTCAATAAGTGAGATTACACAAAAATCAACATGGCATGGTCAGTGTTGTAAACAATAGTCGTGAAAAAAGTTTTTAGTACCTACGTCAAAATAAAGGGCTCGAGGAGACGATTCCAAAAATATGACATGCTTTACCCTGGGGTCACCACGGTCATTTATTTATTAGAATAGAATAGAATAGAATAGAATACTCTTTATTATGTACACCATATAGATTACAGACATAAATATAGAAATTTTACAGAGGGTGACACAATGGGCGGTCTTTATTTGTTTTGTTTATTTTTATTGTTCACTAACAATTGTTTACACTGGTTTATGCTAAAGGTAACATGCAAGTGTGTATGAGACTGTGCAACAAGCACTTACGGCTATAAGTAATATTATTGGGATCGTCAAAAACAGCTTAAAAAAAAGCACTAAAGGGTACTCTTTCTAACACTCAGGTGGTTTCGTATAGAAAATGACACATTTTCGATTAGCTGATTTACCTTCCTCTCGAGAGCAAATAGCTGTCGTCTATTGAAACCAACAAAGCTTTCGTGTTTCGGATTTGTAAACAGCCTTAAGAGGCTGAAGACTTCTTCGATAACATCGTTTGAAGTTCGATTCGGCATGGAAGCTTATCGAATGGTCGTTATGCTGGTCTACGATTCTACGTTGAAAATTATATTTTGAAGGTGCTTTATTATGATGCAAATCGTCGCACTGTACGACAGTTCTGATGCTAAATTATAGTAAAAGAAACAGTTAAGTGAACTGACCGGTGGGGTGGGGCGGCGTCGTAAGCTTAATTGCGCTGAAGCCATGCCCTTCAGTGAGCCAGACAGATGATACGCGTCTGTGGAGGAACAATACAATGTGTACTACAAAACACATTCATATCATGATGTACTTAGATGATGCCCCTAGCTTGTGCAGACTCAAACTGAATCTCAAATCTGTGGTCTTTGGTATATCCGTGATAAGTCCAAAATTGGTCATTTTCTGTTTTTACATCACACATACATATTTTTTTATTTCGTTTCTAGTCTACTACTGCTATAAGTGCACGTAACAAATTGATTTGCTCAACAAACGTAACAATTCCGAATTTTAGCATTATTTAAAGTCTCAAATGCTCATAGTGAAAAAACAGATTTTTGGACTTATCGTGTAAACACCAGACACCACAGAAGTATTTCTAAAGTGTGTAACTTCTCCATGATTACACCGATTTTATAATTTTCTTCTCAGGTTAACTTTTTTCTGTAAAGTAACTAATACTAGAGTATTAGTTAACAACAACAGTCAAAATAAATATTGTAATATAGTCTAAGATACGTAGAGGAACGACTTTCACCGATCGAGAACCGGACGAAATGTGTTTTTTTATGTAATAAAATATGCTTATGAAAGTAACGACAATGGGCTGCCTAATGAAATCCTGTCAAGTATATTTTAATAATGTAACAGATAATCCTGATTGTTGACAGGTTTTTCATAGGTAACCTTATACCACCGTATCTGCAAAAAAAAAAAAACTTCATTTTGATATATAATTTATTTGGTTACCCGATCGGTGAAGGTAACATTTCCGATTTACCTCTTTAAACTAAGCAACGCTACAGCCTTGACAAGAAAAAGCTAGGCAACTCTATGTTTGCATATTCTATAGAGTTCGTAGGTACTTTCGATTAGCATTAAATTTTTTTGGTTACTCCAATCACCGTTACTTTCGTTAACATATTTTATTCCGTAAAACACATTTCGTCCGGTTACTCGATCGGTGAAGGTCGTTCTTATACGGATCCTGTACTAACAGTAATACCAGTCTATTATAGTACACACTACGAAATATCAATGTATACATTTCCAGTTTTAACTGACCTCGCATTGTATAGGCTTATCGTACAGTGAAAAGTCAGCTTATACTTAAAAAGAAAATTTAATTGAATTTATACTGAAAATGTATATAGCTTGATACATCGTCGTGCGTACCACAGCAGGGTAAACGCCTTTTCTCAAACAGAGAGGGCACAAGCATCACATTTGAATTCATGTATATTTTTCATAGTTGTCAAATAATCTATTCTAGTCGTACCTGAGGATTTGATCCTCTGTAAACACTTACCCGACTTCAAAGTAGGCTTGTAGGCGAGCCAGGATATGAGCAGCGGGTCCACTGACATAGCCAGCGGCTCCGTCCAGATGCCGAGGTAGTCGAACGAGGTGTCTATCGGTTCTGTGCACCATTGGACCGCCATGCGGAGGTAGGGGCTGGAAGTTTGAGCTCGACACATGAAAACCCTAACCGTACTTGGCTTAAGATTGCTACAAGGCTTTGTAGCCTGAGTGACATTGGCCTCGTTGGTAAACATTTGTGAAATTATGACACAAATTGTATTGGCAAACAAGATGGTGGTGTCAGTTCCAATTTTGGCCATGTGAACCTTGTCAGATTATACGATTTTTAGAAATTGCCCCATCACCTTCATTTCCTTATCCCAAAAGATTGCCTATTCCGCTAAAATTTATATTGAGGTGTAATTTTTGTAATATTATAATATTATTATTTGCTACTTACGTTGATGCAGGCTCGTCAGGAGCTGACAAGAGCCACGCCTGTTTAATTTCACCATCCTCTGTAATTTATTTTAGTTATTTCAATACACTTATTATATTACAAGTCGAGTCAGGTGACAATTTAAGAAATGATAATTAAAAGTACGTATTTACAAACGTTCCTCAACACGGAGCGACCTGTGTCTCCAGACTCACAGCACGACGTCGCCCGACTTCGCACGACATAACTCTTATCGTTTCAAAGTCACCAATCATGTCGTGCGTAGTCACGCGACGTCTCTGGAGACACATATATATCACGGGGCATTTGTAATGACATGGCTTAATTCTTATACACTACGGTCGACTTGATAGGTCTATCTGAGAAGTTGTGCCTGCGCTGGTTAACCGCGTGTCGTATGTTCCATGAACCGCACAGGGCTATTTCAATGAAATATACCAGCTAGAAGCGACATTTCAATACTAACTACCAATTAATAGAAGGTTCCAACTACTTCTTTTACGAATACTGGTTTTCAATAACTTTAAATACTCCTACAACTCCTGTACCGTTGAATGCTTATGAGGACAATGTTATGCGTGCATTACATTGCGCGCAGTCGTGAACAGCGATTTTTTACACCATAAATACAAGTCGTTTCCCAGCAATAATTGTTGCTCAATGTTACTTAGTTTGATGTACATATTACGTAGATGACGACTATGCGGTGGGTCATTTTCCGCCCTGAATTAATGTATATCTACTTTGATAGCGGTGACAAAAAAACTTACTCGGTTCGTGTAGCGCAGTGATCTTAGCCGAGTGCACCGACATCAAATGCGTGTTCACATTGTCGGTCACGAAGCCGCGCATGCCGTAGTCTTCCAGGGATATGTCTATGGCTACTGAATCTGGAAATCAGAAAAGTATTTTATCCAACTGCTTGTAAGTTTTTTTTTATTTTATTTTATTATTATTTTTTTATTTTTTATTTCATATTAATTTATTGCATTCCATATTGCTAAGAAGATGTTACAAAAGGCTCCGCTAGGCTTGGCTAAGGCTATTTTCGGATTTACTTTGAATAAGACAGACGAAAATTAAAAAAAAAAAAAACAAATAATTATGGAGGCGTGGGGGTCGGCAATTATCCCACGAAAACGTACTACCCGAATGAAAATTATCCTGTATCCGAAACTAGGTTATGATCTATCCGTGTACCAAATTTCATCCAAATCCGTTCAGCCGTTAAGGCGTGAATAAGTAACAGACACACAAACAGAGTTACTTTCGCATTTATAATATTAGTATGGATTGGTTTGGTTATTAGACTGGTAGATTCCTGCCACTCGCACACTCTCTGCGCTCAACGCACTCTTGGATACTAAGTCCGACTGTGATGTGTGTTCGCGGACAAATGGAAGATCTTGTCAGTACATCTGTAGACCGATCCCCGTAATTAAAAACGTTCAAAATCTAGCTCATCTCAGCGACAATCGATATCAAAAACTTTTCAAAAATGTACAGAATTAAGAGGTATTTTTGACAGATTAAATAAATTAGCATGGATTGGCAAGCGACATCACGGCAGGCCTAGACGGAGATAGCGGGATGAGCTGGACTTCTTCAAGAAGAAATCAATCTAAATAAATATAAATCAATCTCCTCAATCCTTACGGACATAATGGAAATATATTTAAATAAAGAGTAATGGGAATAGAGTAGGGAGGCCTTTGCCTTGCCGTGGAACCACCACTGGTGTTTAACCTTTTGAACGCCAATCACTTGTATACAAGTTCGTATTACACAAGTGATTGGCGTTCAAAAGGTTAATAATGACACCTGAGGACGCTGCCGTTAAGGTGAGTATAGACTACAGCATTTACTTGTAACAGAACATCGAGCATTTGCCGTTTTATCGAACCGCGCTTCGAACACGACGCGCGATGTTTTGTTAGGGGGAAGTCCCGTAACGCCGGACGGCACCTAACGCCGGACACTCTTATTATCTCGACAAGTTAGAATGTGAACGATTCAAACACGTGTGAAAGAGGCGCGGGGGGGCATAGCGGTACAGAGTCACATGACGCATTTTGTTAATGACGCTGTAGGCAACAGCGGGAGCGGTCGGTTTTTCTTTTGGCGGAAAAATACTGCGTCATATAAGATCAAGGTGAGTGTTACAGCTACATTTTGGTGTTTTAAGTCTTTATGGTATTTGTTAATTAAGATACAGTTCCATTATTATTCGTATTCTATATTTTTATTTGTTGATTTTCAAAACGGATTACATATAGATTACGTAATTGTGGTGCTATCCTGTCCCCTGGTACCGGACAAAAAGTTGTCCCTTAACGTCGGACAATGAAAAAATGTATTTTTCTCGTAAATAATTGGATTTATTGTAAGTAGTAATTTTTGTACGTTATTTCAGAGGATAAAAGAACAGAGAAACGTTGCAATGGAGGAGAAGAAAAAGAAAGGAAAATGGGACCAAAAAAGTTTACAAACTGCGATAGATAAAATTTTGTCAAAAGAACTGAGTTTGGGAGTAGCTTCATTGCGTTACAACATCCCAAGAAGTACTCTACATGATAAGGTATCGGCATTGAAACGTGGAGAAGAAGTGACGTTGCAAAAAAGATCGGTAGATTCACTAACACCTTCTCACCCGAGTACGAACAAGTTTTAGTGAATCACGTAAATTACTGGATACAGTGCTCCAGCTGCTATGGGTGAGCTCATGAAGAATGTGCAGCCATTCCTGAGTCTTCAGACGACTACATATGTGATCGATGCCACATATTTAAAACCGTCCGGTGCTAGAAATTCGAACTGAAGTCCGTCCGGTACTAGGTGCCACTTCAAGCAATTGCATTTTTATACACCAATGTTTAATTTTTGTTTTTGAATAAGATTATGCAGAAGTTGCATTTTTGTTAATTTGTGTTCATTCTACAGTTAGTCAACTTAACTAATTAATAAATACAATTACATTTTTCGAAACAGTTTTTGTTTTATTTCCTGAAAACCTTAGGTGTCCGCCACTAGGGGACTTCCCCCTACAACCTGCTTTTAAAAAGTAACGAGCGTATTGGAGTAACATTTTATCGAGCAAAGGCACGAGCGAACAAAATGCACAATCATCAACAATGGACGCAATTTAGAAAGAAATTTTACGCCAAACGCATTACGTCAAACGCAGTGTCGAGCATTCGCAGGAAAATTACAATATATGGAAATGTTTTTGGAAACTGAGCTTATGCCTGTATTGTATCATTCGTAAGAACGTTACATTACATGGAAATTCTCGAGAAAATGCTCTAGTGTGTACTCACCTTTTGGCAGTAGGATCAAGAGCTTGATCCAGAAAGTGGTACTTCTAGACACGACTCGTATTGTTAGGAGGTCTGAGGTCTCGGCGGTGGCTTTGGTTTTGTATTTGTCTTTCGTTTTGGTTTTGTATTTTTTTGTGTCGTACGACAAAAACAGAGATCAATCTTTTCAAAAATGTTTCAGTTTCATTACGTTTTAATAGAGAACCGCAAATGAGTACATAATTAATTAGGTTTCTTTCAGTGAGCTCGTGTGGCACCCAAATATCGAGCTTTTTTGTATACCCAGACCTTTTCAAATGGGTCTAAACTGTTTTGTGCTCAACCGCTAACTCTTTAGTTACATCGTAACTACTAATACGGCGATTTAGTTCCACTTTTTCAAAAATGGCATCGACTTTTTCCGTAACAGGGCGACCAGAGCGAGCTGCATCTTTGACATCAAAATTCCCGGACTGAAAATGTTTGAACCAAGTTTGTGCTACTCCTACTGATACTGTTTTAGGTCCATAGACGTCACATTTTTTGTAATAAAACTTTAAAATGTTTCGAATTTCTTCGTTAAATTCACTCATTTTGACGGAAAGAAAATCAATAGAAAAGTGGCGGGAAATCGTTTTTAATTTTTATTTTCCTTTTTTAAATGTCATCTATTTGATGGTATCAAAACCAGCTAGATACAAAACCGCCAAAGAGATTTTACTACAACTTTATACCTATAAAAATACGAAAACGTTTCCTCGACCTAATCATATTCGTACTTGGGGCCGGTGTATCGCTAGACTTACCCTCATCGTTGAGCGCGTCCATGGGCAGCGTGGTGTGTTTAAGCGTGGCGGAGCGCCGCTGGGTGAGCAACGATATCGGCACTTCGAGGGCCGCCTGGAGCCGCGCCGACGAGCCGCATATACTCATTTCCTCTGAAAACAATATCAGTCAATTATTAACACCTTATTCATTCAAAGTCATCTTTTTGGCAAACCCGCCAGTATTCGTTTTTACAACGTGACTGGCATTTGAAGAGACTAAAATGGACTAAATGTTGTAAAAAGTAGCAATCACATGGTGATGTGCTTTTTTTAAAGCAGCTATACCCGATTTGTTATGTATCACGAATAGTTAATGACAATGTTAGAATAGACTGGCCAAAAGCGTGTCGTACCACTCACAGTGAAGGGTTCCATAATCGGGATGAATATTTACGCATGCAGACGATAGATTAGATAAGTTTAAATTTCTCAAAAAAAAAAAAAACAATGCAATTTCTGAGTTTGTAACTGAAAATATCAAATACTTCCAAAACTATTGACTTCAATAGCAAAGTCACTTAGAAATACCTTAAACCTTTCAATTATGGAATCCAACAATACCCCATCACAATACCACAATATGTACATTGTTTTATTTTTAATTTCTCGATTACATGTATGGGGAGTGCCACCCCTAATAATTTTTTTCGTAGTTTCACTACAACATTGTTTCACGGACGTAATACACGGCACGGAATACACCTTTTGGCTGATTTTCATTTCAAAGTAAAATTGACAAATGGACAGGTGACGGAATTTATAGGTATCCGTTTTTGTCATTAGGCTACGGAATCCTAAATAAAGTAGCTTCAACTTACTAATCTTTAAATGATAAGCGAACTCAACGGAGTTTCTGTTCTCGAAGAAGACCTTATGGAGAAGCTCGTGCGTGACGAATTTGATGTCTGCCCGGGCACAGGGGCGGGTCTCAGTGCCGTCGACATTGGCGAGGCGGACTTGCAGAGCGGTGATCATGATGGAGGTGTGGCGCCGCGCGCACTGCCACAGCGGACCGGAGTCAGAAGGCAGCTGACAAGCAGCGGAACACACTCTGTTGGATGATAAACAGGCTTATGCAGCGTTCCAATGAAAAGTATGCGCTTCGAGAGTCATCGTCTATCTTCCGATTTACGGACGCGCGATGGTGAGATCTAAAATAGAGCTGTTACAACCATTGAAGATCTTACCTATTTGTATTACCATGTTTACGAAATTATAGATTAACAAATCTATGCAATTCCGAAAATTAAAAACGTTTTTAAACCTTTTGAATGACCAATGACGATCTGAGATCGGAGTTTACCGATAAAACTATTAATTTATTACATTAACTTTGTTGTTCTAAAATCATAATTTTGTAAGATTTTGAATTTAGACTAGTATGGGCAGCGATCGTATTTTAAAAGCTGAGCCAGAGCTATCTCGGATTCGCATTCCCGTAACTCTATCCCTTTCTGCCGCTCAGAAACAAAAATTTAAAATAAACCAAAATATTTTACACAAAAATCATACAAATGAAAATGAGATGCATAATAATACAAATGAATAATAAGAATCACACAAAAATATGAAAACATTACGATAAAATGACAAATGATTTTATTTCTGAAAGTAGGTTTGTACTAACACTTCTAAAAGTCAATCATATATGATAAAATGACAAATGATTTTATTTCTGAAAGTAGGTTTGTACAAACACTTCTAAAAGTCAATCATATTTTTTTAAACTAAATGAGGTCGGCGTTATTCCTATCTAACTCTTAGAAGTAAGGCCGAAACAAACTCAGAAGTCGCAGTCCAGACATAATCTTGGTCAGATATGATTTGAATACTACAGCTAATAAACTCACCTATGAGGGTACATGGGTGCCGTAACAACGGCACTGCTGTTCGGCAGTTCTACCTCCAACACTACCACGGGCGGCGTGGGCCGCTCCGTCAGCGAGTGGTTCCACGGAATCAGGCGCACGCGCAAGTTTCTCATTTCCAGCTTTATCCGCTTCTGTGGCAGGTTCTCGTTTAAAGACTCGTTTTCTTCCACCGTCAGTGTACGCTTGGGTAGGTCTGTGAAATAAATTGATACATTTTATAATCTCAGATTATTCTGTAGGGGTATAAGGAACAGGGAGGAAAGTTATTCATTCTCCATAGAATCCTCTGACCAGAGGGGTGATATCTCTGGGGACCTACTCTCTAAGTCCGTCAACGAAGATACGGCCCGCCTGAAAGTAGTTGATCTGTCTAAACAAGAGACCAATTCAATTCTCCGAACGGGTATACATATCGCGTGTAGGGACAAATGTCAAATCATGTTGATATACTTTCTTAATTCAGGCTCTGAACTTATCTTATATCCGTAGGTACGAGTAGGGAATGCCTGTAACTTCAGCCAAAACTTTCGTGCTTAGGGAGTAGAGCCCCTGGTGCCACGGGGCGCTACTTCCCGACTGTTGATATCGGGATATTAATCGTGCGAATAACTTCGCTTGCGCGATGCAAACCTTGTCTGACGTCTGGTTTTAAATAAGTAGTTCACATGGGCACTGTAGATGCCGCCACAAATCTATCACCGCTTACTCCACACACCTGACCATGTTTAATAAAATAGAACCTGCGTCTTCGGATGAATGGTAGTTATGTGAGGCGCGCGGTGAAATCATGGGTTCGTAAGTCTGTATTACCTACTGTATAACGTATGTGCAGGTGTTACCTGGTGCTTGGGGCGCCTGCTCCATGTAGATGTTCTTCAGAGCCATTAGCCGGTGTATCAGGCCCATGCACACCCTCAGATTCACCGGCTCCACCACTATCGACATGGTGCACTCTTCCACCCAGTCACTGCTCACAAATACAAAATGTTACACGATCTTTCGATTTGTACAGTCATATCCAAAATATTATGTTCATCACCTTAAGGGTTATTTTTATTTGCTCATTGCACAATAGGATCTGTTTTAGGATCTGTTTTCCCACTCCGCATATATTGCGAAGTAATGTCAATACCGCAGAATGATATTCAGCCATCTTTACATGGCTGACATACTTTAACAATGAAAAGAAGAAAAATATATATATATATATATCATAAAACGGCTAGGCCATTAAAAATGTTGATGTCAACTCGAAATTGATAAAAATCAAAATCAAAAGTTATTTATTAAAACTAGCCTGAGGATCAGTACTTTTCGAACGTCAAAGTTACAAAAGACAGTCCCCCCAATGTTGTTTTTCTTATAAATGCTGGGCGCAATACATTTGCTCACCTATACTCGAAGTCCTTAGGAGGGTTATCATAGGGGTTGGTTAGCGGATTAGGCGCCGACCGATCGTGCACGTAGTCTACGAACACAAGCGGCGCCATGGTGGCCCAAAATTCATCGACCTCGTCTCGGTCCGGCTTGTCTGGTGTCTGTTTCTCAGAGTTCGTTCTTTCTGCGGTAGACTGTCCAATGTCGCCTTCGGAAACCTGATGGGGTGGACATGTAAGTCACTATTAACATATTAAGCCGCTGAATTGTGGATAGTGGCTATTAATTAGTTCTTGGGTCCAAGTCCAGTAGCATAAAGATAAAAAATAACTAGCCAAGTGCGTGTCGGACTACACACAGTGAAGGGTTTCGTAGTCGGGATGAATATTTACGCATGCACTGTATGGTTTTATCGACACCGAAAATAAGTATGTATTTCATATTTATTAGTATTTCTCGAAAAAAATTAAAGAAATTAAGTAGGCACAGTTCGAGTCCGCGCCATTTGTAGTCGTGAAAACGTTTGGTAACAGCTGCAACCTAACCCAGTGAGGGGGGTTAAATGAACAAACCTTGCTAGTGCTTTGCCAACCATGACACGCTTGCTCTATACCAACGAATGAGAGGTGGTCACATTCACATGAAGCTATGCTGACTTAGCGATGTGATTCCCTAACTCAGCCCAGTGTAGCGGGCAGTTTCGTAATGAGCGAGTGAAGCGAAGAAGAGCGAAAAAAAATAAAGCTGGCAGATAAAATTGAAACGTTCTAAATGAAAAACTCATTGAGCACTCACCACGGACTGCCGGGGCGTCTGCTCCGTCGGCGTGGCCATGTAGTTCTCGTCCACGGCTACCCCGGTCTCGACCGCCTTCTCATTGAGCAAATCTTCGGGCCACGTCCACGGTACTTCCTCGGATGCCTCCGGTTTCGAAGCCTTTTCTAAGAACACAGTCGGCTGGAACGTAGACTGTGATGGCACAAATTTTCATGATTAATATAAGTAGATCTTCGTCGCCTCCAGTGGGACCATACGTGCTCTTAATACGAGTTATAAGCAGCATTTTTTATTCAACCATTAAAAATGTAATTTATTTGAACATACAATAAAATAATAATGAATAACCTATGGTGCACAAACTTGGTATTTGCCTAACATCCAGAAGTCCAAACTCAAGGTCTGCCAACGAGCGACTGAGCGCAGTATGCTAGGCGTTAAATTAACGGATCGTGTTCCAAACTGCGCTCCAAAACAAAGATAGCAGACGTCGCTGAAAAGGCTGCCCAGCTTAAATGGGACTGGGCAGGATATATCTGCCGCATGGCGTACAAACTGTGGCCCCAAATAACACAGAACTGGTGCCCTGAGACAGTGAGGCGGGGTCGCGGCAGACCACGTAGGAGATGGCGGGACGCGTTGGATAGCTTCCGTCAAAAACTGGGAGGAGGACGCGCGGGCTCGCGAAAGATGGAAGGAATGGAGGGAGGCCTTTGCCCAGGGGTGGTACAGCGGAGGCTAGTACAAAAAAAAGAGAAGGTAGTAGGCGTGTGAGATTGGTATATGAAAGAACAATGGCGATAAAAATCGTGAAAAAGAACGATTAAAGATAAATAAAAAAGTAATTAATTCTACTTCTCAATTGCATTTTTATTTATTGATTTATTTATTATTTTACCATTTATTTACACACATATATAAACAGACAAGAAACAACAGAACAGAAAAATAGGTACAAAGGTGATGCTTATTTCTTAAGAAATCTCTTCCAGCATACCTGCGATAGGACATTAGATAGAGAGATGTAGACAGCGTGTGAAAGAGTAACTTTTCTTTTTTTTACAAAATGTCTGTAGCATGCGTACACCTTATTATTATTATTAAAACCCTGTGTAGTCCCATTGCTAGGTATAGGTCTTTTTTTTTTATCAAAAACCGTGTTGAGAACAGTGGTGATGAAATAATTTACACATGAGTGAAATGCCTGTCTGGGTTGGAATTTACAACCTGCAACTCGTAAGTTGCTGTAATTACTAGTTCCATCTGTCAAAAAACGGTTAACCTAGTGGACAGAGTGTGAAGTGATCACCTACAATACTCACCGACTTATAGTTAACAAAGCCGCAGACGCACTTCCCGTGCGAGCGTACAGTAAGCTCTCTGGTGCCGAAGCGCACGCGCTGGAAGGTGGGGCTACAGATGGACGACTTGAGCGCCGCGTGCGTCACACACACCTCGAGTACAGAGCGCGGACGCTTGCGGTTGGCACCCTCGATCTCCATTACCTGGACAGTTATCATGTTATGAACAGTCACTGCCAAAATATGATAAAAAGAAATGAAAGGAATAAAGGAATTAGAATGAAAGGTAAACGCATGCAGCTGAAATGGGAATGCTAAGAGGGGCGTGTGGTGTAACGCGAATGGATAGAATAAGAAATGAGTATTTAAGGGGAAGTCTGAAAGTGGCACCGGTGACTGAAAAGTTGTGTGGAAATCAGTTGTTATGGTATGGACATGTGATGCAGCGGAGCGAGAAAAATGTAGTGAGGAATGTTTAGAGTATGACTGTTAGATCATAATATGGTAAGAAAGGGGGTGACTAGCGAGAGAACGACTAATAGAGAAGTATGGATGTAAAAGACATGCTTTGCCTAACCCCAAATAGATTGGCCAAGAGAATGATGATGATGATGACTGACGGTCAAAATAAGTTCGTCACCTTAAGGACAATTTTTGTCTGCTCATTTCAACGCCGTAGGTTTCTGAATCATGTACTGAACCCATGGTAACAGGTTGTGCATCGATTTCACTGCCACCGTGTACTAGATCTAGTATTTCCGAAAATTGGTGATTTCCGAAGCGCAATTTTTTTTTGGTTTAACGGTATCTGTATTATAAATGAATGTTACCTTAAACACCAGCGACACATCATCGAGGTAGGCGTTGAAACAGACGGGCAGCGGCGTGGCGGGCACGGGCGCCTCTTCCACACCAGTCTCGCGGTCTGCCAGCGACGGCAGCCACGACCACGCCCACTCCGTCCAGCTCTCCGAGCGTGTCGGCTCCGCTGAGTTTGCTGATAGCTGGTCTGTAATGAAATGAAATCATGATTATTTCGTAAGTAGATCTTTTAAAACACTTTTACACGTACATGTTTCGGTCAATATTTTAAAACTACAAATGTGTTTGTGGTTAAATTATAACACCCGCACGGGTCGTTCGAAGGTTAAGCTACGCTTGTCGCGGTTGATTCGTGGATGGTTGAAGCCCATCCATTACATATCGAGACGCCTCCGTGCCTCGGCAAGCGCGTAAGCCGTCGGTCCCGGCTATCATTCGTAGATCTTTGACAGTCGTTACAGGTAATCAGAAACCCAAAATCTGACAACCAGTCTTACCAAAGGGTATCGTGTTACCCAGTTATTGGATTGTGGAGGTTAGATAAGCAGAAGCTTCATGTAAAATACTGTTATTTAACTACATCCAGTTTCCCTCTGACAGCAACCCATTATGAACTTTTATAGCAATGACAATAAAGACCACTGTGATGCAAAATCAGAAGTAGAACAACTGTGACCGGACGGTAGACGTTCGTTGTAACAACAGCTTGCAACAGCTGGTAGTCCTAGTACGTACGCAGAGGAGCCGGCGAGGCGGTCTGCTTGGGCGGAGGCGGCGCCTTGCTGGTCGCCGGCCGCTCCTTCAGCAGTCTGAGAAGCAGGAGCAGCTGTTCGTTGCTCACACTCCACGCTAGCTTGCCAGATCGCAGCTGGACGTCCAAGCTGGTTGCGCGGCGGGTGTTGGCTGATATCAGCCGCGTCAGCACTCTGAAAACAGACGAGAGACGTGACTTTAAGGCCCGCTTGCACAACAAATCACTAAATGCATGCAAATCCGTTTAGCGATAAACGGATTTAATGAACTGTGTTTGTAATATTTGAAAAAGGTCCGATTTCTGTTTAGTAGTGAAATACTGGAAGAAGCTGTCTGAATGTCTATTCAGATTTCATGGAATCTATCTCAATAGATTCGATGAAATCTGAATAGACATTCGTATGACCTGTCACGAGCGGTGGGGCGCATTACATAGGACATAGAACTAGACTGAGAGAAGATTGGTCAATCTTCTAAAAAGTTAGATTTTGTACATCTATCGTAAGTATAAGTAAATATTTTTGGGTGTACCTGAGATCAAGCTGGCACCTGTACAGCAGAGGTTCCTGAAAGAACCGTATCTTGCCGTCTGCGTCAGACTTGTCGAGACACAGCGTCAGGTCATCGAGTCGCACCAGCCTTCTGATCAGCGGGTGAACCTGGTCGATGTCTGGAATGCGGATTAAAGATCAGCTATTAACAACGTCACACGAGTTTCATTATTTTTGGAGTTCCTTCCTTCTCACAGCTGGTCATAATTGTGTGACCCGTGTGACGTCACATATTATACATACACACCGCGCCACATGAATAAGACCAGAATATTTTTTTTTGCTATTTAGGATATGAGACCAAATAAATATATAAGAATGATAAGTATAAACGTCTTTAGCCACAAAAAGTTTAACTATAAACAATCGAACTTCTTAAATACTCAGTGATCACTTTTGACAATGTTGGTGGCAATTATGATGCGTCACTTGAATGAGACCATTAAATAAAACACAAAAACCTTAGTTATGAATACAATTATTTAAAAGAAAAAATTGATTGGTAATTAAGGTATTTCCCCTTCTGCTGAATTAAATTAAAAATCCGAGATGGCATTGAATCATAAAGACTTTTTATGTATTTAATCGGCAGTTTGCTCCAACACTTTTTTATACCATCTCGAGATCTTGCTTGTTGTTATATTGTTTGCCATTCTTATAAAGTTCACGTGACAGCCATCCCTACACATTTTCTATGATGTTTAAATCAGGGGAAAGCGATGGCCAGTCAAGAACATCATCATGGTCTTATTCATGTGACGCGGTGTGTATACATAATATTTTTTAATCATTCATTTTCAAATAAATAATATATAAAAAAATAATATTTAGTGCAACACACGGCGATATTTAATCATTACATTTAGTAAAATTTATTATTTGATGAAAACAGGAAAATAGTTGACAGCTATTTGCGGCGTTGCCAAGTTTCAGAATGCGCAGCCTAACGGAACAGAAATGATCATCCATGAAAGTTTAAAATCTGTCCGGTTCGTTGTACCATTACATACCTGCAAACGTCGGTTCCCAGTTGGCCCCAGCGCTGTCTACGGCCAGATGTTTGACATTAAGCGAGAGCACGATGTCGTCCTGCACGTACTTGACGATGAGGTGATGTACTCTCAGCGCGATGTTGCTGACTATGCGCCGGACTAACGCCTGCATGTAGCCGGGCGGCGCTTCCACCACTTGGGCACTGCGGCTGTTTTTTTAAAGAAAGGATAAACCAAAGGATAAGGATATTCACCATAAAAAAACAAAACGTAACCTAAAGGCCAAACGCCAGTTACGTCAATTTACTTGTGCAAATTTTACCGATTGTCGCCTGAGGGCCGTCCCACCTTACGTTTACCGATTCGCGGTCTCCACTCAAGAACACATCTACGATCGATCGACGATCTTCGCAGGATGGCTGGTAGCAGCTCGATGAGTTGCCGAAAATCGAATTAAATAGCGTGCAATAGGAAAAGCCTATGTCCAGCAGTGGACTGCTATATGCTGATATGATGATGATGATGACATACCCCTTTATTCATAAACGTTGCTTAAGCCGTACGCAAAATACGCGCATTGACGTGGAGTTGCGGACACCAGCCCGTATTACCTATTACCTAACGTTGCTTAAAGTTAGCTAGTGATATAGCGACTGTTTATCCATACATTTTTGACGTTTAAACGTCACTTAACTTTAATCATCATTTTAAACTACATAGTGTTCAGACGATGCAAATCATTTGTTGCTTCTATATTTTTGTATACCAAAGAAACTTGCTTCATGTAAATAGGGCTTAAGACGGCAAAAAGGATATGTCGCGCAAACGCTGCTATCGTGTGGACACCACACGTTTGCTTTTTCGGAGGTACTAACTGTTGTCGTATACAACCCAACCTAAATATATTTGATTGGGTGCATCTGATTTATATTTTGGTAAAATAATTATATGTCGCATCCGGTCATTAGTACGGATACGAAACGAATCGCAAACGCGCCACTGGCGACACCACGTGTTCTACCTACACCTACAGCGCGCTTCTACAAAGTCTATGATGTTTTAAGCCTATGGTGAGGAAGATATTCGGTGTCTGATCGCATCAGTGTTAAGAGGTCCCGGTACTGTACTCGATTCGTTGTACTGTGATTGTGAATCGTCATTTGTGATTTAAATAAAACCAGTGTATCGCACCCAGTGTGTTTTCATTACACGAAACCCAACTTCTATCCACATGATGACCGAATCTAACGGGGTAAACCCTGACGGTCCTACATACATTTGGTTGGGTACATCTAATTTATATTTTGGTAAAATAATAATAATAATTTTTGTTAATTTGTAAGCAGATGCTTTACAAATACTCAATAATTTATTGCACTCCACAATGTTTACTTAGGTAGTAATATAAAAATGAAATAAGATCATTGTGGGTAGACCCTGTCGGGCACAGCAAAATGTTAAATCATTTTAAATTATCAGTCTTCGTAACTTTTCTAATGTTATTAGGATTTTTGCTACCTTTGTGACGACGCCGCCGGGGTACCATCGGGTGGGGCTGGTGGATTCAGGCTGAGGACACATTCTGCAATAATCGTGAGGTTTTATAAGCAAAGCAGAACGTATGAGCGTATGTAGTCGGCTGAAAACCAAAATCATACTGCACCTTGTCAAATTTAGGATGCAAACGGAAATGTTGAAAATTATGTGTCACTACAGAAGCTATATATGGTCTGTCCCAAAAGTATCTGATAAGAATGTAAACAAATGGATCAAAAATAGAATAGAATTCTCTTTATTATGTACCATATAAATTACAGACATAAATATAGAAAATTTACAAAGGGTGACACAATGGGCGGTCACATACCTTTGTATGCTAGTTTGTTGTACCACTTACAAATTGTGTCCTTTTATTTGATTATTTGAATAGTTAATCCCGAAATTCTTCTCTTTGCCCTAATACTGACGAATGTGTTAATCATTTTTATTATTAAAAACTCCTGCAAAATTTGCGAGTGACAACCAGCCGGCTGTCGCTGAAAAACAGCGCTGGGGCCCTCTCGCATAGGATCTTAGCATTATAGCTATGGCGGTTTTGTGTGAATGTGACGTATATTTTCTCCCCTGTTATTTTCACTGTTTTTGTGTTCTTTCTCTGCGTCATGTTTACCGCAAATAAACGCATTTTCTTTTTTTTCTTTTTTCCTTCTTTAATGAGTTAATTACCCTTTAATGATTGCGTAAGAACTAATCTTGAACAGCGTATGTTTACACTTTCAGATACTTTAGACTACAGACAGCTACATATTCACAAATAGGTAAGAAACAAGTTAAATATGACATAGTCCAAAAGTGATCAACACGTCCGTAAAGATACCTTACCTATGGTATCGATGGTGACGACGATTGGCTCGGACATGATCTTGGTCCAGGGCACCTGTATAAGAAGCTCGTGGATGCGGCCGGAGACCAGCGTGAAGGGCAGCGCCACCTCCTGCTGCAGCACATCCGCCTTGAGCACCAGGTTGTGGAGCGCCACGCCTCCGCCCCATAGTGACACCTGCGGAACATTGTACAAGTTAGACCATACTACATCATGATTGCAGCCGAAAGACGTCCACTCCTGGACATAGGCCCGAGCGTCACCACAACGACCGGTCCTGTGCTTCGTGTTTCTCCGTGGCCTTCACAAGGTCGTCGATTCACCTTGTGGTAGGTCTTTCAACCATATTATGTTTATATGGTATATCTTTATATATGTAATTCGTCACTGAACTACCCTAATTGGCTGGACCGATTTTGATGAAAATTTTTGTGTGTTTTTGAGTGGGTCCCTGGATGGTTTAGATTCTCAATTAGACCAGGTAAATGTCGTGGACGAAGTCACGAGCAGAAGCTAATATTATATAAATCTAGAAATGTTACACGGGGGTGACACAATGGACTGTCTTATCGCTAAAGGTGATCTTTCAAAAACAGACAACACTGCAGGTAGTCTGTTGTGTACCATTTACATACACAATAAATACATACGTACATGACGCATATAATTAGCATGAAACGACTGCAAATAATTTTATTATGGAGGTTAAGAGATGGGTGAGAAGAGGGGTAAATATATTATAGTAATACGTGGTAGTCTTCTTCTAAAATTGATGTGAGTTATTAATAATTAAGTATTTATTAGGGGACAAGCTTATTGGAATTAATTAACCTGGCACAAAAACACACTTCAGGCTGCTGCAATCAATGTTCTAAAGAATAAACCAATTAACCCTATAAGAAATTGTTACAATAACCTTATATTATTAAAACATTATTATATAATTTTAACTGTGTACACAACTGATGGTTGGCTATAAAAGAAAAAAGAGTGCGTTACTCGACCGGGGATCGAAGTCAAGCTCATCATTCGCGCTGGCGACCACTTACGAAGAAGTGAATATCCTATGATACATTCTAAGTCTGGTATAAGCGAAGGAAGTCATAATAATCAATATTTATTAGTAACAGTTGAGAATTCTTAAACTGGTCAAGTTGCATTCAGTAGCGGGGAAACTAATAAGAGGCCATTCAAGTAACCTAAGCAGATTTTTTGCAATTATTGCAAAATTGTCTAAATTTTGGAGAAAATCCGAAAAAGTGAAGAAATAAATACCGCTGACTTAATCACCTTCCAGACCATGTCCCCCCCCCCCCCCCCATGTCATCAAATATAAGGAAAGCAAAGACGCCCCCCCCCCGCCCCTCGCCCCCTGTAGTGCTTACGTAATACTTGAATGGTCCCTAATAGCCAAGAGCCATCATCCGAAAGTTTTTTTACATTTATGTTTTTGGTGATGTTTCATTTCCACCACTGCTAGCACGTCATATTCCATATCTATAAGCATAACCATGATCTGCTTATAATGTCCCCACTGCTGGGACACAGGCCTCCTCTCTGTCAGAGGGAGTGGGCATAATCCACCACGCGGGCCCAGTGCGGGTTGGTAGCAGTCACATGTCTTCGAATTGTTTGTTCTAGGACATGTCAGTTACTTCACGATGTTTTCCTTCCATATCTATTTATTTATATTATAAATAAAAGTCAGTTTTTGTGTCTGTCTCTGTGACCGCTTTGTTCTTCTAAATTACGCTACGGATTTTGACGAGTTTCACCACAATTTAGAAAATATATTCCAGAAGGTTTATGTGTTTTATTAAGAAATAAAAGTATAATAAGGAAATCTCGATATTTTGTAAAGTAAAAACCGAACGAAGCAGGGGCACCCGCCCCTGCTAGGTTCAAGGTTTGCTAGTACCCACTAGCAAACCTTGACTCGTGGCCTTTCACATGTCAGGAATTCTATGAAAGCACTAGTACAAAGTAGAAACACATTAAACTTGTAGAAATAATGACATGATTGTGTGGTTTAAACCATTTATAGATTGACTTGAGCCTTAATTGCCTTGTGCAGTCCGTGGTCCTTGGCCTAGGCCTTGGTTCTATGGATCACGATAGTGGTACTTGTTTGATACATTGGATGTTATCAAATCATGTTATCTACAAAATGTACATATACATACAATATGTGCGCAAGGACTAGACTTCAAGTACAGCACAGTAACAATTAAATTCAATTGTATTTCGATATTAATGTAAGAACATCGACTTTCTGAATATTTAATTAATCCTGGTAGCTGCCTTACTTCAACCTTGCCCTAGAAAGATGGACAAGTGAGTACCTAATTTGTTCGGTGAATCATTGTCATATAGGTATTAAATTGTTAATAATTCGAAGCTATTTTACCATGATAACATTATTATCTACTAGCGACCCACCCCTGCTCCGCAAGGTTTTTATGACTTCACAAAACGATTTTTTTTATTATGCGTAAGACTGATAAAACGTATTCTCTAGGTAATGTTGAAAACCGCATCAATATCCGTTGCGGAGTTTGGAAGAACAACTCACACAGAGCGACACAGAAAGCGACTTCAATTTATAATATGTACAAGCCATCGGCAATGTCCACCAACTGATATGTACTTCCCGTTGACGTTTGGACAAGTGAGCACCGTCCAAACAATAATGAAATAATTCGAATATCGATAAATAAACATTAGCCGTGCGATTCTGTAACCATCTCACCGTGAAAGCTTGGGTGAAGTGAGCGTGGAGTGAGCTGTCATTCGCTAGGGATTAATACTATTATGTGCTCACTTCACTTATGATTTCACGGTGAGATTTTTACAGAATCGACCGTCAGGTCACCCAATCTACTAATAACGAAAACTAATGATGATGACTCATGTGATTGTGTGTCACACGAAATTACTCTTAAAGTTTTTGCCTCCAGTTCAAAAAGACATTCATCATTCTCTTTCCCTTCTCCTCAACTAATGGTCCATAATTTTGTAACATTACGTAAACATTTATTGAGGATTTGAATTGTAGAAAATCGATACTTATTAACAATTACCTATTAAACAGTCGTCGTCTTCGCCCCAATGGAAGGAGTGATTCATGGGCAGGTTTAAGTTAATTCATTAAATTTTGTGTAAAATGGCTGAAATATGACTATGGTTGTTGAAGATGTCGGAAGAAATTATGCCGACTGGGAGCTTTTCTGGCGTGCGCTGCGTAAACCAATAGAGTTATACGAGGTGTCCGAAAAGTTATGGATTCCCTTTTACCTGCTGATGGGCCACATTGAGATCTACCAATATAAAAAAAAATACCTAGGGGAGCGGGGGCACGTTGTTACAGGGGTAAGAAGTTACACGCGTTTTTTACCGGGATTTTAAACTCTTTGATGGACATAATTGGACTCATTCGTTTTCTTATAACATCGTGCAATAGATAAAAACAATCAGTGACCCGCCAAGCGCTGAGCTGCTAGGTTGTGTGCGTGTGTCCCGATTTCAACCAAGTATGTAAAAAAATCCTTTACGAAATGTTTGATTCCTGATGAATATATTTTTTATTTTGTCAAAATTTTTAACCTTGAACGTTCATAATATATCTACCTTTAATTTACAATATTGTTTTATGCTACTATCGATATCCATTAATAATTACTTCAATTTATATTAAAAAACGTGCCATGGGGCAAGCAGTTACAATTTTTTGGGGCAAGTTGTTACATATAACAACTGAAAATGAGCGAAGAAGGAAAAGAAAAGGTGAAGAAAAAAATGTTGGTTTCCGATTCAGATTCTGATTAATTGCAATTCTGCTGAAGACTGATTTAATATTTGTATGTGATATTGTTACCTACCTCTATAAAAATTACTATATATCTTTCTATAATGGAAGTGCCTTAAAAATGTTAGAATCCAAAGTTTGCCAAAAGTTTATTAAAATGACTAATTAAGAAGTGAAAGTGAATAATTTAATTACTACAAGTTGTTATTTGCAGACTAAGTCTGTGTTTTTATATAAGATTTAAAAATGTTCCTGCCAAAGTGATTTTCTACAAAAAATACTTAAATAATTTCCATAATAGATATTATAATTACTCATAAATGTTACAAGACTGTATAAAGTGATCTCTATTGTTTATATCGTTTTGAAATACTAATAAAAAAATATGTATCACTGATGATTTTGTTTATTTATTTACCGTAACATGCCCCGATGATGTAACAACTAGCCCCAATTCCGGGGTAAGATGTTACAATCTACTTGTTTAGTTAAATTCTCCATTGTGAAAAAATTACATAAATTTTAATAATTTTTCAGTCATATTTTAATAGCTAAATAGACATACTAACATTACAAGTAATCAAATGTTTAATTTATTTGATAGCTTTTGTCATATTAACAACTATCTAAAATTTGTAACAACGTGCCCCCCGCTCCCCTACCAATAAAATTTGTTTTTCACCAGGGCCGATCAAAAATAAAAAATTTTTTGGTGAAAATTTTAAGTTTGTACCTAAATTTTAGGTATTTAAAAGATGATATCTGTAACTTTCTTGTATTCACTCGATAATAGAATGATTCAAGATGAAAATAAAAAAACCTGTACTCGAAAAAGTTTTCATTCGTAGAAATGGCATGAAAAAAACTGATCAAAGGTTTGATCAGATTTTCCATAATTTCATTAAATATCAAAAAACTCAGAAACCATAAGACTTTTACCATGGTCATTTTTTCATGGTTATATTTTTTTTTTTTTTTTTATAATAGATGATTACCTGCGCATCAGCTGGTTTGAAGTCCCGTACATATTTGTCCACATAGCTCAGCAGGATAGGTGTTACATACGATTCTATTTTAAACATCTTTCAAGGCGGCGGCTAAGCTTTTGTACTCCGCATCATGGGTTGTTTTTTTACTGAAACGGATAATAAACAAATGCAATAAATATAATGAGGTAATCAATGTATAATTTGTAATCAATGTCTCTTGAAACATTAATCACTTTTTAATAAAACCATGTGTGTCTAGAAATTATGCACCTTATTCATTTATTTATTTATTTTACCATTTATGTACAGACGCCAGCACATCAAGCTACCCGAATCTGTCAAATTTTTCCAATGAACTTCGAACTTTATGATTTAGTAATAAAGTTGAAAATCTATTAAAGGAATTTGACAGATTGTAGTAGCTTGATGTGCTGGTGACTGTACATACATATAAACAGAACAGAAAAATAGATACAAAGGTGACCTTTTTGGCATTACGTAGGTAGGTAATAGGTAGTTAAGTAGATGCTGTTTCACAGCTGAATGAACGATTTTTTATTTCTGTTATTAGGCTTGTACAAACACTTTTACACGCAATCATATTTGAACGTTTCCTACATGACTAATCTGAGAAGAAAGGTCGAAACCAACTCAGAGGTCACATTCTTCTTTAAAGTCCAGACATAATCTTGGTCAGATCATGCGGAGACCATGTAGATTGGTGTCCGAAATGGTCTTTTGAGGAAATAACCGCACAGATTGAGCGGTCGTATCCAGATGTGCCCAAGACTATGTAAAACTTCTAACACGTGCTAGCTCTGAAACTATACATCTGAATGATGTTGTGTCAAGGAAAAAAAGTGTCTGAACTATATGATTAACTTAAGTAATGTTTTTTATTTGAAAAAGATTCACACTAAATAGCTTAAAAGGCCTCTGTAAGTATGCACATATTATTGGAATATACCAAATTTTTTTTCAGCTACAATTACACTGCTCTTGGTAGCATTTCTTTTTTTTTTTCATTAATTTTTTACTAGCACCAATACCATAAATAAATCTTTGTCTAGTGTCTTACGAAATAACACCACACTAATATGATAAGAGTAAAAGAATTAAAATAATAGTACCTAATTAAAAGAGAAATAACAATAATAAAGAAATGCCATGTCTACCTAGCCTTTTCCCAACTATTTTGGGGTTGACTTTCAGTCTAACCGGATGCAGCTGAATACCAATAGTGTACATGGAGCAAACCCAGTTAATGGGTAATACGATACACCATGGTCAGACTTTCGGGCTTATAACTACTGTCAAAGATCCACGAATGGCAGCCGGGACCAACGACTTAACATGCTTTCTGAGGCGCTGAGAGATTTTGGTATGTAAAGATGGTCCCCCATCCACGGACCAACCGCAGCATGCGTAGCTTAACCTGATCGATCGCCCCTTGCGGCTGTTATTACTTAGCCATATTTCACAATAAAAATAAGATTAATTTAGATTGCCTAACTTCAATATAGTAACATTTGGTAAGATTTTTTTTATATAGTACCAGTCAAGGCCAATCTGATTGTAATTGAAAGTTTGTATTTAGTTTTGCTTTTAGTATAATAGTAATAAAGAAACTACTCTGATGAGGGCAGAAATTAAACTGTTCCATGACTGAAGGGAAAAAATATATATTTGTTAATGAGAGTAGAGGTACACAGTACACTTCATCTGCCTCGCCTTTTCCCAGCTATCTTGTTGTGGAGGTACAAAATAAATCAATATTCCTAACCAAGGTGCTAGTTGGCTTGAGCTTAATCATTCTAATAAGAGTTTGGGGTGTATTTTTAAAGTAATGGGCAATTTTTAGGTTGCAATGCCTATTACAGAACCTCCGTCAAGACTCAAGCATTACTCAAAACTAGTTTCAACTGATGAAATGGCTTTAATTTAGTTTTTTGAGTCAGGTTCTATAATATCGGCCTTAGTCCAGTTAAACTGTTTATCAACCCCTTAAAAATCCATTTTAACGTGAATTCGCAGAATGTCCAAAAATCCACGCTAAGTGGATAAATCAGGTGTGTGTTCTTCAGGGTGGTTTTTTTGGGGTGAATAAACAGAATAACCCCCTTAGTCCCATGATACTATAGTGTGTTTAAGTTCTCAAACAGCTAACCCATAGTAGAGTTTATAAGGCATAGTTGGGTTCATTTATTATTTTTGTATGGTCTAATACATAGGGTTAGTTTTTTTTTTATTTTTATTTCGTAGCACAGTTCTATTCTACGTAATCGTCGTAGATATTTATTTGTCGACTCATGAGCTTGGCGCTGGAGGCACGGCAATTGTTATAAAATCAAGCAGTCATTAGGTAAATCAGTTTGCTTCATGGTTTGTGAAAATTGCAAAACGTTACACACAGTTAAGAGTTCCCATAGATAGTCGTTCTGATAAGGAGCTATTCCAAACTCGAAAAGAGTTTCATTTACCACCGTGGTACGTGGATAAATAAATAACACAAATTCTGCCGGAAGTAATTCACAAGTAAGCCTTACCTATTAAATGTCATAAAGTTTCGGGAAGAAGACGCTACTGGTTTATTAGTTTTAACATTACTTTCACAGAAATTTAAATACAATTTCAAGTAATATGTTGATAAAATAGGAAAAAGCAAAATAAACACCGCACTTCAGTTTTCTCTATCTGTGGTGAACTTCAAATTTCACGTCAAGCTGTCAAACAAACAGAAACACTGTGACAAGACAATGCTAGGTACTGCAAACTGGATTCCGTTCAGAAATATTATAATATGAATATCCTATGGAATTAGTATGTTCTCTAAGCTCACTTGACCTTGTTTCTTTTGGCGTTATTTATTTATTTACTCGTATGTATTTATCCTCACACTGGAACGCCATTCAGCAATTACACCAACGGAGCAAAAAATCACTTCTTGTGGTGGTTTCAATCCATCCTGTTATGGATCATCATCAACTATTTTGGGGTCGGCTTCCAGTCTAACCGGATGCAGCTGAATCCCAGTATTTTTATGGAGCAACTGCCTATCCTGAACCATACGATACCCCTTGATAAGACTGGTTGTCAGATTTTCGGGCTTCTGACTACCCGTAACGATTGTCAAAGATCCACGGATAACGACCGAGACCAACGGCTTAACGTGCTTTCCGAGGCACGGAGAGGAGGTATGTAAAGATGGTCACCCATCCAAGGACCAACCGCGGCAAGCGTGGATTAACCTGATCGATCGACCCATACGGCTGTTATAACTAAGCCACAAGGCATTATGGGTCCGAAACGACCCCATTTTGGACTGAAAATTAATTGAGAAAAGTTAAAAATAAATGAAATATAGGTCTGTGTGATCGTTATAGTATGTACAGACGCCAGCACATCAAGCTACTACAATCTGTCAGATTTCTTTAATAGATTTTCAACTTTAGCGCTAAAGCATAAGGTTCAAAGTTGATTGGGAAAATCTGACAGTTTCGGGTAGCTTGATGTGCTGGCGTCTGTACAATGTTCGTGGCGCAGAACCATTCGTGCCAGTCACAGCGCCTGTTAATCACTTTGGCTCTCTTACAATATAGTTTACTAGCTTTGGTACAGACGCCAGCACATCAAGCTGTTACAATCTGTCTTTCTTTAATAGATTTTCAACTGTATCACCAAAGCGTAAGGTTTAAAGTTGATTAGGAAAATTTGACTGTTTCGGGTAACGATCTGTTAGCAGTAGTAGGATTTTCTTTTGCATTTTATAATATTTGAATGAATTAATTTTACATTGTCTAACATTTAAGTACTTTTGAACGATGCGCTAAGGTAGCCCACGAAAATACAGGTCATCTGATGAAAATATATTTACAGTATTCATCAACTTACGATTATCGTTACAGTGAGCATTATGAGATCAATACGTAATCAGATAATCCTAATTAGTATTATAGACGCGAAAGTGAGTTTATATGTTACGCTTTCACGCTAAAACGGCTGAGCAGATTTGGAGCGGTACATGGGTACCATTTGCTCCATGATCTCGAAAAGGACATAGACTTCTTTTCATCCTGGATCGCAGAAAAAGTCGCGAGCATCTACTAATCTCTCATAATTTATGAATAATCTAACACATGCACATCTGCCAAGAACCTCTATAAAATTCGCAGGTTAGTAGCAATAAAATTGTTGTAGCAACTACTAAGTCAACTTGAACATTGCGATTGTACAACTTTGCCGACTGACTGAGGCTACATTCAGAATTATGCCATGATCGTGCATAGCGCTCACATGAATAATATGCGTTCCGATCATTGAGATAGGAAAAACATGGAGATGACGATTCACGGGACATCGTTATCGCGGTCACGCTATTCGGAACGGGTATAAGCACGCTCAAATCGATTACAGCGCAACTCAGAACGCACCCTTACTGAGAGCAGCGTCTACCGTCTACAGCAGATGACAGCCAGCAGGCCAGTTGAGTCAGTTGACAAGTTGACAGACTAGAGACACGATAGGAAAGGTCGACGGGTCAGTAAAAAATATTTTTACAGTAGATTTTAGATGTCCGTCATGGTTTTTGCTCTTTGTCATTAAATGCTATATGCTATGGTTTTGTTTGTATGCATGTAAGTTACTTTGGTTCTCATTAAAAATATTCCAACTAGGTTAAAATATAAATAAATTTATAAAATATTCCGGCAATGTTTTGTCGCATTTCCAACGATTTGCTTTTGTGTTGTATTTGACGAAATAAAGTTATATAATAGATAAATGCGCTGTTGGCTAGATGAAAATATTTTACTATGTGTGGTCAGGAAGACATTATGTTTCGAACAATGGCTGTGTATCGATGGCTCTGTATCGATTTTTTCAAGCCTAGTTGTTTAATTCATAAAGTGTTATCTTACCAACCAAAGAGTTCAGTTTAAACCAGAATATATTTTGTCATAGTTTTAGTTACGTTTTTCGCTTGTTATCTATTATGAAATAAAGATGTTTGGTTTGTTATGATACTTGTTTACTATACCACAGTTGGACCACAGCTTCTTCTCATAACTATCATCATCGAGAACTGGTAGGCATTTCTATTCCTTTTATGAATCAGTCACTCAGTTTTGAAAGGAGGGCCCTGTATAAAAAGAAAGACTATACATATATCACATTGCAGAAAAAGGTCAGTTACTGTGCATTTGCACTGGTGAAACATTTACATAAAAACATGTTATAAACTCTGTTTTCTGTAAATGAACCACATTTATGCATTGTCGGACAACTTGTTGCACTGGAACTTGTTCAACGATTAAATGTCTTGACATGTTTTACAAACCAATTTCATAAAAAGTAATACATTTTCTGTATGAAGCTTGCCACATATTGTGCAGCTACTTGTTTCATTGTTTAACTAATTATTTGGGAAACACTAAAAGCAAGCTATAGACAAGCTGCAAGACTTAAACAAACAGCAGTGGGAATATCAAGTTTGACGAATCCCTATATAAACATGTACAATCAGTAAAATTTTTAATGCGAATGCATCTAATCCCTTTTTTTTGCATGGGCAATTATCAAATACCTAACTTCTCCTGCTCTGCGCGGAGCGGGAGGGTGTGTCAGACTTTTACTGACTAAAACCCACCCGTGTTTCTACAGTTGCCTGTGCCATGGGTCACGGTAACTCTTTCAAACAATCCGCAACCCTGGCAGGAATGCATGTAATCCTAAAAGGTTAAAAAATAAATTATTCACTTTCATGTCTTTAGTGCGAATGCAAATTCAACAAAACAAATTATGAGATTTGTTGCATATGAATGTCTTTTGGTGAAATGCATAGTAAATAAAGCTTTTGTAAATTGAATATATTTCTGAATGACTAATTCAGAAATATAACTAAACTGTAGTGCAAATGTTTCTCATTTACTTTTTTTTTAATCAAAGGGCTCCACTCATCCCCTCTTTCGCGAGCCCGCGCGTCCTCCTTCCGGTTTTTACGGAACCTATCCAGTTCTACCCGCCATCTCCTACGTGGTCTGCCGCAACCCTGCCTGACTTCATTTACTTAACAAAAACTTATGCATGCTGTTTAGTAGATTTTAGTAACTAAATTCAATTTTCCTATTAGATAAATTTCGGGGCTCTGACAGAATGACAGCCATATCTTTAACAAATATAAAATACCTTTACTTTATGAAATGTACATAGATTTCTACTTTAGGCCAAATTTGGCTGATCTTTCACATCACATCAACATGATTTGGCATCTTTCATAAAATTTATTCAGTGGTTTCCTTGTTCCTTCTATTTTTCTGCCCATAATACACATAGTGTAACACGCACAAAAGTATGTGAGAAGTTTGCATGCCATTCTGACATTCTCCAATCAGAAGCTGTTTTGGCATACTGGCTGCTTGTATACTATTCTGCAAGCTACAGGCATATTGCGGGGGTATTAAGTACAAGCTTTACTTTATAGCCTTCCACATTCAAAGTTCCAAACTTTACCTACAGGTGTTTCTTTTTCCTTATAGTTAAATTTTTAGTATCCTGTAGCAAAATCCTACGACTCACAATATGCCTTATGTTTCCATTAGATCCTTAACAATAGCAACATATCAATGACAGTAGTTTTTGCGTCACAATGAGTTTTTATTGTACTATGTGCAAAGAGATGTGTGAATTATACATTTAATATTCTTATTCAATGGCATCTTCATCATCAGTGATATAAAAGATTATATACTGTGACAAAATTCAAAATAAATATAGTTGTCACATTATAAAATTTAGAATTTTATAAGACTTAGAAGTCACTCCATTTTTGCAACACACTGAAAGTAAAAAATTGTCACAACCAACTTCACCAAGTCACTCATGTAAATCCAGTTCTGGGCACTGCACTAGGTATAAGACTTATTAGTAAAGTCCCAGGTAAAAGACTTCATTCTGATCTTGCCTCCAAATAGTTATTGAGAAATCCCTTATGTATCTGTCCCAGCCAACGGCACCGTTTTGTTAAAAGGCTAGGCAGTTAAGTGAATGGCTGATTAAGCTAGTTGGCGGCGACATATCCATAATCACTTCATATGCAATAGTCACAATCTCAACCCATTTATGACTAGGCAACACCAACAATACAACCCTGGCAATCTATCACAACCTTTATTTAACAAAAAAAATTGCATTATGCTCAAAAACGCAAGTTTTGATTGAGCCGAATTTTCGCCCAATCTGACCAAATCATCATCTGCCTAGCCTTTTCCCAACTATGTTGGGGTCGGCTTCCAGTCTAACCGGATGCAGCTAAATACCAGTATTTTACATGGAGCGACTGCCTATCTGACCTCCACATCCCAGTATCTAGGTGATAAGGTACTCCTTGGTAAGACTGGTTGTCAGACTTTCGGGCTTCTGACTACCCGTAACGACTGTCAAAGATCCACGAATGACAGCCGGGACCAACAGCTTAACGTGCTTTCCGAGGCACGGAGGGGTCTTGGTACGTGAAGATGGTCACCCATCTACGGACCAACCGCGGCAAGCGTAGCTTAACCTGATCGATCGACCCGTGCGGCTTTGACCAAATGATATTTAAAAAACCTTTTAAATCAACAATAAGCATGTGTTGTTTAGAATAAAAACTGCTAAAGCATTTAAATAATCCTTGCAGTAATAAAAGAAAACAGTATAGTTTTATTATCCTCTATTGGCTCCTGAAATACAGATACTCTAAGCATAGCTCTGGATGGCTCCAAAGCTAGGTTCTAAGTGTGACTGGTGCACTGTCCTTTATGTAAATGTTGTACTGGATTTTTTCTAGATTGGAAATATTTATTCGGTTTGTTTATTGTTATATATAGAATAAGTTTGTTCGGTTTTTCAATAACCTGTTTTTATGGAAATAAAGTAATGTATTCTTTATCCTCATGAAAAAGCATGCAGTTAGTTTTCAAATAATTGTGTATGTCTATTGAGAGTGATTTCAATCTAAATGTTGAGTTACAACTACACCTTCATTGGCAGATTTTCGTTTGCTTTCTGGTTTATTCGATCATTGCAGTATTTGATATTTTGCATGTCAAACAGCTATAAATGTGGCAACATATTCATATTTTTTTATAATTATTATCAAATCAGTTTTTACCATTTTATGCTGACATGACATTGAGGGTACATTTAAAACTATAAAATATTTCAACTTATAATGATTTTGTTTCAGGATGCAAAACTAACAACAGAGCAAATTTCATGTCAACAATAATATAAAAAAATATATTAAGCATAATAGTAGCGTGTCGAAGATATTAGTAATGCATGTACAGAACGCTCTTATGAAACTTTATGTAGCTAGGCTAGTTTGAAAATTTAAATATGATTCATATAAATGTAAGACATATCCGTAGAAAGCTATGCTGAAATTGACAAATAGTTTTTACAGATATTTAGTGTTTACATGTGAGAAGGTTAACAAGACACATGTGAGGAGATACTCGCATTTGAATTGTGATCGGAAGACATGTGGTACGGAGCGTGCGGACATAATACTAACTACACAGTTCCATTCGAGCCTTCAGTTGCGACAACACGGCCACGGGAAGAAGCGGTTGAAGATCAAAATACCGCCTTTGCGTTCTAATGAGTGCAAGAAACACATCCCAATGAGTGATCAGTTGCAACCATCGATTACACATGCAAGCTATGGAGGACAATTTGACGTGTAAGTCATTAGAATATTTATTATTTCCTACAGGGATGTATAGGGTACAGGCAGCATTGATTTGCAATGACCATTGTCTTAATTTATTACATATATCTCGTCTAAATTGACACAAAATTATTTGATAACAGTGCTTTTACCATTGCACACAGACAAGAGTAAAGAGTTCGTGTTCATTTTATATCAGTCGACCTATTCTGTGTCTATTCGCCGGAATACTCGTTGAAATAGAATCTTTGGGCATGCTCGTTCCATCATAGACCTCATCCATCGCTTTCCACCAGGCGAGATCAAAATCAAGAGCTATAAATATATAATTATTTTGCAATAAAAAAACTCATTGTGAAAACTTAGGTGAACAGGTGCCGTATTATGACGTTGTAATGCCATCATGATTCCAGTGCGAGGAAAATACGGAGCTAATACATGACACACACACACACACACACACACACACTACCCCATGCACATGCACATGCACTATCCCTGTTTCAGACTGGAATCATGATGGCATTAATACTTCATATTACGGCCCCTGAGCTTGAAGTGATCTGATATTCCACCTGATACTAGGGATCGAAACTATTGGCAGCTCACTTCACCTAAGTTTACTCGGTGAGATATTTATAGAATAGATCGAATGTTTCTGTTCTTAATAATTATTGTGATGAAGAGATTTAAATGTACAACTTAATCAAACTGAAAATTAAATTAATTAAGTACCACACTTAACACTATTTTGGCTTTGTTGTTTTGAGGGAGAGTGATTTGTTTGATAGACAGCTTCTACTTCCACGAGTTGTTTAAAGGATGTTTATATAAGTATGAGAAGGTATGTTAGATGATAGTATGCATTGAAAGTATCCTTGAAATTTGTTATTCAGGTATCTTTAATGTTTCCTAAGTACCCACTATTATTACCTAAGGGTAATTCCATGCCGATGAGGCCTCACTGCGATGCATCGCGGCCGCGGGTGCATCGAGGTAGCGAGCTAAACCGCGAGCGCGAGGTATCGCAGTGAGGCAAGTAAAGGTTTCCATAAAATCTTTCACTACTTCTTCCCAGGCTATGCTAGTAAACAATGGTGTCGTCTGCAAAAGCAATTATGTATCCATTAGTCAGTATAAATCTTGATGAATCATCAATGTCTACAGGAAGCCCCTACATTTCGAATCGGTTTAAAAACGTCGCTATCATACCCTTTAAATGGTATTTCTATTTCTTTAAAATGTTGCCCTTGGTTTCTTTCATTTTAACTTTTTCTCTAGGGCCTATGTCCTGTAGTTAAGAATCCCAAGTTGGCTTAAAAAAAACATTCTGTGTAAGAAACAGGGTGATACCAATAATACTGCCCTGTGGTACACCATCTTCAAAGTTCTCTTGCTATTTCAGTAATACACTTATTAAATAACACAAAATAACATAATAGGTGTAGACTATATCTTTTTATCTTTTTGGATGTTTGTAATTTTTAGTTTAAGTTTGCAATTATTTATTAAGGTTATCAGCTGTATTATGCATCCGCAGTACGTCGTTTTCGCTACCGGTGTCAATTTTTTTTATTTAGTCTGTATTTGTTTCTCTTGCAGCTCAGTAATAAACGTGGTGTTATTCATGGCTTTAATATTGATCATATTCGTCGCGACACACGCTTGATTGAGGTATGTTTACAGGGTAGGCTTCTTGTTCCTTTCGTTATTTATAAAAGTTACACAGTCAACAGTTACACAGTCAACAGTTCCACAATCACAACAGTTACATAGTCTAACATACTCAGAAGTTCATTAGTAACAGCTTCGAAGTTAGGTCTACCTATGTGGTTTTTGTTGACACTTATTTCACAAAGGAAAAAATAAAAAAATAATTTTAGTTGTCTGTGATGTAGGTATGTTTTGTGTGAATTAGTATACGTGTTCAAGTGCAAGAATTAGTCTAACAAAATGTTAAAAAGTGGAACGAAGTTTATAGTGGCGAAGTAATCAATGACGAAGACCATGATTTTAAATTGTCTATGTTAAAGATAAAGGAGACCGTTTATCTAATTTCTTTCTTTGAAAGTGAACTCAAAGTATCCATATTTTTAAGAAAAATATATAATGCAACAGTTTGCTTTTCCGGAATAGTTTTATTTCCTTGTCAACTTTTAAAAAGTATCAGCTACTAACGGTAATAGAAATCTTAATCTTAAAATCCGGTATTCCAGAGATAATTTGAAATAGTTAAAGAAAATCGGGATTGCAAAAAAAAAATGTTAATAATTCGCAATTTCCTGAAAAAGATGGACAAACAGACCGGCGTGAATGGTTGCAGATCATGACCTCTGAGTTTGTTTTGGCATTTCTTAGGGATCCGTCAGCTAGGAAATTCCGACGACATCTGGTTTTTTTAGAATATATTGACCAGCTAAATATTGACGCGTAAAAGTGTCTTAAAAGATCTACTTACATAAAATAAACATTTCATATGATTTTATTTCATTACGCCGACATATCATGAATTAGACGGATTACAAGTTATTCAGAAACTAATAAGAGAAAAAAAAGTAGATTTTTTATTTTAAATATTAGGTTGTCTCATAAAGTATTGCCAGTTAAAAACAAATTATTATTAATATTTTTTCATTAATAAAAAACACATTTAATCAATTATATAGTCTCCCTCGTTATCTACAACAGTCAGCCATCTACTGGGCAAAATTTGAATACCCTGCTCCCAAAATGAGGCAGGCTGGGACTCGAAAAAATTTTCAAGTTCAATTTTAATACTTCCAGAATTTTAGATTATTTTTCCTAGTAAATAAAATTTAAGAGCTCGAAATAAATGAAAGTCTGAAGGCGCAAGATCCGGGGTATACGGTGGATGCGGTACAGTCAGGCATCCTAGCTCCTCCAGCTGTTTATGTGTTAACTTGGTGCAATGAGGTCGTGCGTTGTCATGCAAAAGTTGGACTCCAAGTCGTTTTGGCCGCTTAATTTTTAACATCTCTGCTAGTTTGCGAAGCTACTGCGTATACAGATTGGCGTTAATAGTCTGATGAGATTCGAAGAGTTCCCAGAAAATCATTCCTTGCCAATCCCAGAAAACAGACAACATAATCTTATGACCGTATTTATTAAGTTTAGGCTGGGCTGGTGGGTTTTCCCCGCGAGGAATCCAATAGGCATGACTCGTGTTAGTTTCATAATGTATCCAGCTCTCGTCACATACAATAATGTCCTTGAGAAAGTCTCGTCTGTGCGGACGAAGTAACAAACTTTGACAAATGGCCACACGAACGGCCCGGTCATGGTCCGTTAACGCATGAGGTGTCCAACGTGACATCACTTTGCGATATCCCATAGATTTGAGATAACGATCTATAGTCGCGTGGGATTGTCCAAGCGCCTTCTCTAAATCACGCGTACTATAGTCTGGATGTAGCCTAAGTTCGTGACGCAAAGCATCTTCAATTCTTCATCGAAGCTGGTGGGTCGGCCTGGACGAGGTTGATCTTCGCAGCTTATGTCACCGGTGTCAAAACGCTTGTACCAGAAACGAACAGTCCGATCGCTAGTAGTACCCGGTCCAAATGCAGTGCTAATCTTTTTAGCCGTTTCTGTTGAAAAGACTTTAAGTCGATGGTCATATAGCATAATAGCTCGCAGTTGACGCTGATCCATTTTCACTAAAGACTAACTATTGCGTTGTGTCCGCACCTATTTATACCCTCACCATAAAAGATACTCATCCTTACTACTTGTAGAAAGATCTAGAACTTTCTTGAATTCGCTTTAGTTTAAATACGAGAAAAATAAAATATGGCAAGAACTTATGAGACAACCTAGTATCTTCTCCACACTTTTAGAACTCAACAAAAAAAGTCCCATGAAAATCCGTCCACGACAAACTTCGTTCTACCTTTTTGAGCCTAATAAACGAACTCTACTACCTAGTAGTATGTGTGTGGAGGTGATAAACTGATAACCCTTTCGAGGTTAATAGATGATGATAATCATCCAATCCTCTATCATTTTTCTGCTGTGTCCACATTGATATCATCCGATATTTTTAGGGATCGGTACCCAAAGGGTGCCAACAGGGGTCCTGTAACAGTGTGTAGACTGCGGAGCCTTAGTAATAATGTCTTATTACTAAGGTTCCGCTGTCTATATCCTTTGAGTCCTATTTTTCACCTGAAATTTTCCCGTTAACGTGGCGTATGTATGTATATTTTTTTATTTGACCGCTGGGCTGTGCCGAATGATTTTGAACCGAACGAGTGTTTAGCACGCCTGTAGTTCATGTTATCCATTTCTAGCTCTGTGATTTTTAGGGTTCCCACCTTATTTAATTTAAACATAGTATTTATTGTTTATCATAAAAGCTTTACTCCTATATGTTTTTATTGACTGACACTAATATAGGTTTCTGTCTCAGATCTAAATATTAAATCATTACGTGGTTTAAATGTAAGTATTATAATATAAAATAAAATTATTATACTGCTGTAATTAGGACTTTGTTTTGCGTATAAACGTTTTAATTTAACTGGCACGGCAAAGGCTTCGCGATAGACTGGTAAGTATGTTTTTTCAATAATCAAATATGTAATAATTTATTTTTCACTTCTCATGCTCTAAAAGTTCGTTCTTTATGTTGTGCGTAGGCGACATGAAGTCGCTTTTTATGCTAGTGCACAAAGTATTTTTTTTTTCTGAGACTAAGATAATTATGCCCACCAGCCACACGCATAACAAAACGTCGCTGATTAAAGTCTTTATTTTATTTAATTTGCTTTAGTTTAGATTACTTGCGTGTTTTCTAACGTTAATTTAAGAAAACCAGGTAAAATAGTTGTTATTTATTATTTTAAAACGCAAATAAACCTTTTTATGCCTTGGTTGTATGAAGTACCGAAGTCGAATGGCACAATGTTGAAAATTAAAAAAAAAAAACTTTTATAAGTTTCGTGGTGGGAATTAGCTATTCTCAAGGTCGCAGGTTGTTCGAAATAGTTACGTGGCCCCTGGCACAGGCAACTAAAGGAACACGGGTGGGTTTTAGTCAGTAAAAGTCTGACACGCCGTCCCGCTCCGCTCGCTCCGCAGCGGGAGAAGTTATTTGATAATATCCCACCCAAACAAAAAAAAAAACGGTGTGACCACATCTACCATGAATGCACGGTGTCAGATAATAAACGCACTGACTTTACCGTTCGTTCAGAAGGCTTGCAAACACCTTGCCTTGCCTTGCCTACTTACACTGCCGGCCAAAAGTTTGAGACCACCTACATCAAAGAAGGAAAATGAAATAAAACTCAAAATACGAAGCAAGAGGTTTAATTAATATTTAAAATACATATTTACTAATACACATACATCAAGAAGAAAACAAGAAAATCTATTTACATTAAAAATGCCGTTCATATTTTAAACAGATTTTTGTCAAAAAACCCTTGTTATTTCTTTTTCACTAGTCTCGGCATACGAGCAATCAATTTGTGTAATAATCTTGTGAAATACTGTTCCATCTTTTTTGTAAAGTCTTCCACATGTCTTTTTGCGAAAAGGGACAAAAACTGCGCACATTTCTATCAAGCTCTTCCTACAAGAGCCCGGATCTCAACCCAATGTTGAGATCCGGTCACTGAGGGGGCCACACCATGTTTTTTAACACCCGTTCTGTTTTTTTTTATGTTCTAAATAACCCGTTGCATAACGTTGAACTATGTATGGGATCATAATATTGTTGAAAAAAAAAAAAACCATTTCCAATTTATTAATCTTAAACCAGACTGGCATTTTGCTGTAGTATTCGTTTATACTGCTCCTTTTCATGATTCCTTCAACTCGTATCAAATCTTCAGTTCTATGGCCCGAGGAGCATGCCCAGACCATAATGGAACCACCACCATGCTTGACTGTTGGCACTAGGTACACAGTATGGCATCATCTTTTCCTCGGCGCTACGTCGACCGAAAATTCGTCGTTTTGATCCAAATATTTCAAATTTGGATTCCTCTGTCCAAAGAACTTTTTAAAGTCTTCTTCAGTCCAGTCTCGATGGGTAAGGGCCCACTGCATCCGTTTCTTTTTGTTTTGTGGCCTTAGTAGTGGTTTTCGGACGGCAACACGACCCAGTTTAGTCAATGACACAGGTTTAGATCGGGACTTGTTCACTTCTGTTGCTGTTAAGGGTCTATTCCGCTTGCTGGTAACGACGATGAAATTATCCTCGCTAGAAGTGGTAGCTCTCGGCCTTCCCGATCGCGAACGATCTTGATAACTGCCAGTCTCCTTGTATCGGGTTATCCGTTATTGTGTTATGAACACAAGTTTTCGACAACATAAGTTGAAGAGGCAATCCCACGTTCAGATTTGCCTTCTTTGTGTAAAACAACTATGGCACAACGAGTTTCACTGTTAGAACTCAGGTAATAAATATGTTTTTGGAAGCTAAAATAATCCTGAATTTCTGTTAACTCTAAATAAAACCAAAATAATTGGTAATGAGCAGCTCATAAAAATATTACAATTACTGCCACCTGGTCCTTGCGCGGCATTTATCAATGTTTTGTAACAATAGACTTTTATAAGATGATAACTCAAAAATACACAAAAAGAATGACTCTTAGATAATCTTTAATAACAATAGAATACGTAGCTGTTCAAATTAGCTCTTTATCGTATGTACTTTTGAAATATTTTGTTTGGGAAGAAGATTTTTAACAAGTGGTCTCAAACTTTTGGCCGGCAGTGTATCTCGCATATCTATGAAAACAAACACTAATTTCAAAGGTTTTATCTTATTTTATATTTCAGAGCACCAACTGGTTATAAAAGTTTTTCTTATTAAAACCTACTTAGTGTTATAAAACTTCCCTAGGTTCTTGATCATTCAACCAATCTTATTTTAACTTTATTATAATGACAATATTTTCCGTGTACAAAACATAAATTTATCAGCCTGAAGCACAGAGGAAACCCGCCTTTAGAATGAAGACATTGATATTGTGTATTATTTATAAATATGATGTTTAGTTAAATGTTTTAATAATTTCTTTATTGTTCAGTACGGCGGGTAATAATGAGGAGTGGCTGCTGCAGAGCGGCGACACGGCGTCGTCGGGCGAGGGTAGAAGAGCGCCTCGTAATATACCATCTGACTTCAGGGTGTGGGAGACTTTAGGATACGACGAAGATTGTAGTCATGGTGTGTATTCTATTCCTTTCAATCTTGGTTCCAAACAAACCTATAACGTCAGTTTTCTGAAGGCCCATTGAACAAGCTGATCACAGTCACTGCTTACCGAAGGACTGGTTTCCGCAGGTCCGACGCTGAGGTTCAAGGTGTTGTCGTACAACTTGCTAGCTCAATACCTGCTGGAGTGCCACCCCTACTTGTACACAGACTGCTCGCCGCGCGACCTCAAGTGGAAATCCAGGGCTGCACGACTCTTCGATGAAATCACCAGTTTGTCACCCGATGTACGTTCTTATTCAAAACCTATTTTATGAGAGCTTTGATGATATGGTCAAATCATGCAAGCTAATATTTGAATACTTTCTGTTGGGCTAACAAATTAAAAATTTGTTAACTCATTCAGTAAATAATAATAATAATAATAATATTCCACAACTTTCACACAACGCCATCTAGTCCCAAACTAAGCAGAGCTTGTGCTATGAGTACTAGACAACTGATAAACATACATATATATTTCTAAATACATACATATTATAGATAAATTACACCCAGACAAAGAACAAATGATCGTGCTCATCACACAAACATGTGTTTCGTAGGTGGGAATCGAACCCACGACCTTGGGCATAGCAGTCAGGACCACTGACCACTAGACCAACAGGCCTGTCAGTTACAATGACAGTACATTTAACTGGTAGACATGACTTGATGCTGCAGCCAGGATCGAAACCGCCATGTTGCGATCATTTTTTATTCTTAGTTTGAACCTAAAATCGCTGTTCAGATGAGAGAAATAACTTGAATGTTTCAGATACTATGTTTACAAGAAGTACAATCGTCGCACTTAGAAACTTTCTTCTCGAGGTTCGAGCAGATCGGCTACACCAAGATATTCAAAAAGAAGACTGGGCTCCGGTATGACGGGTGCGCCATTTACTTCAAGAGCTCGATGTTCAAACTGCAGGAGCATATCGGTGTAAGTGCAAGCATTCAGTCAACTCAACCTCGCACAACGTCGCATTACACTGCTGGACATAGACCTCTCCCAAGTTGCACCGTTCTTAAGGGTAGAAAAACCTAAAATGTGAAACAGTTTTAGTGCGGGAGCAACTCTAGTCAATGATAAATGATCCAGCTCTGTGATGTGACATTATAAAAGCTACGCTAGTAGGACTAACACAACAAGAATGATTTCCAAGTAAATATATTATATATACATACTTTTAAAACTCTTTTTTAAGAGCACCTTTACATCCATCCCGGTACGTTTATATTAGTTTAGTACTTAAAGCTGTGCGTCACTCCGTCAATTAGCCACTTAATCGGGGAACTGTTTCGTATGCAAAGATATACGTTCAAACATCTCCTGTATCCATGCTGTGCGCTATATTATTCCAATACTCTGCGTGAGGTAACTGAGTTCTTTAGGAAATTGGGTGTACATTTTCCTCGAATGTTGAATGCCAAAATTGACAATGCATACTCCAGGAATAAAGCTTGACCTAACCTTTCTATTCAGCTTCGACCTTGTCCGATACAGTCGCAGAGATAACTAGTTCGACTGTCAGTTGATTTATAGCGCCATTGTCACCAACTCGCGCGTTTCATTATCAACGGGACACATTCATTATTTATCTATAGCTGTATCTGATAGTACTTAATTATGCGCACTCGAGGATTTAAATGTGAATGTAATCTTTATCTACGGATAAATGTATGCTATTGTATGTTATGCTCTGCTGTTATCTGATACGTGGGTCGTTTCTTTGATTGGTGAACTCCAGAGATCTTCCTGTCTGGGATTCTATTACGCTGATGCTTTGGTATAAACATGCTGGTGCCAGGCGATGGTATATAACACACACCTGCAAACTAAACCCTTGATTTTTTGCTCACGAATGCCTCCCATGTCTGTGTTTTGATGGCAACAAATATTATGGTCCTTTCTAGGAGCAGAAAGTGAATGACCATCGGTTTTAATAGTGATTTGTTACTAGCGGTATCCGCTATATTTGTTACGGCAGATTTTTTACAGCTACTTCAAAACAATAAACACAAGCTTTTAGGCTAAAAAAAATCCCCTTCTCACGTTAAATCACCGCGCTAACTGCGCTCTTACTATTTTAGACCATAAGATAATTTTTATCAAATTGGAATTTCATGGCTATTTATACCTTAATGACTTTGATTTTAAAGTGTTTCTACCTCAAAATCAAAATCGTTAAGGTATTAATGCAGTATCTAATTGTTTGACTACGAAAGAATTTTCGTTATCACAGCTCTGCGATATAAATGTATCGTAACTAGAAATATAATGCGAAATTAAACTACAAAGTAGGTGATTAATCACTCTGTTGTAACTTACGCACTTAACTAATCAGTAAAGACAAGCGTACATTACAGCCGCATCGGGCTTAGTGCATCGCATTTCAGTACATAGAATAGGTCTTTATTTGCTTAGAATGTAGGTACATAAAAATAATTTGTTTATTTATTTATTTATCTAAACTTTTCGCACAAAAGGTACAAAGGCGGACTTAATGCCTTATGCATTCTCTACCAGTCAACCAAGGGTGGTGAAGAGATTAGATAAGATTATTGTGTGTAGAGAGAATTCCCGGCGAGATTGACTGGATTTCGATATTCGCCTTCAATTCGGACAGGGTTGACGGATTATTAAAGTACACTTTACTCTTTAGATATACACTTAAAAACGTAAGAAAAGAAATATTATAGAATTTTCAAAAGTGCATTTATTTCTGCCCCAAATCTTAAGATAGAAATTACTAGACTATGGTAAGCCACTGGTGAATTTACTTTTTTTGATAGATTATGCAACATAAACGCGGCTGTGCCTAAACCATTACATATATCTTCTGCTTGCGGCTTCCAAGTTAACTGGCTCTCAATTATGATCATAGTGCTATTGTTGAGTGCGCTGCTGTTAGGAGACAGTCACCTAAATACATACTAATACTTCGTAAGTAGCGTAGTATTTATTATAAACGGCCTCTTTACGCTGTTATGCTTATTAGTTCTAGAACGCACTGGATAAAATGGGGAGTCTCTCTTTCTTGCACACTTAACGCCTTATAACCCTGATTCTTGACAGGTTTTTCATAGGCAATCTTATACCATCGTATTCGCAAAAAAATAATCTTCATTTTGATAAATAATTTATTTGGTTACTCGATCGGTGAAGGTAACATTTTCGATTCACCTGTTTAAACTAAGCAACCCTACAGCCTTGACAAAAAAAGGGTAGGCAACTCTATGATTGCATATTCTATAGAGTTCATGCTTTCGATTAGCGTTATTTTTTTTTGGTTACTCCATCGATGGTATCGAAAAAAAAAAATACCTGTTACATTATTAATTAAAAATATCCTCGACAGGATTTCATTAGGCAACCCATCAGCGTTACTTTGATTAGCATATTTTATTACATAAAAAAAAAAAAACGACGGGTTGCACTCCGGGAGTGCCGGCAGAAGTGAAAACTTGAATATTAACGTTGTGCATTTTTGATATTTTGAAATGGTTAGGGAATAATTTTGCAAGAATTGCTTTAATTATCTGTATAAAAGTACTATCATTTATGTGGCAGAATACAATATTTATTTATTGCGCTATCGTACACAAAAATGACAATTTATATTACATTAAAAAGTTTATCTCTCAGAAAAATCAACTTCCATCTACATTCGCGCAAGCGCCCTGCGCCGCCTAAACGAAACAGCAGGCGCAGGCATACATTTTCGCCGCGCCGTAGAAAGAGAGGGGGATACTTTCTCTCCTACGCCGTGCCGGCTGTCTACTCTCCATCCGTCTTAGCAATTTTCGATCAGGTCACGTGTCCTGACGCGAGTTTAACATTTTTTACCCATTACAAAAAAAGTGTACAACGCCGCTAAAGAAGTTTTCACTTCAAAAACACAATTCGTCCGGTTACTCGATCGGTGAAGGTCGTTCCTCTACGTATCTTAGACTATTACTTCTGTGCTATTTTCACTTAGCGTTCCTTCTGAGTTTTATTTTTTTCGGCACCTTAGAATCGTAGCTTGATATTAACCTTCCTCAAGAATTGTGCTATGAAATTCAAAAAGAATTTCTGATCCGTCCGTCCGTATGTAATAAGCGTACAGTTTTGCAATAATAATGATTAAAATTAACGACCTATTTATTTATATAAACCTATTTCGTTACAGCGGCGTGGCGACTGTTTATTCGCATAATTTGCTTACGATTGGAGCATGGCTAATTGTAAAAGCAAGTATTGATGATACCATCATCATCCGCTGCCCGATTTCACCCTCTGCTGGCCCTATCTTTGCGTGTGCCTATCTCCACGCCCCTACGCCTCATCCAATGTGAACGAATCTTACCTTGATAATTTTATGAGCCTTTAGGTTTAGTTGATGCCTAATTTAAGCCCGATACGTAAAATCATTATCATAGGGGTAGGCAGAAACTGCAGAATGCCAATGCTTTGAACCTAGAGTGCTACGAAGGTCGTTTGGTGCCTGAATGAAAATGACAGTGTGGCGGCAAAAGATTATTTTTCAGTTTTTGTGAATCTGTCTCAGTAATTGTAATGAGAAAACAACATGGCTGCCTACCTTATAACAAACTCCTTTTGTTATGAGTACTACACACCAGATTGGTGAAACTAACTCACAAAACTTGTCCTTCCGCAGGTGGAATTCAACCAGCCCGAGCTTCCAATCCTGAACCGGGATAACATTGGGATCATAGTGAAGTTGGTGCCCCACGAACTGCCCCACTCGGCAGTGGTGGTAGCCACCACGCACCTGCTGTATAACCCAAAGAGGACTGACGTGAGGCTGGCGCAGATGCAGGTCTTCCTAGCTGAGATCGACCGCTTCGCTTACTTTTTTGATGGGAGAGAGTAAGTGTTACTTTAATGTCAACTATATAACACAATTAACAAAATTATTCACATATACACAAAAAGAAGTTATGAATGTAAGAAAACAGTAACCAACTGGATAAAGACACTTACATACGATGACACGGAGGCACTTTTGGAGCACATAAAGCAGTAGATACATTCACACCTACACTCTCACAAACACTCACACATAAACTTTCGCATACACTCTCACGTACACTCTCACATACACTCTCACTTACACTCTCGCAGACAAACAAAATACGCACAGATGTTCACACTCGAAACATACTCTCACCAACATCCATAATTTTACTTTAATTTTTATTTTTATTCAATATTATTTTTAAGTACCTATACGGTTTTGTTAACTAGAATAAGTAAAAATGCTGTACCTACTATGGAAGAGCGGAGTCTCCTAACACAGGCATTGTTTGCTTAAAAGGAGGCTCCAATCACTATACCCCTTTATGTAAACTGAAGCATTAATAAACTTATTATTATTAATGTCAGCCTTTTGTTGTCCCACTGTAGGGCAAATACCACTTATAAAGAGGAGGCACTGTGGCGATTTTTGTCAGATATTAACCAAAAGTCCACGTTTTTTTCACGATGTTTTTCCTTCACCGATGTCAGTAATGTCCAAGATAATGTCACATTGGTGATTGCCCGGATTTTAACCCACAGCCGTGTTACTTTAGATAAAGTTAAATCTGAATCATACGCAACAAATGTTTATGGAACGTGTTCGGGGCTCATGATACGTGGGACAAATGATTGTAACCTGTGGTCCAGTACACCGTTCGGCCCTAATTTTAACTTTAATTTAACGTGGATGGGACCATCTTTACATACAAGGACCCTCCGTGTCTCGGAAAGCACGTTAAGTCGTTGGTCCCGGCTGTCATTCGTGGATCTTTGACAGTTGTTACCGGTCGTCACAAGCCCGAAAGTCTGACAGCCAGTCTTACCAAGGGGTTTCGTATTACCCAGTAACTGGGTTGTGGAGGTCAGATAAGCAGTCGCTGCATGTAAAATAATGGTACTCAGCTGCATCCGGTTAGACTGGAAGCGGACCTCAACATAGTTGGGAAAAGGCTAGGCAGATGATGACTTCTGTCTCTCTCTTATCACATGTTATTACATCAGTACATAGAGCACATAGACAGACATGAGCAGGACTTGCATGGGCATAGAGCTCGACTAAAATTCTCAATTCTTTTTGCTTTTTTATGGCGTACCATAATGTATGTCGTTGGTAGGGAAATAATTATACAATGTGTAACGTTAAATGCGCAAAACCTGAAAATAGTTTGATCAGAATAACGAGCAGAATTAATTGAACCACTTTTTAATATAGGTCACATTTTTCAAAAAATCTTCATTAAAAACGTTGCCGTGTCTATTTATTAATAGGTCAAGCAAGCCAATGTCAGCGCGGCGCAGCGGCCCGGTGACGACTCCTCCCTCGGTAAAGTGTCGTCGCAGACGCAAGAAACGATCAGAATGGCCAGTAAAACTAAAACAGCATATAAAACCTTTACAAATTTTTAATTACTTATTTTCTCTCTGAAATAGGTCAATTGAATTAAAAATCAGTTGGGGTGTCTGAGGTTTTGCGCATTTGACGTTACACGTTGTATTAGTCACAATTATGGACACTGTCGGGCACAGCATAGATCAAGCAGAATTATCACAAGTGTTATTACAGTTATAATAGTACTAACATAATAATAAGCTTTATTTAGGAACATAGATACAGTTGGCAAATGATACAAAATGAAAACGACGATAGCTGCTAGAGTTGAAACTGTGTCGCAAAAATATACACATAAGACTTTTTTTTTGTAATAACTGTGTTCACGAATAAAGTTTGATTGATTGATTGACATTTTCTATTGATTTCAGACGCCGACACCATCCTATAATATTGACGGGTGATTTCAATTCCACACCCGACAGCGCTGTTATAAATCTGTTAGACAGAGGATGTGTTAGGTATGTCTTGTTTCTGTGTTGTAATTTTTACTGAGTAGGATGTGGATATCTATAACCACATAATATGAACTATGTATTTAATGTATTACATATGTGGTCACACGTCATCCACTAAAAGAAAAATAAAATTCAGTCACAAGTGATAAATAACGAATTCTTATCTATTTAAAAATCCTTTTTATTTTGTTAGCCTATACTGTCCCACTGCTGGGAAAACGCTTACCCCAAATCATTCCAGGAACTCTTTTCCCGCGCCACCTCGAACCACTGATGCTAGGGATTGACTAAGCAAACATTAACAATCACAATCGAGATTTTAATCATATTTTTTATGCTAATTCTATTGACCATTTTATATAATTTCAAAATTAGTATTTTAGTTGTCAAAACATTATTATTTTGTGGGGTTTTAAAATAAAATAGCAAATCAGAAACTTGGTCAGTTTATCAATTTTGTTTTCTTTTTTCCTAGATTAAAACCCCACAAAATACCCAGTAACTGGGTTGTGGAGGTCAGATAGTGAGTAGCTCCATGTAAAATACTGGTATTCAGCTGCATCCGGTTAGACTGGAAGCCCCACATGGAACCCCAACATGGTTGGGAAAAGGCTAGGCAGATGATGTTCAGGCGCTTTTCCATAACGTAGTTTTTTTTTTAATTTTTGATTTATAGTCTGTGTGATAAACCTTAGCGATACCTCCATCATTCATCGTCATCGTTCATTCGTCATTTTCTCGAACGTAACCTCAAAACATTTTATAGGTAAATTGCAAATAAATACGAATTGCGGGAATCCATGTAAAAAATAGTTAGCAATACAGGAAGGGCATTAAATTCTCCTCCAAATACACTAGGTTTGGTTGTGACACCGGACTTTCCGTTTGGTACACGGCGCCCTATATTTGATGGTATTCTCCTTTAGAGCATGTATGCACATACGTGCGCGTAGGCAAGCGATTTGGCAATGTCGTCGCGCGCCCTTTTTTCGTGGGAACGGTCAAAATTAATAGGCTTAATAACTTAGTTTACACTGTCTATGACGATAATTACACGATTTTTATTTTTCAATTATTTTGAAGATTTGTGAAATGACAATTTATTATGATTATGTTACAGTAACGGCAACTCCTATTTCGAATTGTTGCAAGATTTCAATTTTGTCCTGTATACATGTTGTTAATATAGAATTACTGAACTTTTTAAAATTGCGCTTCGACTTCATTGCTACGAACAGAGACGGGAGAACTTATGAACCAGTTTACTTGAATTCACAGTGCAGCCCAATACCGGGACGGTTCAGACTGGAGCCAGATAGGAGTGACTGACGGCTGCCAGCACCTGTCAGTGTTCCTGGATAGACAGCAGGGCCGCAACACTAGCTTCAGTGAAGTTAAGGTGAGCCACACTTGCGCTTGTTTATAATATCTACGTATTTCATTTTGAAAACTCGCGTTCGTCGCTTACTTATGACGCGGTGTCACGGCACTTCTTCTCTAACCTTACTTCAAAAATACCATGCAAAAAATAGTTAGTAATATAGAAAGAGCATTGAATTCTCCTCCAAATATACTAGGTTTGGTCGAGACAGGCAAACTTTTAATTTGGTTCGGGATGCCATTGATTGGATGGCATTCTTTTTATCTCTTAAGTGGCCAATAAATTGGCGAACCCCTAGGTGAGGTGTGAGCTCCCCAAGCTGCGCTTCCCGCAACCTTCACAAAGGGTCTAGCCGTACTTTCATAGCGAAACTGCCCCGATAGGAACCTATATCGTAACCTATGTTATATTGTAGAGGGTACTAATAGTAGTTGATCCAGGAGATATTAGCTCTACAGCGTGTAACGGAAAGGGGGTATCAACCCTGAAGGAGGTGAATGTGCTCATGAAACTCAACAACTTTCCCCAAAGAACATAGGCCGAAATATGAAAAAAAAATTTGGCCCTCCCATAGTAAATCAATCAGCTGGTAGTCAGTTTTGTAAGGGAGGGCCAAATTTTTTTTTCATATTTCGACCTATGTTCTTTGGGGAAAGTTGTTGAGTTTCATGAGCACATTCACCTCCTTCAGGGTTGATACCCCCCTTCCGTTACACGCTGTATATCTTAGTCAATTGAGGAGCTATTTGAAAAAAAGTGGAGACGACTTTTTTTCATAGTGGTATATTTTTGTTAATATTAAAGTTAAGAAAATAAAACCAATTCCATTTGTTATGGTAAATTTTACAGCTTATTTTATAGTTATTTTCTATGAGATAGCCCTAAATAAAGACATGAAAAAAACAAATACATTTTTTTACAATTGATTTCTATCAGAGCGAATTGAATTACCACTTTGAAAAAAATATATAATAATTGTCTATACCTTACCTAACAGGATGCCAAGTTTCATTAAAATCCATAAGGTGCAACATGTTAAAAAAAAAGTAAGTGGACCATCTTATGACCATTTTGTTGACGCTTTCAACTTTTAACTTTTCAATGATATAGCACTTAATTAAATTGTATTAGGTATATATTTGATTTTTCAATATTGGGCATGAAAGGTTTAAAAAAGAATGAAGTGATCTTTTCTCAGTAATAGTTAAATCCATATTAATAAAAAAAAGCTTGTTTTTAGTCAACGTCACTATTTTCATTTATCATAATATAATCGTTATTTATAGAAAAAACACTGGATAATATTTCTGCTGGGCGAACTATATAAAATGTATATCTTGCATTTGATAAATAATTTATAATTGCCGCCACGTGAGAGCAACACCCCAAGTAATATTGAGGATATCATTTTATTTGAAACACCTAATCGATATTTCATTTAAATAAATCACTAATGCTTGAATAACATTGCGCGAAGGAGAAGTCTTCAATGATGTTAGAAGATTCGACAGTTACATGATGTTCTCCCAACTTAGTCCAGTATATACTTTTAGTTTTTCTTCAGGCATGCTAAAATTAACTATCTGGTTGAACAGAGTAGCTTCAACCTTTTCTGAAAGTAAATTTAAAAATCTTGAGACTTCTTTTCCAGATAAAACACTGTAATTGGAGTGAACGCGCAAGCGTAAGTTCATCTTCAAAAAACTTGTTTTTTTTTTATTAAATGTTGTGAGCAACAACGATCGCCATTTGAAATGAAAATCCTTCGTTTAACAAAAGCTTGATATCGAGCCTCTATTGGTATCGTTATAATATTAGATTTTGAACTACACAAAATACAATATTTATGAGTTGAAACTACTCTCTTTAACGGCAGTATCATCAAATCTTCATTAGAACTGTGACGTGTACAAAAGTCTTCATCTTCATAATTATCATCATAACAATAATCCTCTTCTTTGTCCGCTGATTCAAATTGTAAAATATCACGTCGTTCTGTTTCTACATCAATATGGGAAGGTTCTGGGCGTGTGTCGTCAGTAGTCGGTGATTTAACATACGGAATTAATCGAAATTTATGACACAGAACATCTCCAACTTTAAGTAGCTTCATTAGAGGAACGATGTATTTACGCAATTCATCTTCAGTTTGCAATGTTGCAGTCTTACCTAGGGGTATCGTATTAGCCAGTAACTGGGTTGTGGAGGTCAGATAGGCAGTCGCTCCATGTAAAATACTGGTATTCAGTATTCAGCTGCACCCGGTTAGACTGGAAGCCGACCCCAACATAGTTGGGAAAAAGCTAAGCAGATGATGATGATCTTCAGTTTGCAATGTTTTCTTTCGTTTTCCAGTCTTGCGCAATATAAAGCCAGAATTACTACATCTCCCAGACAGTCGATATATTTTTAGGTCACTGCACTGGTATTATATATATAAATTTGTAAACATGAACAAACAATACGTCCCAGAATTAGGAATTTGTAAAACTGCGCAAATAATAACAGCGAAAGCGTACCACGAACGACTATGCACTGTGATCATGCAGGAACATGCACGTGCGGGCAAAGTCCGATTCAATACAATTTAAAAGCGTCAACAAAGTGGGCATAAGATGGTCCACTTACTTTCATATTTTTTTTTAACATGTTGCACCTTATGGATTTTAATGAAACTTGCCATGGTGTTAGGCAAGGTATAGATAATTATTATATATTTTTTTCAAAGTGGTAATTCAATTCGATCTGATAGAAATCAATTTAAACAAAATGTATTTGCATTTTTTCATGTCTTTATTTAGGGCTAGCTCATAGAAAATAACTATAAAATAAGCTGTAAAATTTACAATAACAAATGGAATTGGTTTTATTTTCTTAACTTTAATATTAACAAAAATATACCACTTTGAAAAAAAGTCATCTCCAGACACTTTTTTTCAAATAGCTCATCAATTGACTAAAATATCTCCTGGATCAGCTACTATTAGTACCCTCTACATCTACAATATAACAAGGTTACGATATAGGTTCCTATCGGGGCAGTTTCGCTATGAAAGTACGGCTAGACCCTTTATTTATGTTATTTTGTAATGATATTATAATATGTATTCCTTAGCTGTACAACTCAGAGTACTGCGCGGACATGCCGCCATGCGCGCATAGTGCCTCGCTGGGGGACAAGTACAGCAGACTGTTCAACAACAGCAAAATCTACCACGGGCTCCAGCTCGGCTCGGTCTACGACAACTGCTGCGGCGCCACCACCTTCCAGGACTATTGGGTCACCGTTGACTATATTTATTTTAGGTAAGTTGTGTAATGTCAATCGTGTTATAGTCTCTACCAAAAGTATCTGAAGTAAATAAAGTCTAACTAGTCTGTATTGTCCTAGTGCCGGGCAAAGGTCTCCCTCTGCCTTTTCCATACAATTCTGTCTTTAGCGAGTACCGTACAAGTAAAGTATCAGGTTAAAACCAGCAGTGCTATTCTGTAAAAATCTCACCGTGAGAACTTAAGTGAAGTGAGCGGGAAGGGAGCTCTGTCATTACGTAATGGTAGGGATTGACACTATGAAGTGCTCACTTCACTTATGATTTCACGGTGAGATTTTTACAGAATCGACCGGCTGTTGCAACTTTATATCTCACCACTTTTTACGACAATTATTATTGTTTGAATAACATGGAGCGAAGTATTCGGTGGCTCGGATTTCTGACCGTATATGGAACACAATACTGCGCGCCAAAATCAAGATAACGGACGTTACCCAGAAAACCGCTAAACGTAAGTGGGACTGGGCTGGACATGTTTGCCGCATGTCAGATGACAGTTGGGCTAAGAGGACCACAACTGGGTCCCACTAAACGCACGCCGCCATCGCGACAGGCCAACACGAAGATGGCGGGACGAGCTTGACTCCTACCGTAAGGAGGAAATCGTGTCTCGCAAAAGACAGAATGGTGTGGAAAAGGGAGAGGGAGGCCTTTGCCCTGCAGTGGGATAATACAAGCTAGTTAGTTAGATTAGTATACTAGGCCTTAAATTAACGGATCGTGTTCGAAACAAAATACTGCGCTCCAAAAGCATAGCTGACGTATTCAAATAGTCAAATCTTGTAAAGTGCACCACAAATGATTGGCATCCACAGCAGGTCCATTTGTTTACATTGTCATCAGATACTTTTGGAACAGACCATAGATAAAGGCTGGCATGATGGTGACCGTTCAGGATTATATCGCTCAGCGGAACATAAACAATGTTATGTTTCAGTCTCTGCAGTCAGTTAAGCGTAGTGGAACGCTTGCGGTTGCCTACGCAAGCGGAATGCGAGGTACTGGGCCGCCTGCCCAACCACATTTATGGCTCCGACCACCTCGCGCTCGCGGCCACCTTCGAGCTTAGTTCATCCCGCGCGTTCTTAGAAGGGACACTACGTTCGTAATTTTCTGTGACACTGCGGTACATTTCACACGACTAATAGATCATGTATGCGGCAAATTAATGACATTGTCGACTGTATTAACAACGTGGCTCAGTGAATTAAATACTTAAGGCGCTCGGCAGACGGCGGACATTTTGTCGCGAGAAAGTTCACCCGGCAAGCATCGGCGACGCGCTCGTTTTGTCCTCCGTGTGCGTTATTGCAAAGATATCCATACGTTCTGTCGTGGCAGACGTTTTGTCCGCAAACAAATAGTCTATCGTCTGCTCAGCGCATGAAGCTCCATATCTGTTTTGATAGTAAGATCGAATACAGGTAGCGGTTAGACTAAGGGATTTTAGCTGGAACATGAGACTTACATAGTTGTTTGATTAATGATTCGCCATTTTGATGCCGTTGCGAATACTCACAACTTTATTAAAACAGTTTCGCTCTGTTCTGTGGCTTAAAGCCAGTGATACTTCGGCCACAGATTACTACTAGATAAATCACTCAATGGACTTACCCGCGCTAAGTACCTACTGTTATTGATGTTATTTTCGTATGCTACATTAAAGTTCAACCATCATGAATTTCGACAAGGGAAAAAAATAATCATTATATAAAAATAAAACTCCTGTAAGATTTTTTTTATTTATTTTTATTTCAGACGTATTTTTAACAATTAAACATGCTAAAACTTTAAAACGCATTTTATTTTATTTCATAAAGTGTACTACAAATAGCTACTGACATCTTTATCGAAAGAGGAGGTCCTGGCAATTCACAATAACCACGCGGCACGCGCGCAGCTGCAAAATAACACTCACTTTACGCTTGTAAGGTTAGATACATTTTCGTTCGTAACGTCTAGCGACTCCAAGATGGCTGTGGTATAGGCTATTATAGCAGTTGCTATTGAACATTTTGTATGGAGTGATTTATCTGGAAATCTGTGCTTCAGCTATGAGTCTTCACACAAAACCGAACGTAACGAATGTGGAAAAGAAAAAAAAATATATATTCTCCGTCTTTAAATACCTAGTTACCTTTATAACGTAGTGCAGCATTTTAAGATTCTTGGAGTCTATATTACGTAATAATACTAATCTTATGTTGATATACTTCTTAAAAAAGTATAGATCTTGCAAATCAGCAGCGCGCGTGATGTTTCCTGTAGTTGTATCTACATGTAGGCACATACACATTGTGATAAAATGCGCGTGCTCGCACTGTTCACTTTATAGAGGTAAGAGGAACAGGGTGTAAAGTTCACTCACCCTCCATCCAGATGTGGCGTTGTAGATACCGCTACAACTTTATAGAGGTAAGAGGAACAGGGTGTAAAGTTCACTCACCCTCCATCCAGATGTGGCGTTGTAGATACCGCTACAACTTTATAGAGGTAAGAGGAACAGGGTGTAAAGTTCACTCACCCTCCATCCAGATGTGGCGTTGTAGATACCGCTACAACTTTATAGAGGTAAGAGGAACAGGGTGTAAAGTTCACTCACCCTCCATCCAGATGTGGCGTTGTAGATACCGCTACAACTTGTTTTCGTATATACATTGACACTGGAACAGCTATATATAGTGTACTCCGTAAACGTATCTTTACCACAGTTACGGGCCACGCGCGTTCATGAATTGTATGATCTATAATGTTACGGTAACAAAATAAAATTTAGCCAGCTCATACACGAGACGTTCTTTACACACAGAGCGGCATGGACATCGACGCGCAACTTGTTACCATGGATTCAGGTCATAATTCTAAACGCCCCTGCGTTGAAATTTTTAGTCGGTTATTTAAAAAAAAATCAACCGTTTCCAATACAATACCTACACGGTCAAACCGAAGAAAAATTTCAACACAGGTTCAGAATCAAATACTGAATCCATACGGTTGCGCGTCGATGTCCCTAACTGTTAACTGAATATCTATTTGTGTAATATTTTAGTAGTGTCAGGGAAATAAATGTATTAAGGGCTGATTTTTCAATAGACAGATAATTTTTATTCGTGGAATAAAATTGACGTCTGACAGTTATTGTATGGAAGAAGTGTCAAAAACTCAAAATTATTCCTCCGATAAAATTATAATAATTAAGATAATATATTTATTTTTTGCTAAGATAATTTTATCTCAGGAATAATTTTGAATTTTTGAGTTCTTCTATACAAAATCTATGAGACGGCAAATTTATTCCACGAATAAAAATTATCTGTCGATTGAAAAATCAGCCCTTTGTATGATATTCGATGTATATGCTCATGAAAACGAAAAAAAAATGGCGATATCAAGGCTTAGCGTCAGATGAGGTAGCAACGATTACTATATATTTTTTTTTTAATTGAGCATAAGTATTCGTTTTATGGAGAATTCTTAAATTGTGTTTTGTAACTTATATATTGAATGAATAATAGAGAAAAAATGTAGTATTTTAAATAAAAATTTAAACTTTGATAAATGACTGTCGTAAATTCAAACAAAAATGATAAAATCAGTTCGCATGAAAAACCACTTGACTTATTTAAACTTGTCATACAAGTTGCGAAAAATGAAGAAATCAATGTTTTATTAATATTTTAGTACTTATAATGTATAGTAAGAACAGGCCAGGCGGTTATGCCTTCTACTACTGGCTAAAGGGAGCTGCGTCTTTTTTGTATATTTTTGATATAGCTTTGAAACCAGTGGTCGGTATGTTAGTGTAATTATACGTAAATCAAAATTTTTGGACTTTTCTATAAAACAAAGAAAAAATATGGGTTTCATCAAATTATGTTCACTCTTGGGTATTTAACAAAGGTATTTATTTTTGAACTGCCCCCCTCCCCCTCCCCTTCTTCTTAAACTATGGTCTGAATTTTAATTAGCTGCAGTAAAATGACACCTAGTGTCATTTCGTTAAAAAATGTTGCCACACCATCTCTACTAGTGACGTGATTAAAACGCTGTGAAAAATCGTGTGTAGTAATTTTATTGAAGGTGAGGATTCGCAAAGAACTTACAAGCAAACTCCCGTCCACTGCCTCGCGCTCCTAGGGCTCGGCGTCGCGTCCAGTCGTCCTGAATCCTGCTAAACTTCACTACACATTTTTTCCACAGGTGTTGGTTAATATTATTGCTCGTAACTTGAGCTGTTGTAGCACAAATCACAGAACGACCATTTCTTATTAGACAAAGTTTATAGTGCGGAGCACGTTGTTTGTACGCGTTGCGACGACTCTGAAGAGAGTGTAGGCACTACAGTGCTCATCCGTAGACCAATCGAATTGCTCAGCGAATGGACGGTGCGCAAGCCAACAACTTAATCAAATCAGAACCCTAACAGACAAAAGCTTAATTACTAGTTCTTGGGTGAAAGACTATCCAAAAATCCCTAAGATGGAATGCAGTAGGTAATACCTACCTTAAAGAGAACGGTACATAATAAATCGTTTTAATTTAGATATTCGAAATTTACCAATTTTGATTTAACCGTTAACAATAAAATATTATTTGTATTATGTTGTAGGTTCAACTCAGCGTATATAGGTCCATAGTCTACTAAAAATATTTTTGTTTAAATTATAACTCTAAAACTCCTACTATATCGATCGAAGAAATCAATTTTTAAATAAATTAAAGTTTTCATAAGGAGTAACGTTTACTGTACACAGGGTTATTTGCGAAACACCAAAAACGCCAAAAATAAAAATATTTAAAAGAAATGTTTCTGATTAGAATTAGTGCCTTTTAATAATTCCAATCCGATCACTGATGTGATGACAAAACAATAATCAGGCATTGCTTAATGTTTTTGTTGTAAACTTCTTTTTTAACATGGATCGATTTTTAACTGAATGTTACTTGAATAAATCGATTCACATCACTAGTTAAATTTGGTTAAAAAGTTGTAACACATAGCTGTCATTTAATTGCAGCTAATTAAAAGTGACCATAGTTACTAACATCTGTAACTAAAATGGTGTGAAATTGTCCATTCTTTAGTCTCCTTCTCACTTCATAGACATGAAAATGAGAAATAGTAGTATTTATAAAACCTTTACGTATATATGTAGTTATTAAATAAGGGGGCAATCACGGAAAAGAAAAAATACTGGAAATAGTAAGTAGGCGTGGCAGTGTCGCCGCTAGTTAGTACTGCATTACGCACTTGCTGTTCAAGCGCTCTCATTCGCAAACTAGACTGCGTCAACATACAATTTAAGTTAAATAATATTAAAATGCCTTATTGTGCTATACTGGACTGTAAAAACCATAGTCGGACTAAAAATCTAAATCATGGAGGTGTATCATACCACCGGTAAGTATTATTTTCTGATTTATTTTAATAAAATGAAAAAATTAAATTTCGTCAAACATTGCACAAGATATACAAACAAAAATTGTCCTTACTGTCATGACAACAAAGTTGATTTTCTTTTCCTGGTTTTAGCCTTTCTGGAATATTTGCTCGTCTACCTATACTTATAACGCTATCCAAATAGTGCGTGACTTTATCGATAAAATCAATCGACATGTATTACATTGCCTTTTTAAAATAAAAGTATTTAAATACGTATGTAAGTAATATAATACAGTTAATTATTAAATTAATAAAGTTAATAAAATAAAAATTGCAGGATGATATTCGTGATGTAATACACGTGATGTGATACATCTAGCTAAAGAGTTGGGTACAATATAGCAGTGGACGATGACGATGATTTCAGCTGAGATGATGGTAATGATGATAATTGGAAGATTATATTTTCCTTCCTTAATAATATCAGTTTTCCTATGATCCAATTTGTAAAGAGATATGGATCAACGCTACTGGGAGATTAAGCTGGTTCCCTACAAAAAACAGTACTATACAACGTGTAACGGAAAGGGGGTATCAACCCTGAAGGAGGTGAATGTGCTCATGAAACTCAACAACTTTCCCCAAAGAACATAGGTCGAAATATGAAAAAAAAATTTGGCCCTCCCATACAAAACTGACTACCAGCTGATTGATTTACTATGGGAGGGCCAAATTTTTTTTTCATATTTCGACCTATGTTCTTTGGGGAAAGTTGTTGAGTTTCATGAGCACATTCACCTCCTTCAGGGTTAATACCCCCTTTCCGTTACACGTTGTATATTATATTATGTTCGCAGCATTTTAAGGAAGACGATTTTATTATAAAAAATATCTGGTAACAGATACTTAAAGGATAACACAAAACCAATTAAAAACGTTTTAAATCGTATTACTCTGGTAAATGCAAAAACCCTACGTCATATTAATTTCATTATTTTAATATTATCACACTATCGCATACAATATTTTTTTCGCATTATACCTATGTTTTGAATACGTTTAAATAGTATCGATAATATTTAGATCGAATTAGGTTACATCGCTATTTGAGTAGCAACCTGCATTCGTGTCAGTGATACGCCATTCAAATACCGCCCTTATTTTTACCTTGTAGACCAATATGTATTTCTTTCTTGTTTTTGTCAATTTGATTTTAGGTTGTTGAAATTAAAGTTGCATTAAATGCAACTTTAATTTCGTAAACAAAATGCAAAAAATATATTATACGAAATTTTCGTATAATATTTTTTTTGCATTTTGTTTACGCCCTTATTTTTTTTCTAGCCAATCGTATCTTCGGCTTTGACGTAAGAGTAAATCGTAAATGTATGAGTTTGGCGACACCGGTTCTGGTACAAACGTTTTCTCAAGCTAATTCCAGTTTGTTTTTTCTGTTTCGTGGGGGCAATCATGTGCATACAACCACTTAATAGGTGTTACAGCTTCTCTGTATTTATTATATTTAAACTTATACGCGCCGCATAATCATTGAAGTGCGCGTGTGCGAAGAAACTCATTTGAATCACTCTTGTCTGTTTACGAAGCGATGTTCATGTAATTGTTGTAATATATTTTTACTTTGACTTTTAATGTGACGGAAAGAATAAATGGTTTTTTGTATCATGAGGCTTTTATTTGGCAGCTTTGCTTATATTAAATGATACTGATTTTATTTCTGTAAGTAAGTTTGTACAAACACTTTTACACGTCAATATTTAATTTAAACATCTGTATGACACACAAGCCGACGGCCCACTTGATGGTAAACGCTTTGGTTTCTTAAGAAAGCAGTGAACGGTCACACAATAACGGTTTTCCGAATACATAGCGTTTTTTGACACCTTATTGTCAAATATGACAGATTTTCATGATCGTTATCGTGATAGTTATAATATGACGGAACCGCTTTCTTAGGAAACTAAAGCTCAAGAGGTCACCGATCGATGTGAATGTGCTCGCTTCGTTCTAAGCGTCGGCGTCGCTCGCAAGCGTTCATTCCCTGGGAAAAAGCGAAATGAACCTATTTTTAAGAGTTTCGAATTTATTATTCTCAGGCATGGCTGCGGGTTGTTGGAGGGTTGCGGCCTGGTAACGACTAACGTGGGTCGTTAATTTTTAACCGACTTCAAAAAAAGGAGGAGGTTATCAATTCGACAGTATTTTTTTTTTTTTTTTATTTTTTTTTTTATGTTTGTTACCTCATAATAACCGACTGGGTGAACCGATTTTCATGATTCTTTTTTTATTTGAAAGCTGGTGCTTCCCGTGTGGTCCCATTGTCACCATTTCAATATCTGATGGTGGGATCTTGTAGAAATCGGGGGAACTCTTCAATAAATAACAGCAGATTAACCGCGATTGTTGCTATAGCATATCTAAGCATTGTTTACACCATCACACAACATAATATCACGCCTGTACTCACTACAAAGGTTATAATTTTTTTTTATTATAATAATAATTAATACCAGTAAAACAACCGCGATTGCTGCTATCGCATATGTATGCATTGTTTACGCAATCGCACAACATAACATCACGTCTGTACCCTATAAACGCAGATGCAGCTTCCTGTCACTGATATTTACATAGCAAGTAGTGTTTATATGAATTTGATTGGGGTAGATATAACTAAAAAGTGAAAAATAAAAAAATTTATATAAAAAAAAACAACCGACTTCCAAAAAAACACTACAAAGTGAAAAATAATTTTAATTTCGGAAGTCGGTGTCAAAAAACCAAAATGCAGAACCAACGACACCGACTTCCAAAATTAAAATTATTTTTCACTTTGTAGTGTTTTTTTGGAAGTCGGTTGTTTTTTTTTATATAAAATTTTTTTACGTGCGATAGGTTTATAGTCTCTTGTTTACGGTAACTTTGAACTCGATACGCGCGCGGACACGTACGGGTGTCACCACTTTGCTGGTAATGTATTTGATGTGTGTGAGTAATCAGAAGGTTTGGCTAATGAAAGGAAAGACTGACGTTGTGAACAGTGGTTGAGAGGACTTAAAATGAACTTACGAGTACGTTACATATATTGCCTAAGACTAAAGATATTTAATATGCCTACGCGCTAGAATATCCTCAGTCCACAGTACCGATTTAACCAAGAACATTTATATCTTCTTTACTAGCCGATTTTGAAGTACCGTGTTTGACCGATGCTTTGAGCGCTGGGAAAATGGCTCGTCCCAATACGGCTTTGCCCGACAACTCGTCCTCCCAGAGACGGTGGGACGTGCCGCTCTGCAGAATACTACAAGGGTATTCCGTATAATAATACGTTTACACATTACATTTATGTACATTCCGTATAATAATACGGAATACTCATGTAAACACGTCACGTAATACTGTCGAGCGTTCCCGTCTGCTGGCTGTGGGAGAATGGGAGTCAGGCTGGTGGCTTCAGGCGCTCCCGTCATCCACTATAGGCACTATGGATGACTCATCGTTTCGGCTCGCTACGTGTCTCCGCTTGGGCGTACCTTGTGTTGCTCCGCATCGGTGTCACTGCGGTGGAGCTGTCGACAGTCTCAGGCACGTTCAGGCAGGTCCTGCTGCAGGACGCAGGTCGCATAGCACGGCGCTTCAGCATCAACGGTATTATTCGTCGAGCCCTTGTCATCGCCGGCGTACCAGCAGTATTACAACCAAACGGCTTGGTTGGACGTTGTTGCCTTAGAAGGTGGGTAGGCCTCTGGTGTGCCGATACCCTTGCGCCATCTCATGTTCCTAGCACGGTCGGCTGTACTGGCGCCGCTGCTGCGGCTACTGAGACCCTCAAGCGACGCAAATACTGTAACTTTATGGGTAACTACAGCTTTGAGCCGTTTGGGGTCGATTCAAGACGAAGAAAAGATCTGGTATACCTAACCGTAAGACTGTCTATTCAGATAAATTTTTTGACCAGCTCGGGCCACATTTATGTAACAAAACTCTCTCTTTGCAAAAAAAACTTTTAACAAATATCTCATCGAAATGAACTATAATGATACAGAAAATCTATTAAAATCTATATCATAAAACATTCACAGAAATACACACATAATACATACATATTTTTATAATACACATTCCACACTCATATATCTACTTACTATTTTTATTTTCCTTATATTTTTTTTATTTGATTTTTGGTCGTTCTTGTTGTTTTAGTCATTATCGACACTACTTATATATTTTTTTTCTTATTTCTTGATTTTTGATGTTATATAAGGTCATAACCGTAACAAATAAGATCTAAACTTTTTTATCTGAAAATTTTGCTTATACTTTTAATATTTTATACTTACCCTCATTATATTTGTCATCAAATCAGCTAATGATCACATAATACCCATTAAATTAAAACCATACTTTTAAATCAGTGTTTTATTTTATTTAGCAGTCAAGTAAAAAGTTTCTGTAATTGTGTAGAAGTGTGTGAGTGTTTGTGAACGAGAAAAACTAACCTGCCGTGATACAGTATTCACTAGTACGGAGGTCATTGTGAATCTAGCTGAAACAACCGCATAACATACACAGGTATTTATAACCACTGATTTTTTTTTTATATGTATCATTTGACATAAATAAGGTTTGTTCTTTTATACTGTAAATAACCTTTTTTACTTTACTTATTTTTCCACTAGAGCTAAGCTATGAAACAATCGGTACTGTTGGTTGACATCTGGGCCGTTTTAACCACATTGGGCGCCGGCGTACGAAAACCAGTCACCGTAGCCCTTGCCAAAAAAAAAAACTAAATTTTTGTCTTCCATTTTTAATTCGCTTTTATTGGCTTCTCTTGTAACTAACTAACAAACAATGTAAATATATCTTAGAAGTCAATTTTAACCTACTTCTAAAATTGTAGCATCGAAATGAAACTATGTATACGTAGTTCGGATGACAAAACAATAATTTAGTATCATGGAGCCAGGAACGGAACCAGGTGGTGGATAGTGGAACTCTTCAGTGAATACTAGTAAACCCCTCGAGTTTCGGGTCATATGACTCGTTTTGACGAGTCCAATATTGGACTTGGTGTTGAGGGCCTGATGATGAAGCCAGGGGGTGGATAGTGGAACTCTTCAGGGGCTGCTAGTGAACCCCTCGAGTTAACTAGTAGCCCTTAATCGTAATAACTTCGTTGAGCTTGTACTCATTAATTTAATGAAGAATATACTACCTAGACGCAAAAGTTAGAAATAAAAATATTTAAGTAGGTAGTTTAAAAATAAACAAAAAAAGCGCTCATGCATTTTTGAACAATTTAATTATTGTATCATTTTCAGTCCGTGATAAAAGCGTGTTTCTTTAGTTTTTTTTAACTATACAACGTGTCCCAGAAATCAACGTCAAGCCGAAAACGGGCAATAGGCCAAGTCGTGACAGCTATTAGAAAAATATAAAAAAAAATCTTGGTCATGTACTTTTCGAATTATAAGCATTCAAAAATAAATCTCAAAAAGTGACACCCTGTGATGGTTTTTCAAGTCCTGTGACTACATTATTAACATTTCGGTAGTTTTTTTCTCTGTGATGTAACCATGAATAACCCTTCTGTAAATTACAGTTAAAAGTAAAACGTAACTGCCTCAGTTCTAAATTAAATGTTAGATTTTTGACCAATATTGAATTCAAAATAATGACATCACCCAACTTTAACCGACTGTACTGAAAAAAAAATCTACTACACTATTTTGGCAAGTAACTTTAAAAGATGGCGCGTTTAGTCAGGATTCCAAAATGGTATAACACATACTAATTGCTACTTCTTAATTGAGAAAAAACATTTTTTTTTTTATGAAGCCGTATTTCATAAAAGTTCGATTGAGACGAAGAGTGACGTTATTTTGACTAGTGTGAGCGAGAAAGATTCATTTTAGCTAATGTGAGGTGACGCTACTTTGACAAGTGGGAGCGAGATAGATAGTGACGCTACTTTTATCTAACTAAGAGGGAGACGGATTGACACATCATTTCATATGTGTGAGTGAAACAGATAGAGACGCTACTCTGTCTAAATAGGGATGCGTCGGCAAATTGTGCAATACTGCAGTACGTTACGCTCTTTCGTTGACTGCACATCTTTTTGTATTCGTATTGACTTCGTACTTACAACTGTGGCTTTGTTTATTGGACTTGATTTGCATTGTAATTTGGATTTATCTGCACCGTTTCTGACAACCCCGGACTTGTTTTAATCGCAACCCCGTGTTTGTGTAGTGTTTTATCATGCCATCTCGATACACCGCACAGGAATACGCCAACATGCATCTCATTTATGGAGAATGCTTATGCAACGCCAATGCCGCAGCAAGAGTGTATCGTGAGAGATACCCGAATGCTGAGCGTCATCCCGATCATCGAGTATTTATTAATGTGCATCGGTCATTATCAGAGGGTCGATTTCCTAGCCAAATGGTTAGCGAGGGAAGACCCGTTATGCCCTACGAAGCCGAAGTCTTGCAAGCAGTTGAAGAAGACAGAAGTATCTCAGTACGTGGAATTGAACAGAGCATAGGAGTCCCCAAAAGTACTGCACATCGTATTTTAAAAAAGAACGAGTTTCACCCATACCATGTACGACGAGTACAAAGTCTGCTACCCCGAGACTACCCAGAGAGAGTACGATTTTGTCGAACGATGTTGCAGAGGCACCGAGAGGACCCGCGATTCTTTGAAAAAATTCTATGGTCCGATGAATCAACATTTAAAAAGGACGGTTACATGAACCTCCACAATTTGCACGAATGGCACGTGGAAAATCCAAATTTGATGCGGGAAGATAGATCTCAGTACCAGTTTAAAGTAAATATGTGGACGGGAATTTAGAATGGTAAAGTTATTGGTCCAATCGAGCTGCCGGAGAATTTAAATGCCCAGGGTTATTTGAACTTCTTACAGAACCAATTACCAGAATTATTGGAAGAAGTGCCACTGAACATTTACGGCAGCATGTGGTATCAACAAGATGGCTGCCCAGCGCATTATGCTCTCACTGTACGAGAGTTTCTCAATCGAGAATACCCCGATAGGTGGATTGGGCGGGGTGGTACAATTTCGTGGCCTGCCCGTTCACCCGATTTAAACCCCATAGATTTTTTTTACTGGGGTACGATAAAGGATAAAGTGTACTCTAAACCAATTCAAGATTTAGACGAGCTGCGCCAAAGAATTGCAGAAGCCGCTGAATACATCAACTCAAGAAGATACGCCCGTCTTATTACGCGATCATTTTTAAAGAGATGTAGAACTTGCATTGCAGCTGAAGGAAAACAGTTTGAACATTTGTTATAAAACTTCGTAAATCTGATTTAATAAAAATTATAATAAAAGAAATCCAACGACTGAATTTTATTTCAAATGCACCTAAAACCAACAATGTACTTTTTTTCCTCAATTAAGAAGTAGCAATTAGTATGTGTTATACTATTTTGGAATCCTGACTAAACGCGCCATCTTTTAAAGTTACTTGCCAAAATAGTGTAGTAGATTTTTTTTTCAGTACAGTCGGTTAAAGTTGGGTGATGTCATTATTTTGAATTCAATATTGGGCAAAAATCTAACATTTAATTTAAAACTGAGGCAGTTACGTTTTAACTTTTAACTGTAATTTACAGAAGGGTTATTCATGGTTAGATCACAGAGAAAAAAACTACCGAAATGTTAATAATGTAGTCACAGGACTTGAAAAATCATCACAGGGTGTCACTTTTTGAGATTTATTTTTGAATGCTTATAATTCGAAAAGTACATGACCAAGATTTTTTTTAATATTTTTCTAATAGCTGTCACGACTTGGCCTATTGCCCGTTTTCGGCTTGACGTTGATTTCTGGGACACGTTGTATATTTTTATTTAATACTTAAGGTCATCACTCTTTAAAACTGCAGCGCTCCGACACGGCAAATAACGTGTCATTCAAGTTAGGATTTTAAATATAATTTTACGATGAAAATATAGAATAGTGGCCTCACCGGTGGCGTGCCAGCAGCGAGCGGTCGTCTTGCTGACGGTGTATTAGTGGCAAGTGGGTGGGTTGCGGTTACAGCGTTGGAGCGGTGCTGTTGTAATGATAGATGACCTGATCGGCTTGCCAAACCGCCCCCTAAAACCTTGTGCCATTGTGCCATGCGCCCCTTGCACCCCCGGGTAAAGACGGCCCTGGTTGACATCACACGAAAGACAGCTTTGAGGTCGACGGCTGCAAATTCGGGGTGGCAGGGCGTGCAGCGTGCATGGTATTCTACTGAACATAGAGATAGAGCGATGCACTGTGGCCACCTAATCGTGCCCGATTCTACCCTAAACACCATTCGTTTAATGGACTGCTCTTATAAGCCCGGCTACTTGCAGCGATTTGCATGCGCAAACAACATTGTCATGTGGCTCCACATTCCACATCATACTGAACCGATTGCACGGTAAGTATACCGTTTGCCGTCTTGACGTGACATGCTTGCCAAGTAAAATTGGGCGTGTAGCAGGACCATAAGGTCGTCTTCGGCATCGAGGCTTAAGCTTTGTGTTTGTCGACAGGTATTAACTAATCAGAATACTGAGATGAGTGCACTCTATCCTACTAGTTTTGGCTCTTACAGATAGCCACGAGGCTCACGACTTCTTACGTCCATCTGTTTCTAGTTGACCTATGGGTGATGTGCGCACAGCGTCCTCATATCCACTAACTTCATATTGACATTAGCAGTTTTGTGTTCGTTAGTTGCACAGCATGACAGTTACAGAATTATAATGAAAAATCGCTTTTGGTTAGGCAGTAGGGTTTCTAAAATGAAACATCGATGTTCGTTTTATTTAATCATTTATACAATTTGGATTCACAACTTATACGAAAAAGAAAATCATTCTTACAGTACAGCATAGCACTGTCAAGTTACAACTTAAGTACAAAAATTGGAAAAGCTCCAGACATATCATGGAATTTTTCTAAACGGGTATTGTTAGCAATATAGTTTCGTGTTGAGGTGTTTGGACACGTAGACGTTATTGAAATCCGGTCTGACTTGCTTGATTGTTTCCTAAAAACATCATAAGCTGGATGAATAGCTAAACTCTGTTTTTGAGTTACAAATCCGTTCCAAGGACTCTGTCTGGGCGACACTAAACGTAGCGGGGTCTAAATAAGGGTTCTTCTAACAATCAAACAGACACAATACAGTTACAAACGTTTATTAGGGATACAAGTGCGGGCGATTTTATCCAAGTCCGTCAACAGGGTTACAGAACACAAGTATTGCCTACTTGGAGATATTACGTTCAACATCCTAGTATCAGTAGACTGCTATAAAAACGCGTACGGTATTGAAGCCAGTGGAACAAAGGATCTGTTTAAACACCACTGTTGTTGCTATGGGTACGTATTGCGATATAGTGTTCATACATTCCCGAAGTGACAATAATGTCTATAGTCCAAACTAGCCTTCCACAAAGTTATCAGAAAGATTATTTTACTTCGCATCATTCAGAAACATTGTTCTGTTTCATAATAATATGTATATCTAGCCATCGACAAAATGATGGCTGCTTTGTGAGCATTTCTGAGTAATACAGTTGGCTCCATATAAGCATTAAATTACAATTTATCCGTATCAACTATACCAATGAGCCTTCGCTTCGCATGCCAGATGCAGTAAACAACCACCACATTAAAATAAAAATGATCACCGGCCGCAGTGCCTTCAAATATATGCACTTCGTGGCGAAAGTGATCTAGAGTTAAAACAATTACGTGTTCAATGTACAGTGTATGTATTCCAGCTGGTGGATGACATCACTGATGATGTCGTTGTGCTGACGTATCGTGGACGTGCCCACCGCCTACGTATTAGCGATACCCTTCGACTGGTGCCGCACAAATAAGGAGACAGCCACATGGTGCATACTTCTATCTGTAGGTGTTTAAATTATCGTCAGTGACTTAGTAAATTAATTTCTCAAACTATTCGTTACTGTTATTTTCGCCGTTTATTCTTATTTGTTCGTCTAGGGCGTTAGAGGGATGTATTTCAAAGATATAGGGTAGCATCTCTTTGAAGTAATCGCTAATATGTATTGGGTGCTAAACATTATGACTGAGATGGTCCTATCGCATCAAAGACGTTTTGAAATATTTTAAACATGTTGTTAGATTCACGTTAAGCGTCATCTTTGTTCTCTCCCAATTCTTTACCGTCCACGACAGCATCACAACGTTGATCGTTACATTCACATTTCCACTAACTCTGTTTGAAAATTAAACCGTGATTTATAAATTAATATATTTCGACTTAACAGGACTATGGTATGGAATCGCTCGTAACATTTAGCAAATATTTTCGCACGTACGCTTGATGAACTCCGAAACAGACTCATGAACGCGAATCATATTAACTTTTGAACTGACAAAAGTTCCTTAAAATGACGAACTTCAGTAGAGCATCCAGCGATGTCTCCTTCAATCCTATTATCAGCACTTAACATTGCACCATTGGTTTTAATATTTCAAGTTATCATTATCCCAATAGAGGATATAAATTTTAATATATTTATCAAGTTATGATAAACATCCTTGTTCTTTTATCAAAGTCGATAAATGTCAGGCTAGTCATTAGTTCAGAGTATAATTATGACGGAATAGATTCCATCATTAGGAATATTTATCAACTTCGATAAAGTCATAATATAACCACCCTAGATTACTACAATATAACAAACATTTCCAAATTTTATTTGATATTAACTCTAGGTGGGTGCTGTACCAATGACATGACAAGGGAGCAATGCAAAGTTCTTTCGTTCTGACGTTGTTTCAATTAAACACTTACAATTTAGAATTTCTTGTTTATACAATACAGGTTACTGTGTGTCCATCAAAACAACATCGACGACCTACCTATACTTATATGTATATATTTCTTGTTTCACGAGCGATGGGACCGAGACAAATCAAAAATATTTTATTCGGAAAATTTGTAGGTACTTAATTAAGAATTATCTGTTGGCCAATTACTGAACCTATGTTATATTAACTATAGGAGCTAGAAAATGGCAATTTTTCACCATTAAACCTATTTATCTAATAATACTGGATGGATATTAAATATAATAAATTATCGCGAAAAATTCAGATTATTTCATAAGATCTCATTTTTTTTGTAAGTATACTAATCGAAAAGCTCTTAATATTATAAATCCTTAATGTTATGTATTGTAAGAGGATAATGTAATTATGTAACTAGAGAATTCGCTCCAATTTAACTTACATTAGGTGATGTAAAATACAAGAAGTTATTACATATCTTTTAAATTCAAATAATATGTTAAGCTCGTAGCTAGCGTACCCCGATTTATCGTTTATGATATAGGCGACCGAATCAAATCAACAAACTATATTATGAAAGATTGTACACACGTGAAACCACTTGAAAAAAAAAAGAAATCTTTCGTAACGTGTACTTTAGTATAATTAAGATATCTTGTAAATAACGCCAATCATGAGTGAATATCTCGTATAAATTAATAATGTAAATATTTCATCGATGCTTGTAAGTATACGATATCCAATTTGAAATTTGTGAATTTATATCCAATATATGAAGACGCTTTGACCTGGACGGAGAGGGGGCCGGTGAATTAGGAAAATTATAGCTACAAGATAGTGTATACGACTCCTGCGCCTGTCACACTCCTCGCGAGTCCTCGTACCGGAGAAAACAATGGAATGCGCAGTTTGAGCAGCGTGACAAGCCCTAGACATTACTTTTTAATTAACATTAAGTTTCAGCACTGCGATGACTATATTTTGGAACGTTAAGCGCAATAACACGCGTAAAGGCATCTATCAAGAAGTAAAACTGGCACAGTTTTTTTATTAAATCCGCAACACATATAGCGGGGTCCCATCGTACGTTTCGGAATTCATGCAAACACAACGGCCACGCTCGTCCCTCAGCCGAAACAATCCAAGCAAAACATAACAAATAACCTTAAAAAAAAAGAACAAATTTATAGATATACCACACACTGCCAAAAGTTTGCAGATATCACCTAACTATAAATCTTAAATTAAATTCAATTTAATTTACAGATAAAATTACTGATTACAGTTGTTTCCTAACGACCATATTACATATAGTCTGTCATAACGGACATTTCAGACTTCTTAATAAATTTAAAAATTTTCCAACTCCTTCCTAACTACGAGATTGATATTAAGTAGTTCCAAGTAAATAGAAAATTGTGATTTCTCCTGTGAAATCTATGTGGTTTTACTATCTACGATAATTTAATATTTTTCGTCTCGTTAACATAATAATTTGAGAATGTTTTACGAAGTGTGATGGTTGAGAAATTAATCTTTCTGCTTGCACCGCGCCCGTGTTAGCCGCCTCTGTATACATACACTATGTACGAAATATCAACTAATAATACTGAGCGAAAATTATAATACGCCTATTTTAACTGGCGTAACTACAATTTTGGCCAACTTGAGTAATTCACAATTTACCACTATTCTGTTTCTTGTATATGAGAGTCGACCACACAGGTCTTACGCGATCCTTAACACGCGAACGTTGCCAGGACAAGGCAGACGTCTGAGGCCGCGTCCTGCGCCCTTAACAATTGTAAACGCTCTTTGTACTCATTCTTGCATTCGCGGGTACTACTGGATGTTAACATACCGGTACACCTGTTTAGGGCACAGACCTGGGCTGAAGACGTCGGCACCATCTCAATATGACATACCACTTTTGACGTCAGTGCGCAACAACGCAGCAATATTTAAACTGCAGACAAGAATAGAGATTGCGGGACTAGTTGAAGATGACACGGCTATCGACCGATGGGCGCGTGTCTCAAAAGAGAACGTACAATCAATCTGATAAATGTATATAGGTAACAATCGACCAAGACTCATTTACACCATATTTCTAATCTACAACGTACATTCTGAAGCGCGAGGAGTCTAAGCTGAAGATTGTGTCATATCTCTGTAAATTGAGACTGATTTCTAAATGCGGGAATTTACTAGACATTAATTTGCTATGATTAAACAGACACACATAATGTAAATGAGATTTAGTCACATCTTCACATCACACCGTTACTGCAACACAACTGATATATGTGCGAACACCAAGTTTAGGATTTAGCACAAGTGATCTTTGTCACGGTAGGTGTTATTTCCACACTTTCAATAAAATCATAAAAATGTATGGTCATGGGCAAATAACACGGCCAATTCAACGGAGAAATGGAGGTTTTCCACTAACTTACTTAGGCCTAATCAGCAATAGTGTGGAATTATTCGGAGACAGTGGTATTTGGAGACTGTCTCACAGAGTCTGCTGGGAAGACAGTGGACATGATCGAAAAACGTGGCGACACACATTCGAGCTCAGTGGCATGGCTTGCACTACCAAGCTTAATGAGCAATGATCTGTATGAGGATGTTGGCTGAGAGTTGGAGTTGAACTTCCAAGTGTCATTTTGTAGGCTTTTAGAATATCTGCCATAGCTAAGATTCAAGAGCATTTAATGCCAGTACCGGCTGAAAATCGCATTGCAAGCGCTGAGAGTAACATTGTTAATACTTGCTTGGGATCTGGACGTTGATGTTAATTAGTAAACATTTGCTGACTGGCGCTAGAATATTATTTAACCATCATAAATGTTACCCATGGACGGCACACATTTTTAAAGTTTTATTAAAAGTTTTGTGCAGAGACCAAAAGCAATTTGTTAGTTTCCACAATGTTGAAGAAAACATGCAGGTTTGTTTCTCTATGCTCTTTCTTAACAGTCGAGGAATGAGTAGAGCCACAACCAATTCTACGATGCTAGCCGGCTGTTCCAGGAAATTAAGAAACTGGAACAGAGCCAAGGTGGTTGTTGCCAGGGCAAAGGTTGCTTTTGTGTTGTGTGTCGATGTACTAAACTGGGTGTTCGCTATTCGTGGCGAGTTGGTCTGTCATTGCCGCGTTGCAGTTTCCTTCACAAGTTCAAAAACAGGACCCGTGTGCTATCCGATTATATAAACTATAATAAAATATAACGTGCTGTCTACACTTCATACTTGGTACATTAAACATTGATTGACATTTAATATATTCGTCGCAACAGCCTCGGCGTTTTACGTATTTGTCATAACATGTAGTATACACTGTCTACTAACTCCGCACATTTAACACAAATCGAATATATTGACAAATGAAGTGACCATATGATAGTCTTTACATATTGATTATCTGTAATATGTACTAGACAATGACTGAATCCTTTGACGATGCGTTGCTTTCAGGGGTACTGTTCATAACGTTCGGTATGATAAGCAACGTTACAGTAACGTATTAGGACCAGTTGTAACACTGACACGCAACTCGTTGCTGTGTCGGGTGCATGCCGTCACTGATCTAGTGCAACGTTGCTCATTATATTAGTGCCAGCATTTCCCATCATCATTTCTACACCAGACGACACTAACGCAGTACAATCAAGACTATCATAATAAATTAATTTGCCAAACAATTCGAATCTAATTGACAGACATTATTGATTCTAATATTCATTACAACGAAGACACTCAAAATATTATAATGTACTCAGTTAACATGCTTGCCCAGCATATATTTATCACTGTCCCAGTCGGTAGTTGACTGACTTTATTTGTCGTGGCCGAGGTTTGAGCTTGAGCTCTGCGTCATTTTCTTAGCGAGTTTTGTAGCAGTGACTGTCGCCTTATAACAATTCGCTTCTCTCCGGCCGGCTGCTGCTCGCTCTTTGCAGTAAATATATATACAAAAGGATATACAAATCGATCTTGATATATATTTAGCTTTACTTCTGAACAAATCTCTTCACGTCTCATTCTGCGCACGCGATCCGGCTCTCGTGGGCCTCAGTCACTGTTACTGAACCGCGTTCAATAGCTATTATAATATATTATCGAAATAGTTATGATATTATTATTAAACACCAATTTACACTGAAACATTGATCTGAATAATCTACTATTATCCACAACATAGAATTTTCTGTAAGAAGGAAAGATCGGGGTTGAAGACCAACGTAAGACTGACAGCTTGCTATAAGCTCGCCTTGTGAGCTAAAGCACGACGGTGCTATGTACGCAGCGGACATTCTCAATCGCTCACTCGCTAAATCTGTTTCCAGCAAAGAGTCCTTTTAAGTGGCGAGATCTAGGTGCGTGAAGGACTATGAATGCGCGATGCTACGAAGCGATCAGCTGAATCAAGTTGTAATCTTAACTTTGGCCTTATTGCAATAGACGGACAACAAGTGGGTGGAGAGATATTATATACCCAGTATAAGGGCAGCACTTAAACTACTATCAATATCTACTTAACTACACTAGACTATAATATAGGGCGTAAATATGTCTTTTCACCTAGATGTTTAAACGCTATGAAATGTGTAATGATATGATGAAATAATTATTTCGGGTGTATCTATACCTAATAATTAATTGTATTCTTTACAACTCAAGTCTAAACAAGTCCACGGACAGACAGACGGGAACTGTGAAAATAATCAGAAATACTATCCTGTCAGTTGTTGATGTGAGGCTCTGAAGTTGTTCAGGCAATCGAAAACGTTGCTCATCGCAGTAACTGAAAATGCACCATGAAAAGTATGAAATTTTTTTTTTCTTTTTGAATACAATTCTTCCCAGACTTTTGCGAAACTGAGGTTACTGTCGCGTAAAGCCGTTACGCAATATACGTTGGATGACGAACGGCAAACGGCTGTTTATACTTTTATAAACGAGAAGAGGAACTGTTAAGGAGTTCTTGTGCCGAAATGGAAAGTCTTTGCTAGGCGAGTAAACAGCCAGGTTACAGAACAACCAGGATTAAAAAAAAAACTATAAAATCGGGCAAAGTCACAATTGAAACGGATCCGGCATCAACAACTGAGGTTCAATTCAACCAGTAACTGCGTTCTGCTAACGCTCCTGACGTTAAAATAATCAAGTAGAGGAGGTCTGCTGTTCTGAGCAATGCTGTGTCGGTTGAGTCGCGTCTGTCACCTGCCTTACTTACGAACATATATTAATAAATTCACTTCTTTCTAGATATGTTTGAACTGTATAAGCTAATACAATCGTTATGATTTCGTAAACGACCGAAAATATAACCGTCCTTGCATACGACCTAGCGCTATGGCGGCGCACGCGCAGCCTACGCGCCCCGCGTGCCGGCGAGCCTCGCGTGGCGCTATCGCAGGCCGCTGTGCGCGCGCACAACCCTCTGCTCTACATACAAACAATTAACATTAATAAATTATCAATAAAATAACAACAATGATGATAGACAAGTACGTCGTCACATTACACCTATTACATTAAATAAACAATATAGCCGAGACTGTTGCGCGATGTGGCAGGGCACGGGGACCAGGGCAGGGGACATCGAGGGGTGAACGTGTACATTACTGTTATACTGGAATATTATACTGATATTGTTCCACGCACGACGATATAACAACAACATAAATATTAATATACGGTAACTTATTCTAAGATTCTTGGTTTCACGAACTTCCTGCACATGATTGTTGTGAATGCTTGAACAGTTCTGAGTGGCGCTGTGAGTGCAGTTGAGAGGCGCGGAGCTACCGGCCTCGCGACCGTCTGCAAGGGCCCGGGGGCCAGGAGCCAGTGAGTGTACGATGTGCGCATGTCCGTGTGTCGTGTCCAGGGAGTCGTCTGTCCGAGAGTGCGGATTGCGGCGCGCGCATCCCGCCCGTTACAACTATTTACAAACTATGGTCAAGCGCAAGCGACACTTGATAAAATGTCCTCCGCGAACGGAATTTCTATAGGCCTATTCTGATTATTTTATTTGTCACAAAGAACCTAATTATTCATTACACAGTGTTGATAATGTAGAAAGTGTATACAAGCTTTTATAAGCATCTTGATTATTATTTACAATCGGAGCCGATGGCCGCAGCGGATCGGACTCACTGTAAGCATATTTAAAAGAATTTTTTTATTGTTTTTTAATGATTTTTTTTTTTGAAAACTTGCTCTTCCTAACATTAATATGAGTAGTCTAATTGGGTTTCAGATTGAGTGAAGCAGTTATTTGTGTAGTTCACAGTTTAGTTATGGAGTCGTGTTAGTCGGCGGGATTGTGTGTGTCAGAGGGTGTGTGGGCGGGGGGGCGCGTTGGGCGCGGGGAGCGCGGGGGCGGCGGAGTCAGGTGCTTTTCACACGTGGCAGGGTGGCGGGGAGCGCGCCGGCAGTCGGCCGCGCCACACTGCCGCCGCGTCGTAGCGCCGGCTCGCCACGTCTGGAATCATTGTGGGGTTCTATTTAAAACATGGAAATCAAGTTCATCACAATAAACCGATAATAATCAGCCAGGCCATCAGGATTTGGAAACACAGGGACGTATCTACAACGGGTTACAACATCACAGGACAAAACAAACTAAACACGAGCGGACAAACATCACAGGGCTTAGGATAAGTGACAGTGCTGATGCCTCCCTGCATTACAGAGAAACTGGTGTTTGTTTATATTCCCGACGTAATTTAACATAATTACAAATGTAATTCTTACTACGATTCACCGGATCTAACTGCGCATATCTAAATAAAACTATCTTTCCACTCCAGACTACCGACAGCCTTGCAAGTAAAACTATCTTTCGACTCCAGACTACCGACCGTGTATCAAGTAAAATTATCTTTCGATTCCAGACTACCGACCCTCTTTCAAGTAAAACTATCTTTCCACTTCAGACTACCGACAGACTTGCAAGTGACACTATCTTTCCACTCGAGACTACCGACAGCCTTGCAAGTAAAAGTATCTTTCGACTCCAGACTACCGACCGTCTTTCAAGTGATAATATGATTCTGCAAGCGTTCTCCGACAGTCGTTTCTCCTTTGGGCTGATCACCTACAAGACGTTTCATTTTTAAGAGATTCTTCGATAGAACGTTTCACCAATGGACGTTTCGCCGACAGAATGGTTCGCATTTGTTTTTTTCGACGACAGGACTTTTCAACTATGGAATATTCCCCGACAGACCGTTTTGTCTACGATTGTTTTGACATGGCTTTTCACTATTTAACTACAAAACCACCAAAAAGCTACTGGCTGGCCACAAAGACATGAAGAAAGAAAATGTTTTAATGTAAAACTGCCTTTACTTATAATTAATGGTATTTATCTATTACCTACCAATATTCTTCTATTTTGTTATTGCAAACATTGGGGAAATATAAAAACAAAATATTAAAGAAAAGTATTTATTTATTAACTACTTACCTACTTATAATAAAACTGTAAATTGAACATATTTTTTTAAATCACTTTGTAATCGCCACTTTATAATATAAATAAATAAATACTTTTCTTAATGTTTTGTGTTTATATTTCCCCATTGTTTGCAATAACAAAATAGAAGAATATTGGTAGGTAATAGATAAATACCATTCATTAAAAGTAAAGGCAGTCTTACATTAAAACATTTTCTTTCTTCATGTCTTTGTAGCAAGCTAGTAGCTGGAAACCACATATATGTAATAAATTATACCACATACTTGAAATCGCCTTTTCTGACGATAGACAAAAAAAGAATGAAATCAGCTGTTCCCTACATTTTGTCGAATTATGCGAACATAAATGTAGGAAACAGCTGATTTTCTTTCGCGACCGATTTCGCTTATTTTTTGTACCTATATCGTCGGAAAAGGAGATAACAAGTATGTGGTATAATTTATTGCATATATATGTGGTTTCCATACTGTGTATCTACTAAAGACTACCAACAGCCTTTCAAGTGAAAATGTCATTCCACCCAAGGCTTCCGACATTCTTTGAAGTGAAAATATACTTCAATTTAAATTTATTATTTCTCGCCTCGTAAGGTATTGCCTAGATGTCAATAAATTATTCATTTCAATCCGTCCTTTTGATCATGATAAGCGATCAATGTGCCACGCGGACTTAATTATCGTTTTAGGTAAACTTACTCTAGTACAGAGTAGCTTTACTATAGGTAAGTACATAACTACGAAGACATCGCTTAGGTCTTCTTCGTCATTCCAAGAGCTACACAGGAAAAGTAATGATAGTTTATACCTGTCTGCTGAAAAACAATATTGTTATATTTGAACAGTTAAATCGTTACCTACCTAAATTGAATCTCGTTTGAAAATAATCCGAAAACGAACGAAAAGTATTTCATAAAATGTCTCGTAACTTCCGAAAATGATCGTCCAATATTGCTAACAATTAGAGAAAGAAAATGCGGTCAAAAGGCTGCATCAACGGTTGCATCACTAACCTAACTATCTACATCAGACGTTACAAAATGGCGTTACAAAATTCACTCAACAGTTCGCCATCGTTCATAAAACTTGTAACTACTTCTTGGTAGGGGGCTACGCTCCCACCTCCCACTTCAAGCTCGTTAATGAATCTCGGTAATGAATAAAAAGAAATCTGATCAAATTGTTAAATAACGAGGTGTATTATTCTGTTGACGAATATTTAAATGACACATTTTAATTATAATACCTGCAGTGCTATTCTGTAAAAATCTCACCGTGAGAACTTAGGTGAAGTGAGCGGGAAGTGAGCTGTCATTAGGGATTAACACTATTGATACTGCTCACTTCAACAAGCTCACTTCACTTATGATTTCACGGTGAGATTTTAACATAATCGACCGGCTGTTAACTAAATCCAATCTGTTCTCATTTTCTGAAATATTAAATAATTTTGTTAATTTTGATTATTAATTAAGGAATCTTTGATATTTTGTATGCCTTTTCACGAAATAAATGAATTTGAATTAATTATATCGGTGATTATAAAAGGCCCAGTGCGGGGAATACTACGTGTTTACCTACACGTTTTTCGTACATTTGTAGTTATTAATGTCTAATTTAATTAGTAAAGTGGTCGGAATTGGTCTGGTCCTAAATTGACCGAATGACTGGAATATCAGACAACACCATTGATTAATTAGTCGACAAAAAAGTCGAAAACAAAATTTTCAAATTTAATAATTTAAAGCAGAAACTGACAAATCTTAAGAAACGGAATACTAAATCCCAAATCAGAGTTTATAATGATTAAAAGCTCAAAACTTTGACGCATTTATGCTAATTTTGAAACCAAGTCATGAATTATATGTACTTTTAAATCTGGTTAGCCTTATACCTAGTGAAATGGCGCCGCGACTGAAAAGTTACGCCAGTTTAGGCTAGAACCCAACGAGTCGAAGTAAAGTCGTAAGTTCAATAAATAAATAAATAGATATAAATCAATAAATAATATAATATTCCACAACTTTCACACAACGCCATCTAGTCCCAAACTAAGCAGAGCTTGTGCTATGAGTACTAGACAACTGATAAACATACATATATATATACAGCGTGTAACGGAAGGGGGGTATCAACCCTGAAGGAGGTGAATGTGCTCATGAAACTCAACAACTTTCCCCAAAGAACATAGGTCGAAATATGAAAAAAAAATTTGGCCCTCCCTTACAAAACTGACTACCAGCTGATTGATTTACTATGGGAGGGCCAAATTTTTTTTTCATATTTCGACCTATGTTCTTTGGGGAAAGTTGTTGAGTTTCATGAGCACATTCACCTCCTTCAGGGTTGATACCCCCCTTCCGTTACACGCTGTATATTTGTAAATAAATACATATTTTAGATAAATTACTCCCAGACAAAGAACAAATGATCGTGCTCATCACACAAACATTTGTCCTAGGTGGGAATCGAACCCACGACCTTGCGCATAGCAGACAGGGCCACTGACCACTAGACCAACAGGCCTGTCGAATAAGTTAATATAATAATAATAATATTTTTTTATTTCCAAAAAAACAGGTATTTGTACATTATTAATGGGTACTTAATCTATAATATGAAACATGTAGTAGGTTATAACAAATCTGTGGGTGTGGTTCTGTTCTCCTAGGTAAGTTGTTTTACGCAACCTGTGTTTAGGAGAAACAGTGCCTGCCCCATAATTGAATATCGAACAATGAATAACATGTTACAGAGTAGGTAAAGTAAGAAAAGTCTCATCTGGCAGACAACCATCTACTGCACCGGAAAATAATGACGATTCCTCGTTATACGAACTATCCGCCGTTGATGAGAGCCTCTTAGGAGACACGATACAAACCCATGCAGTGCCATTAACCCAAGAACGTGTGTCTGCACCCATATTCACACTTGACCAACTTAGCCAACTGCTAGACCAAAAACTGGAGAGAAACGAATAGAAAATTCTATCACTAATAAAAACGGAAATAAAATCTCTTATACAGGATGAAATCAAAAATGTTATGGCAAATTTGACCACTGAAACGACTACCAAATTTAATATTGTAAATACCGCACAAAACAAACTGAGCAATGATATACGAAGCTTAACAGGGAAAATATATAATTTAGAAAAAGAATGCGATCGTTTAAACAGTGAAATTAAATCTATACAAAACCTCTGCAACTGTAAACCCAACCACAACAATAACAACAACGCGAAGAAATTAGTTATATATGGGCTTGAAGAATCCAACTGGGAGACAGATGACGAACTATATGACCGCATCGTTTACGTACTTCATGACTATATGAACGTGTACTTAGACGGGCATATTGATGAACTAACACGGATAGGGAAACATGGACACCGAAGACCAATAGTGATGGAATTAACTAGTAAACAAATGACCAGGTACATACTACAAAACAGACAATTTTTAAAAGGATCCGGAATTATGATTGACGAATTCTTGGAAAGTGAGGCACTTCAAAAACGAAACAAGCTAAGGAAAATGTTATATGAAGCTAGAAAAGAGGGACACCATGCAGTGATAAGAAATAACCTACTTATAGTTAACGGCCAAGTACACACGATGGAAAATGATAACAACGGAAATAACTCAACGAATAAAACAATCGAGGTCCTTGCAGAAAAAAGCCATATTAGCAACACAACGAACATGACACAGATGAATGACCATAGCAACTCCTTCAGGAACAACTCCTCTCTCAGTTCAGGAAATCGTTCCTTTCGAAACTAAGTACAGCATTATACTTCAAAATGTACAAAGCATAAAAAACAAGACGCATCTATTGGAAAATCTACTACAAGAACAACAATACCAAGCTATATGCCTATCAGAGACGTGGGTCACCGAAAAACAACACCCCTACATGCAAATCGACGGCTACGAGATCGCTGCATCATACTGTCGACGACAGCGCCGCGGCGGAGGCGTCGCCATCCTACTACCAACTGGAACTGCGTATACTGAGAGGTCAGACATTAGCGACTTAACTATAGAGTATGTTATCGAATGTTGTGCTGTAGAAATAAAACCTAATATTCTCCTTATTACTTTGTACAGAGCAGACCGTCAAATAAATCAATTTTTCACATTTCTTGAACTACTACTCATCAAATTAAAATCACACCACTACAAAAAACATATAATAATAGAAGGCGACTTTAATATTAACGCTGTCCCAAGTTCAAACCACTACAAAAAACTTATTGCAACCATGCTTGAATATAATCTACATCAAATTGTCAACCAGCCCACTAGGGAAACACCTACGTCATCAACCTGCATTGACTTAATTTTCACAAATAATAAAAACTTTTCAGTTACTGTTGAGGATAAAGGAATCTCTGATCATAAAAGCGTCATTTATAGCTTTGAACTGTTTACAAGGTCACAAGTTAAACCTGTTTATAGAAGAATTCGACTAACAAATAATCCAAAATATTACATACCTTTCAAACTTCAACTAAGAGAAATAGCCTGGGAAAATATTCTAAGACCTACAAATAAAATAAATGAAAACTACAACCTCTTTGAAGACAAATTAAAAGAAGCTTTAAACTCCACCATCCCACTTAAACGTATAAAAATATTAAATTCTAAGAATAATAAATATATAACAAAAGGAATAAATAAATCATGTAAACATAAAAGACTTTTAAAGGCACTAGTAAACCAATCAAAAAATAAAGTGTTAAAACACCATTACAAAACATTCTCCAAAATTCTCAAAAAATGTGTAAAAGTTTCTAAGAAACGGAATTATTCACAGGAAATGGAACAATCGAAAAACAAAACAAAGACAATGTGGCAGATAATAAAGCGCATTACACAAAAACCTAAAAATAATCATCGACAAAACTTAAAAATTAACATAAATAATAACACAATAAATTGTCCCTATACCATTGCCGACACATTTAATCAATACTTCGCTTCTGTGGGCGCCCCAAACTTGCAAAACAATTTAAACAATAGCTCACAAACACTCAACCACCAAACAGTAATTACGCCCGCCGTAAATTCCATGTTCCTAGAACCCGTAACCGGAAAAGAAATATTTGACATTATTCAGAATCTCCCTAATAAACATAGTTGTGGCATCGACGAGATACCCCCTACACTAATAAAAGCATGTATCCATGAACTCACCCCCCCGCTAACATATCTTATAAACCAGTCTTTCGAGGAAAAGACATTCCCATCCAAACTAAAAATAGCCATAATTAAACCCATACCAAAAAAAGGAGGCGATTCCAATGACCCCAGCCAATACAGACCAATAGCCCTTCTTCCAGCTTTTTCTAAAATATTCGAAAAAGCAGTAACTAAACGTATGTGTACATTTTTAGAAAAATACAATATTCTCGACAACAACCAATTTGGATTCCGGACTGATCGATCGACAACTCTGGCTGTTTATAAATACACACAAGAAATACTCACCTATATCAAAGACAAAAACTATGCCATAGGCCTTCTGCTTGACATGACTAAAGCCTACGATAAGGTATCACATTCCACATTACTTACGAAGTTGAATGGAGTTGGCATAAGGGGAGACGCACTGGACTGGCTCAAGTCCTACCTGGCTGACAGGAAACAGTATGTACAGATAGAACACCTAGATGATGAGACGTGCGAGCTACAAAGCGTGCGGTCAAATATATTAACTACAAACTGGTCTATTCCTCAAGGTAGTGTAATAGGATGCATACTTTTCCTCATCTACATAAATGACCTGCCGAAGATATGTGACCAACTTTGTGTGCTATTTGCTGATGACATCTCCATTCTCTTCAAAAGCCCTTCAAATAATTTACAATATAACTCCCAAATCATTGAAACTTTTAACCTAATAAAATCTTGGCTTCAGAATCACAATCTTGAAGTAAATAACAAAAAAACTAAAATTATACAGTTCAAACCCTACCAAAAACAAAAAATTAACTTAACCACTATAACTAATCATATTAAAATTGAAGAGGTTGAAGAATTCAAACTATTAGGTATTACATTAGACTCTCATTTAAATTGGAAAAAACATGTAGACCAAACTAAAACAAAGTTATCACAATTCTCGTATGGGCTTAGTGTTCTAAAATCTAACACAAAAACTAATTGTGCTCTCTCCGCTTACTACGCGTATGCCTACGCCTGGCTACGATATGGTATCATATTGTGGGGACACAGTGTAGATGCCAACGATCTATTTATTGCCCAAAAAAAATGCCTACGAATAATATTTAAAATTAAACCCAGAGATAGTTGCAAACCACACTTTATAAAGGAAAAAATATTAACCCTACCCTCCATTTATATATTAGAAGCAGCCACATTTGTAAAAAAAAATATAAATATGTTTAATTTTGATAAGAATGAGCGCCGCAAAACAAAGTTAGTCCTACCAGCACCAAGAATGCAAATGTACAAAAATAGCCCAGAATACCGATGCATTCAAATATATAATAAATTGCCCGAGAGTATACGGTCTACCAAAACACTATGTGTATTTAAATCTAAGATAAAGTCCTTATTGCTAGGAAAATGTTATTATACTATCCAAGATTTTATGGAAGACAAATTTTGATTGTATTTAATTATTTTCACTGTGTTGTTTATTTTTTAAATTTTATTTTGACTCTTTTGATTACTTTGTTTATTATTTAATTTAATTTAAACTTAACTCTTTTGATTATGTCTTAATTTGTGGTATAGGCTATTATAGCAGTTGCTATTGAACATTTTGTATGGAGTGATTTATCTGGAAATCTGTGCTTCAGCTATGAGTCTTCACACAAAACCGAACGTAACGAATGTGGAAAAGAAAAAAAAATATATATTCTCCGTCTTTAAATACCTAGTTACCTTTATAACGTAGTGCAGCATTTTAAGATTCTTGGAGTCTATATTACGTAATAATACTAATCTTATGTTGATATACTTCTTAAAAAAGTATAGATCTTGCAAATCAGCAGCGCGCGTGATGTTTCCTGTAGTTGTATCTACATGTAGGCACATACACATTGTGATAAAATGCGCGTGCTCGCACTGTTCACTTTATAGAGGTAAGAGGAACAGGGTGTAAAGTTCACTCACCCTCCATCCAGATGTGGCGTTGTAGATACCGCTACAACTTTATAGAGGTAAGAGGAACAGGGTGTAAAGTTCACTCACCCTCCATCCAGATGTGGCGTTGTAGATACCGCTACAACTTTATAGAGGTAAGAGGAACAGGGTGTAAAGTTCACTCACCCTCCATCCAGATGTGGCGTTGTAGATACCGCTACAACTTTATAGAGGTAAGAGGAACAGGGTGTAAAGTTCACTCACCCTCCATCCAGATGTGGCGTTGTAGATACCGCTACAACTTTATAGAGGTAAGAGGAACAGGGTGTAAAGTTCACTCACCCTCCATCCAGATGTGGCGTTGTAGATACCGCTACAACTTGTTTTCGTATATACATTGACACTGGAACAGCTATATATAGTGTACTCCGTAAACGTATCTTTACCACAGTTACGGGCCACGCGCGTTCATGAATTGTATGATCTATAATGTTACGGTAACAAAATAAAATTTAGCCAGCTCATACACGAGACGTTCTTTACACACAGAGCGGCATGGACATCGACGCGCAACTTGTTACCATGGATTCAGGTCATAATTCTAAACGCCCCTGCGTTGAAATTTTTAGTCGGTTATTTAAAAAAAAATCAACCGTTTCCAATACAATACCTACACGGTCAAACCGAAGAAAAATTTCAACACAGGTTCAGAATCAAATACTGAATCCATACGGTTGCGCGTCGATGTCCCTAACTGTTAACTGAATATCTATTTGTGTAATATTTTAGTAGTGTCAGGGAAATAAATGTATTAAGGGCTGATTTTTCAATAGACAGATAATTTTTATTCGTGGAATAAAATTGACGTCTGACAGTTATTGTATGGAAGAAGTGTCAAAAACTCAAAATTATTCCTCCGATAAAATTATAATAATTAAGATAATATATTTATTTTTTGCTAAGATAATTTTATCTCAGGAATAATTTTGAATTTTTGAGTTCTTCTATACAAAATCTATGAGACGGCAAATTTATTCCACGAATAAAAATTATCTGTCGATTGAAAAATCAGCCCTTTGTATGATATTCGATGTATATGCTCATGAAAACGAAAAAAAAATGGCGATATCAAGGCTTAGCGTCAGATGAGGTAGCAACGATTACTATATATTTTTTTTTTAATTGAGCATAAGTATTCGTTTTATGGAGAATTCTTAAATTGTGTTTTGTAACTTATATATTGAATGAATAATAGAGAAAAAATGTAGTATTTTAAATAAAAATTTAAACTTTGATAAATGACTGTCGTAAATTCAAACAAAAATGATAAAATCAGTTCGCATGAAAAACCACTTGACTTATTTAAACTTGTCATACAAGTTGCGAAAAATGAAGAAATCAATGTTTTATTAATATTTTAGTACTTATAATGTATAGTAAGAACAGGCCAGGCGGTTATGCCTTCTACTACTGGCTAAAGGGAGCTGCGTCTTTTTTGTATATTTTTGATATAGCTTTGAAACCAGTGGTCGGTATGTTAGTGTAATTATACGTAAATCAAAATTTTTGGACTTTTCTATAAAACAAAGAAAAAATATGGGTTTCATCAAATTATGTTCACTCTTGGGTATTTAACAAAGGTATTTATTTTTGAACTGCCCCCCTCCCCCTCCCCTTCTTCTTAAACTATGGTCTGAATTTTAATTAGCTGCAGTAAAATGACACCTAGTGTCATTTCGTTAAAAAATGTTGCCACACCATCTCTACTAGTGACGTGATTAAAACGCTGTGAAAAATCGTGTGTAGTAATTTTATTGAAGGTGAGGATTCGCAAAGAACTTACAAGCAAACTCCCGTCCACTGCCTCGCGCTCCTAGGGCTCGGCGTCGCGTCCAGTCGTCCTGAATCCTGCTAAACTTCACTACACATTTTTTCCACAGGTGTTGGTTAATATTATTGCTCGTAACTTGAGCTGTTGTAGCACAAATCACAGAACGACCATTTCTTATTAGACAAAGTTTATAGTGCGGAGCACGTTGTTTGTACGCGTTGCGACGACTCTGAAGAGAGTGTAGGCACTACAGTGCTCATCCGTAGACCAATCGAATTGCTCAGCGAATGGACGGTGCGCAAGCCAACAACTTAATCAAATCAGAACCCTAACAGACAAAAGCTTAATTACTAGTTCTTGGGTGAAAGACTATCCAAAAATCCCTAAGATGGAATGCAGTAGGTAATACCTACCTTAAAGAGAACGGTACATAATAAATCGTTTTAATTTAGATATTCGAAATTTACCAATTTTGATTTAACCGTTAACAATAAAATATTATTTGTATTATGTTGTAGGTTCAACTCAGCGTATATAGGTCCATAGTCTACTAAAAATATTTTTGTTTAAATTATAACTCTAAAACTCCTACTATATCGATCGAAGAAATCAATTTTTAAATAAATTAAAGTTTTCATAAGGAGTAACGTTTACTGTACACAGGGTTATTTGCGAAACACCAAAAACGCCAAAAATAAAAATATTTAAAAGAAATGTTTCTGATTAGAATTAGTGCCTTTTAATAATTCCAATCCGATCACTGATGTGATGACAAAACAATAATCAGGCATTGCTTAATGTTTTTGTTGTAAACTTCTTTTTTAACATGGATCGATTTTTAACTGAATGTTACTTGAATAAATCGATTCACATCACTAGTTAAATTTGGTTAAAAAGTTGTAACACATAGCTGTCATTTAATTGCAGCTAATTAAAAGTGACCATAGTTACTAACATCTGTAACTAAAATGGTGTGAAATTGTCCATTCTTTAGTCTCCTTCTCACTTCATAGACATGAAAATGAGAAATAGTAGTATTTATAAAACCTTTACGTATATATGTAGTTATTAAATAAGGGGGCAATCACGGAAAAGAAAAAATACTGGAAATAGTAAGTAGGCGTGGCAGTGTCGCCGCTAGTTAGTACTGCATTACGCACTTGCTGTTCAAGCGCTCTCATTCGCAAACTAGACTGCGTCAACATACAATTTAAGTTAAATAATATTAAAATGCCTTATTGTGCTATACTGGACTGTAAAAACCATAGTCGGACTAAAAATCTAAATCATGGAGGTGTATCATACCACCGGTAAGTATTATTTTCTGATTTATTTTAATAAAATGAAAAAATTAAATTTCGTCAAACATTGCACAAGATATACAAACAAAAATTGTCCTTACTGTCATGACAACAAAGTTGATTTTCTTTTCCTGGTTTTAGCCTTTCTGGAATATTTGCTCGTCTACCTATACTTATAACGCTATCCAAATAGTGCGTGACTTTATCGATAAAATCAATCGACATGTATTACATTGCCTTTTTAAAATAAAAGTATTTAAATACGTATGTAAGTAATATAATACAGTTAATTATTAAATTAATAAAGTTAATAAAATAAAAATTGCAGGATGATATTCGTGATGTAATACACGTGATGTGATACATCTAGCTAAAGAGTTGGGTACAATATAGCAGTGGACGATGACGATGATTTCAGCTGAGATGATGGTAATGATGATAATTGGAAGATTATATTTTCCTTCCTTAATAATATCAGTTTTCCTATGATCCAATTTGTAAAGAGATATGGATCAACGCTACTGGGAGATTAAGCTGGTTCCCTACAAAAAACAGTACTATACAACGTGTAACGGAAAGGGGGTATCAACCCTGAAGGAGGTGAATGTGCTCATGAAACTCAACAACTTTCCCCAAAGAACATAGGTCGAAATATGAAAAAAAAATTTGGCCCTCCCATACAAAACTGACTACCAGCTGATTGATTTACTATGGGAGGGCCAAATTTTTTTTTCATATTTCGACCTATGTTCTTTGGGGAAAGTTGTTGAGTTTCATGAGCACATTCACCTCCTTCAGGGTTAATACCCCCTTTCCGTTACACGTTGTATATTATATTATGTTCGCAGCATTTTAAGGAAGACGATTTTATTATAAAAAATATCTGGTAACAGATACTTAAAGGATAACACAAAACCAATTAAAAACGTTTTAAATCGTATTACTCTGGTAAATGCAAAAACCCTACGTCATATTAATTTCATTATTTTAATATTATCACACTATCGCATACAATATTTTTTTCGCATTATACCTATGTTTTGAATACGTTTAAATAGTATCGATAATATTTAGATCGAATTAGGTTACATCGCTATTTGAGTAGCAACCTGCATTCGTGTCAGTGATACGCCATTCAAATACCGCCCTTATTTTTACCTTGTAGACCAATATGTATTTCTTTCTTGTTTTTGTCAATTTGATTTTAGGTTGTTGAAATTAAAGTTGCATTAAATGCAACTTTAATTTCGTAAACAAAATGCAAAAAATATATTATACGAAATTTTCGTATAATATTTTTTTTGCATTTTGTTTACGCCCTTATTTTTTTTCTAGCCAATCGTATCTTCGGCTTTGACGTAAGAGTAAATCGTAAATGTATGAGTTTGGCGACACCGGTTCTGGTACAAACGTTTTCTCAAGCTAATTCCAGTTTGTTTTTTCTGTTTCGTGGGGGCAATCATGTGCATACAACCACTTAATAGGTGTTACAGCTTCTCTGTATTTATTATATTTAAACTTATACGCGCCGCATAATCATTGAAGTGCGCGTGTGCGAAGAAACTCATTTGAATAACTCTTGTCTGTTTACGAAGCGATGTTCATGTAATTGTTGTAATATATTTTTACTTTGACTTTTAATGTGACGGAAAGAATAAATGGTTTTTTGTATCATGAGGCTTTTATTTGGCAGCTTTGCTTATATTAAATGATACTGATTTTATTTCTGTAAGTAAGTTTGTACAAACACTTTTACACGTCAATATTTAATTTAAACATCTGTATGACACACAAGCCGACGGCCCACTTGATGGTAAACGCTTTGGTTTCTTAAGAAAGCAGTGAACGGTCACACAATAACGGTTTTCCGAATACATAGCGTTTTTTGACACCTTATTGTCAAATATGACAGATTTTCATGATCGTTATCGTGATAGTTATAATATGACGGAACCGCTTTCTTAGGAAACTAAAGCTCAAGAGGTCACCGATCGATGTGAATGTGCTCGCTTCGTTCTAAGCGTCGGCGTCGCTCGCAAGCGTTCATTCCCTGGGAAAAAGCGAAATGAACCTATTTTTAAGAGTTTCGAATTTATTATTCTCAGGCATGGCTGCGGGTTGTTGGAGGGTTGCGGCCTGGTAACGACTAACGTGGGTCGTTAATTTTTAACCGACTTCAAAAAAAGGAGGAGGTTATCAATTCGACAGTATTTTTTTTTTTTTTTATTTTTTTTTTTTTATGTTTGTTACCTCATAATAACCGACTGGGTGAACCGATTTTCATGATTCTTTTTTTATTTGAAAGCTGGTGCTTCCCGTGTGGTCCCATTGTCACCATTTCAATATCTGATGGTGGGATCTTGTAGAAATCGGGGGAACTCTTCAATAAATAACAGCAGATTAACCGCGATTGTTGCTATAGCATATCTAAGCATTGTTTACACCATCACACAACATAATATCACGCCTGTACTCACTACAAAGGTTATAATTTTTTTTTATTATAATAATAATTAATACCAGTAAAACAACCGCGATTGCTGCTATCGCATATGTATGCATTGTTTACGCAATCGCACAACATAACATCACGTCTGTACCCTATAAACGCAGATGCAGCTTCCTGTCACTGATATTTACATAGCAAGTAGTGTTTATATGAATTTGATTGGGGTAGATATAACTAAAAAGTGAAAAATAAAAAAATTTATATAAAAAAAAACAACCGACTTCCAAAAAAACACTACAAAGTGAAAAATAATTTTAATTTCGGAAGTCGGTGTCAAAAAACCAAAATGCAGAACCAACGACACCGACTTCCAAAATTAAAATTATTTTTCACTTTGTAGTGTTTTTTTGGAAGTCGGTTGTTTTTTTTTATATAAAATTTTTTTACGTGCGATAGGTTTATAGTCTCTTGTTTACGGTAACTTTGAACTCGATACGCGCGCGGACACGTACGGGTGTCACCACTTTGCTGGTAATGTATTTGATGTGTGTGAGTAATCAGAAGGTTTGGCTAATGAAAGGAAAGACTGACGTTGTGAACAGTGGTTGAGAGGACTTAAAATGAACTTACGAGTACGTTACATATATTGCCTAAGACTAAAGATATTTAATATGCCTACGCGCTAGAATATCCTCAGTCCACAGTACCGATTTAACCAAGAACATTTATATCTTCTTTACTAGCCGATTTTGAAGTACCGTGTTTGACCGATGCTTTGAGCGCTGGGAAAATGGCTCGTCCCAATACGGCTTTGCCCGACAACTCGTCCTCCCAGAGACGGTGGGACGTGCCGCTCTGCAGAATACTACAAGGGTATTCCGTATAATAATACGTTTACACATTACATTTATGTACATTCCGTATAATAATACGGAATACTCATGTAAACACGTCACGTAATACTGTCGAGCGTTCCCGTCTGCTGGCTGTGGGAGAATGGGAGTCAGGCTGGTGGCTTCAGGCGCTCCCGTCATCCACTATAGGCACTATGGATGACTCATCGTTTCGGCTCGCTACGTGTCTCCGCTTGGGCGTACCTTGTGTTGCTCCGCATCGGTGTCACTGCGGTGGAGCTGTCGACAGTCTCAGGCACGTTCAGGCAGGTCCTGCTGCAGGACGCAGGTCGCATAGCACGGCGCTTCAGCATCAACGGTATTATTCGTCGAGCCCTTGTCATCGCCGGCGTACCAGCAGTATTACAACCAAACGGCTTGGTTGGACGTTGTTGCCTTAGAAGGTGGGTAGGCCTCTGGTGTGCCGATACCCTTGCGCCATCTCATGTTCCTAGCACGGTCGGCTGTACTGGCGCCGCTGCTGCGGCTACTGAGACCCTCAAGCGACGCAAATACTGTAACTTTATGGGTAACTACAGCTTTGAGCCGTTTGGGGTCGATTCAAGACGAAGAAAAGATCTGGTATACCTAACCGTAAGACTGTCTATTCAGATAAATTTTTTGACCAGCTCGGGCCACATTTATGTAACAAAACTCTCTCTTTGCAAAAAAAACTTTTAACAAATATCTCATCGAAATGAACTATAATGATACAGAAAATCTATTAAAATCTATATCATAAAACATTCACAGAAATACACACATAATACATACATATTTTTATAATACACATTCCACACTCATATATCTACTTACTATTTTTATTTTCCTTATATTTTTTTTATTTGATTTTTGGTCGTTCTTGTTGTTTTAGTCATTATCGACACTACTTATATATTTTTTTTCTTATTTCTTGATTTTTGATGTTATATAAGGTCATAACCGTAACAAATAAGATCTAAACTTTTTTATCTGAAAATTTTGCTTATACTTTTAATATTTTATACTTACCCTCATTATATTTGTCATCAAATCAGCTAATGATCACATAATACCCATTAAATTAAAACCATACTTTTAAATCAGTGTTTTATTTTATTTAGCAGTCAAGTAAAAAGTTTCTGTAATTGTGTAGAAGTGTGTGAGTGTTTGTGAACGAGAAAAACTAACCTGCCGTGATACAGTATTCACTAGTACGGAGGTCATTGTGAATCTAGCTGAAACAACCGCATAACATACACAGGTATTTATAACCACTGATTTTTTTTTTATATGTATCATTTGACATAAATAAGGTTTGTTCTTTTATACTGTAAATAACCTTTTTTACTTTACTTATTTTTCCACTAGAGCTAAGCTATGAAACAATCGGTACTGTTGGTTGACATCTGGGCCGTTTTAACCACATTGGGCGCCGGCGTACGAAAACCAGTCACCGTAGCCCTTGCCAAAAAAAAAAACTAAATTTTTGTCTTCCATTTTTAATTCGCTTTTATTGGCTTCTCTTGTAACTAACTAACAAACAATGTAAATATATCTTAGAAGTCAATTTTAACCTACTTCTAAAATTGTAGCATCGAAATGAAACTCTATGTATACGTAGTTCGGATGACAAAACAATAATTTAGTATCATGGAGCCAGGAACGGAACCAGGTGGTGGATAGTGGAACTCTTCAGTGAATACTAGTAAACCCCTCGAGTTTCGGGTCATATGACTCGTTTTGACGAGTCCAATATTGGACTTGGTGTTGAGGGCCTGATGATGAAGCCAGGGGGTGGATAGTGGAACTCTTCAGGGGCTGCTAGTGAACCCCTCGAGTTAACTAGTAGCCCTTAATCGTAATAACTTCGTTGAGCTTGTACTCATTAATTTAATGAAGAATATACTACCTAGACGCAAAAGTTAGAAATAAAAATATTTAAGTAGGTAGTTTAAAAATAAACAAAAAAAGCGCTCATGCATTTTTGAACAATTTAATTATTGTATCATTTTCAGTCCGTGATAAAAGCGTGTTTCTTTAGTTTTTTTTAACTATACAACGTGTCCCAGAAATCAACGTCAAGCCGAAAACGGGCAATAGGCCAAGTCGTGACAGCTATTAGAAAAATATAAAAAAAAATCTTGGTCATGTACTTTTCGAATTATAAGCATTCAAAAATAAATCTCAAAAAGTGACACCCTGTGATGGTTTTTCAAGTCCTGTGACTACATTATTAACATTTCGGTAGTTTTTTTCTCTGTGATGTAACCATGAATAACCCTTCTGTAAATTACAGTTAAAAGTAAAACGTAACTGCCTCAGTTCTAAATTAAATGTTAGATTTTTGACCAATATTGAATTCAAAATAATGACATCACCCAACTTTAACCGACTGTACTGAAAAAAAAATCTACTACACTATTTTGGCAAGTAACTTTAAAAGATGGCGCGTTTAGTCAGGATTCCAAAATGGTATAACACATACTAATTGCTACTTCTTAATTGAGAAAAAACATTTTTTTTTTTATGAAGCCGTATTTCATAAAAGTTCGATTGAGACGAAGAGTGACGTTATTTTGACTAGTGTGAGCGAGAAAGATTCATTTTAGCTAATGTGAGGTGACGCTACTTTGACAAGTGGGAGCGAGATAGATAGTGACGCTACTTTTATCTAACTAAGAGGGAGACGGATTGACACATCATTTCATATGTGTGAGTGAAACAGATAGAGACGCTACTCTGTCTAAATAGGGATGCGTCGGCAAATTGTGCAATACTGCAGTACGTTACGCTCTTTCGTTGACTGCACATCTTTTTGTATTCGTATTGACTTCGTACTTACAACTGTGGCTTTGTTTATTGGACTTGATTTGCATTGTAATTTGGATTTATCTGCACCGTTTCTGACAACCCCGGACTTGTTTTAATCGCAACCCCGTGTTTGTGTAGTGTTTTATCATGCCATCTCGATACACCGCACAGGAATACGCCAACATGCATCTCATTTATGGAGAATGCTTATGCAACGCCAATGCCGCAGCAAGAGTGTATCGTGAGAGATACCCGAATGCTGAGCGTCATCCCGATCATCGAGTATTTATTAATGTGCATCGGTCATTATCAGAGGGTCGATTTCCTAGCCAAATGGTTAGCGAGGGAAGACCCGTTATGCCCTACGAAGCCGAAGTCTTGCAAGCAGTTGAAGAAGACAGAAGTATCTCAGTACGTGGAATTGAACAGAGCATAGGAGTCCCCAAAAGTACTGCACATCGTATTTTAAAAAAGAACGAGTTTCACCCATACCATGTACGACGAGTACAAAGTCTGCTACCCCGAGACTACCCAGAGAGAGTACGATTTTGTCGAACGATGTTGCAGAGGCACCGAGAGGACCCGCGATTCTTTGAAAAAATTCTATGGTCCGATGAATCAACATTTAAAAAGGACGGTTACATGAACCTCCACAATTTGCACGAATGGCACGTGGAAAATCCAAATTTGATGCGGGAAGATAGATCTCAGTACCAGTTTAAAGTAAATATGTGGACGGGAATTTAGAATGGTAAAGTTATTGGTCCAATCGAGCTGCCGGAGAATTTAAATGCCCAGGGTTATTTGAACTTCTTACAGAACCAATTACCAGAATTATTGGAAGAAGTGCCACTGAACATTTACGGCAGCATGTGGTATCAACAAGATGGCTGCCCAGCGCATTATGCTCTCACTGTACGAGAGTTTCTCAATCGAGAATACCCCGATAGGTGGATTGGGCGGGGTGGTACAATTTCGTGGCCTGCCCGTTCACCCGATTTAAACCCCATAGATTTTTTTTACTGGGGTACGATAAAGGATAAAGTGTACTCTAAACCAATTCAAGATTTAGACGAGCTGCGCCAAAGAATTGCAGAAGCCGCTGAATACATCAACTCAAGAAGATACGCCCGTCTTATTACGCGATCATTTTTAAAGAGATGTAGAACTTGCATTGCAGCTGAAGGAAAACAGTTTGAACATTTGTTATAAAACTTCGTAAATCTGATTTAATAAAAATTATAATAAAAGAAATCCAACGACTGAATTTTATTTCAAATGCACCTAAAACCAACAATGTACTTTTTTTCCTCAATTAAGAAGTAGCAATTAGTATGTGTTATACCATTTTGGAATCCTGACTAAACGCGCCATCTTTTAAAGTTACTTGCCAAAATAGTGTAGTAGATTTTTTTTTCAGTACAGTCGGTTAAAGTTGGGTGATGTCATTATTTTGAATTCAATATTGGGCAAAAATCTAACATTTAATTTAAAACTGAGGCAGTTACGTTTTAACTTTTAACTGTAATTTACAGAAGGGTTATTCATGGTTAGATCACAGAGAAAAAAACTACCGAAATGTTAATAATGTAGTCACAGGACTTGAAAAATCATCACAGGGTGTCACTTTTTGAGATTTATTTTTGAATGCTTATAATTCGAAAAGTACATGACCAAGATTTTTTTTAATATTTTTCTAATAGCTGTCACGACTTGGCCTATTGCCCGTTTTCGGCTTGACGTTGATTTCTGGGACACGTTGTATATTTTTATTTAATACTTAAGGTCATCACTCTTTAAAACTGCAGCGCTCCGACACGGCAAATAACGTGTCATTCAAGTTAGGATTTTAAATATAATTTTACGATGAAAATATAGAATAGTGGCCTCACCGGTGGCGTGCCAGCAGCGAGCGGTCGTCTTGCTGACGGTGTATTAGTGGCAAGTGGGTGGGTTGCGGTTACAGCGTTGGAGCGGTGCTGTTGTAATGATAGATGACCTGATCGGCTTGCCAAACCGCCCCCTAAAACCTTGTGCCATTGTGCCATGCGCCCCTTGCACCCCCGGGTAAAGACGGCCCTGGTTGACATCACACGAAAGACAGCTTTGAGGTCGACGGCTGCAAATTCGGGGTGGCAGGGCGTGCAGCGTGCATGGTATTCTACTGAACATAGAGATAGAGCGATGCACTGTGGCCACCTAATCGTGCCCGATTCTACCCTAAACACCATTCGTTTAATGGACTGCTCTTATAAGCCCGGCTACTTGCAGCGATTTGCATGCGCAAACAACATTGTCATGTGGCTCCACATTCCACATCATACTGAACCGATTGCACGGTAAGTATACCGTTTGCCGTCTTGACGTGACATGCTTGCCAAGTAAAATTGGGCGTGTAGCAGGACCATAAGGTCGTCTTCGGCATCGAGGCTTAAGCTTTGTGTTTGTCGACAGGTATTAACTAATCAGAATACTGAGATGAGTGCACTCTATCC
>OX451384.1:30342141-30384861 GCA_949629135.1 Eremobia ochroleuca | reverse complement strand
GATACATATGAGTCCCAAGCTTAAACATGTTATGTAGCTGAGCTCTGTAAGAAAACTGTTTACTTTCAAACAAAGGTAGTGTACCCTACCGACGTCCCTGGTTACTATAAATGGTTGAAGACCCTAAAGTGTTAATTAGATTTTTAAATTATGAGTTTTTTGTTGAGTACTTTGTGTATTTAGCTGACATTTAAAAAGCAATTACGTTGCTTTATAATTCATTTACTTAATAAAACAAAAGGTATAAAACACTTGCATGGATTCAAACCGGAAAAAAATATAAGAAAATGAAAACACTTTACAACTGGCTACCCCTTTTCCTCACATTGTTTGCTCTGAACAGTTTCTGCGTCGAAAGAGAAACCTTCCAAGGTCCACAATTCCAGTGTTTTGTTCATGGAATATTTTTCAAATTAAAATGTCAGTCTTTTTTACAAGGTAAACAGTCCTGAACTCGTGAAGGAAGACGTAGAAAGTTTGAAATTAGTCACGTGGTCACGTTGGCTAAACATATTTTTGTTGTTTCGAAAGTACGTAAAAGTTCTCACGTTTCGCAACCTTTGCGTTTACGAAGAAGAAGATTTGTCAAATATGCACTGAAGATTCTGTAATTAACTTATGTTTTGCTACCTAGTGTTAATAGTCAGTTGGGTTATATATTTGATACAAGCATGTTAATGCAGGTACGAGTATATCATAATCATTCTCCTGCCATCAACCCAATTTATTTGGGATCGGCGCAACATATCTTTTTATTCTATACTTCTCTATTAGTCGTCATCTCAGTAGTTTATAAAATAAATAAATGATGTTTTGCTTAAGGCTTGCTTTGCGACTTACGACTCTGCGACTCGTTCCATCACTTTTTTCGAGGTTTTGTCTAGACACATGGTCCTCACATGATCTGACCAAGATTGTGTCTAGACTTTAAAAGAGACTTTGATGACCTGAGTTTGTTTCACCATATCTTCTCAGGGGTAGTCGTAGGATATATGAAATGTCGACCCCATGCCAGTTATTCTTTTTTAATATGACGTGTTAAAGTGATTGCGACATACTATTTACAGAATAAACATTTTAATTTAATTGATTTTCGCTAACCTCTACATTAACACAAAGAAATAAGATTACAATGAGTGTCCATGGACGCTCATTGTAATGTTGTGGAGAAGAAAGCTTCTCCAAAGGAACCTACTACGCTTTAGAATAGCTTCATCTTCTGAACTTCAAAAGTGCCTGTTAAATTGTTAATGGTTTAATTGTAATTAATGCACTGAGTTTGACTCGTCTTTTATAACACAACACCTAACAAGTTCTAGCTCTAACATACAAGGCAGCGACTTACATGGTTCAGCCGCAACGCGTCCTGAAGCTCAAGGGCGGCGATGTCATCACAACTGCCGGCCTCCATAGTAGCCTGCCGCTCCAGCAGGACCCTCTCCTCCTCCTGCAGGCGTCGGAGATTCTGCTCCAGATGAGGATCGGCCACCAACGTGCTATCGTCCAGCTCCATCGTGTCCGACGATGAGTCATCGCTCACCGAAGACTTCTTATGAATAGGCCCTGAAACTGTAGCCGGAGTATTGGATCCTGTACTGTCATGGACTGACAAGCATTACATGTAGTTGCTGTTATGTAACTTTTGATTAATTTACGGTTTAATTGTCTATTTGGTTTTGATTTGCTTTGCCTACTTTTGTTAGTACATCGGATTAGATCTATTGGAGATTTGCGGTTACGAGTTTGTTATGGTGTAGTTGATTAGTTAAATGTGATAAAATGTTGGTAATGACGCCCCACGAGTTCCAATAGCTACGTCCTACACTACGTACCGGTATGCAGCTCTTTTAGCGAAGACCGAACTGACGAAGTATACGATAAGGGATGACGAGAATGATTGTAAAAGGCATTTGAATAAAAATAAAATAATGTGTTTATTGGTAGGATATTATTATGACTATTACTTAAAAAAAAACATATTTAAAGTTTATTCTTTAGACAATTTTCTGAGATTAAGCAAATTACGTTTACTAAATGAAACTGCTACGAAAGTACTACGAAAATGCTACGAGTTTAAAACGTTTGACCTTAAAAGCTTTTTAAACATTTGTATTATTCTTTACAGACTTCATATCGTACAAAGTAACTACAAATAAATCCTGATAATAAAGCGATTGGATAAAACTTATGGTACAAACACTGTAAAATGTATTTTTCTTGCCAGAATGATAAATATTGTTTATCTTTGTTAACAGATGAACTTCAATACTAAACTGAAGTGCTGAATACATCAAACAAATTAAAACTTTACTTCCAGTTTATTTTATTCAAAATTAATTCTCTTTTATTTAAGCTTAATATGATAAATAGTGTTAACGTAATAACTTTTATTGGAAACCCCAATTACTATTAATTTGAGTTTAGAAAATAATGTTTTAACGTTTTTTTTTTGATAATCGTGTTGTAACTCTCTAGGAAACGAAAGTTTCGGACTAGTCGAGAGAATCTAGAAGTTACTTTGATGAACGTATCAGTTTTATTTATGTAGAATTGAATCAGTTTAATGGAAGTAGTAGGAAACTCTGGTACTGGCCAATACTACAAAATCTGGTACTGGCCAATACTACAAATGCAAACAAAATACCGGAGTCCATCGAACGTGAGTCTGGCGGGGTGCCATTGCACGCGACTTAGGCCGCCGTTGATTTACAACTTAATTGTAACTAACACTACGCGGTTTAAATGCGCGCACGCAGCGTTCCAATATTACGACGTATATGTTATACTCATTGGATTTTGACTGCACACGATTTTTGTTTTGATAAGTATTTGTTTAAGATAGAAATTATTTTTTCTATTCGATTAAGGGCTGATTTTCCAATCGACCGATAATTTTTATTCGTGGAATAAAATTGACGTCTGACAGTTTTTGTATGGAAGAACTGTCAAAATTTCAAAATTATTCCTCCGATAATCTGGCGTTGGAAAAATTTGTCCTTAGTTTTTATAAAATTATGTAGTTTTATTTTTATTGATTTTGTTTGGTTAATATGCTGACGAAAATAAAGCCAGATGATTCAGTGGGCTTAGTAAGAAGTATTTTCTCAGGATTTTAATAAAATAAAGCATATGTTAATTTTAGTTTGTTAAATCCTTGGGTGATATTTTATGAAAACTCCTAATGTAATCCGTGATACGTACATACATTCTCGCTGTTAATACTGACAGGTACGAACAATGTGAGTCTATGGACCTGTATAATGTTCATTAAACGAGAGTGTTAAATGTTCTAGCTCATAGTAGATAACGAAAATTGAAATTACGTTACCCACAAATACCTACTCTAAAATACTATCACGAATTAAAATAAAAGAAAACCTGCAATTCATTCAATCCAGGAATTCTTTAAAAATACAACTTCACTGAAGCACTGGCACTGGCACAAAATAAAAATAAAAAATTAAAGAAACATAGGTACTTACGTTGAAAAAGCGAACGTAGTCTCACATAATATAAATAAAGAAAAAGAAATCGAAAATAAGCCAGCCAGTTATTTCGGTACGCATGTTTATCTAGTCATAAGGGCCATTCACATGCCAGCATGCCAGCGAGCCGACCTATTGAATGGACAGCTTGGATGTGAATGCCAACATAACAGCTATAAAGGGGTTGCTCGTACTTAATGAGGTCAGTAGGATAGACAACGAACAGTAATATTTGACACTATTCATTTCAGTTTTTTGTGTTCTTTTAGCATTTGGAAGTGCAAGAATCAGCTGATTGGGCGTGAGTCAGCCGAAGAATCTGGCGCGGAACGTCGAGTTTCAGTAGTGTTGTGTAAATAACTACGTGTGTATACAATATACATCCATCTAAACGTCTTCGTCGCTACAATGTGAATTCCTCAAAATGGTTCCCTAAATATATATAACTATAAATAAATCCTATCTCCCGTTGTAACACAAAACATGAGAACGCAAAATAAACACGTCATGAACGTTGACAGCGTGGACGCACGTATTGTTTGTATATGTTTGTTCGATATGTGCGTGGCACATGTCCGTTTGAGTTTCAGTGCTTACACACAATGACACAACACAGCGCAGATCCACTACCTGAGAGCATGACAGATGAAACGTCACTGGTTCAATTTTCGTTTCATGCCGTTGGAACAGCCGCGATTCCAAAGACCCCCCCTACGAACCTCGCGACTAATTGTTGTGACACTAACCTTATCTTAGAAAAACCTATGCACTCGCGGAAAATATGTATAAAACAAAAGAAAATATAACATTTTAAGAAAAAAATAAACTTTAACATAACTAAGTAAAAGAAAATAAATAACATTTTTTATTTCAATAATTTTTTACATCGCTTATTAACTAAAAGTATTTACACAGAAAAAAAAAAAACAAAAACAGTGCACTCGTTTGTCCCTTACGCGGTAATATCACGGATATCGTCTCTGGCGATTACTTAAGTCCTCATAATATAAATATAAACATTAACACCGTCATACAGTCATTGATCACTGCAAACCTCGTCCTTTTCATCGTCTTTCCCACCTGAAATTACCGAAAATCAACATAAAAGAAACGAATAACAACAAAACAAAACTGAAAAAGAAAAACCAAAGCATGCTGTCAAAAATCATATTGGAAATCTACGCATGCTGTGAATTAAAATAAAATAAAAATACGTTTATAAAGGGACTACCACATTTGAACATAGAAAACGGTTGGTACTTAATATTTTATTACAGTTGTGAACATTCGCAGAGTGTTGCAGAGCACAATAGTATGTTGGAGACAGTAACCATTGTGAAGCGATGATGAAGAAAGGTGAAGAACTTACTAAGGTAGGGCTCGCCCATAGTTCCAGGCAGGTACGGACAGCTGGTGACGTGGTTGAAGTTCTGAGACTGCATCTCTTCCTGGTCAGTCTCACGATGATAGAAGTAGTTGAAGTTCGACACGATGACAGGAACTGGCAGAGCGATGGTGAGCACACCGGCGATGGCGCACAGGGAACCGACAATCTTTCCCCATACTCCAACCGGCCTATACCATAAAAATATTTCATTAAAACACAGACCTACACGCCGTGCTCATCCAGCTAATAAAATAAAAACAAACTAATGAAAGAACTAAAGAGTATTTTGTTAATAAACATAAACGCGACCGATGATGTTCATGCGTTAATATGTTCAATACGTACCGTTGTAGATCAACTAAATAAGATAGTAGAAATAAACAAAACGTTGGGATTCTATTGAACTTATGAAAATAATAAAGAAAAAGTGTAGTAAGGTGGATAGTAGTCCTAAATTGGGTAGACCAATCGCTGGGCAAAATTAAGGGCGCAGGCAATACAATATCATTCTTCCCCTCGCATACTCGCTAGCATGTCGCAGGGTTTCTGTAACATCAGTATGTTATTGCAATGCAGTTTTGTTTAACGCTAGCATGTAAGTCCAAATGAAAAACTGAATCGCCGAATTCGAGGACGTATTAAGGTATATCATTTGTTTCTCAGCTAAAGCTAAATGTTGCCAAGAACTGAAGACATTCCCCAAAACATCTCCAGTCAACGATCTCGTCTATCAAAGGACGTCAAAGTTCAAAGAAAATAATGTCAACGGAAAAAAACAGAACCTAAATAGGTTTATAATGCTAAAACATCGACTACAAGTATGGTTCTCAGACCTACAGAACGACTTCACAGACATGCACTTGGACATTTTACGGCTAAACATAAATACAAATACTTCTCTATCGAAAATGGTGTATGAAAGCTAATGATTGGAAGCCAATGATATAAAAAGCAATGAATCATTCTGAACATCAATTTTGCATAGTAGCATTCATGTGTAAAATTTACCATCGGAGACAGGTTTGCAGGGCATTCCAACAACTAGACAGAGAGAGATAGTGGCGATGATAGTTGGAACACGGGGTGCAGAAGCGATGCTATAGAGTTCTACTGCACACTATGAAGAAGAAGTACACGACATGATGTCAACGTGTGCATCTGAGATGGATCACCATTTTCGATATGTTTACGTTGGTAACATTCGTATAGCCACAACACCGACACAGGACACATCGGACGGTACACATCTAGCGAAAGCGATACAGAGGAGTAAACATTAGACAGTGGACAAGTATTCGGTACACAACGAGTCACTTCAAGTGCTGAGAGCGTGCGCTCGAGCTGGTGCCGGCAGCGACACATCACCACACTTGAAGTGTACAACTAAAGCTGTTCTCTCTCATAATCATAGAATACGCTTTGGGAGGGGCGATAGTCACACGGACGACGGGGCAGTGGTACACTGGCACCCTATGTGTACATGTCTTCTCAATGAAAAATTTTACAACTGAGCTTCCATGTAAAATTGTAAGGGACAGAAACGATGACACAAACATTTCATAAAAAAATAAAAGAAAAAGACAATAAGAAACGTTCTCGAACGTGCAAGAGTCTCAGTATAAAGGTGAATAAAACGTGTAATCGGTTAAGTTCTAAGCGAACCGACGATCAAATCAAACTGAAGCATAGTTACATGAATGTGGCGAAAGAATATCACAATAGTGTTAAATATACCAATGTAAAGGGTTGGGGATAAAATGAAATGACGAGAAGGCAAAGATGAAACTTAGGGTGAAGTCGCTGTATCATACGTCATATCTCCGTATCCTACGGTCGTCATTGTCACGACCGCCCACCAAAACGCATCTGGTATTGATTTGAAGAAGCTGTTCTCACTTCCCGCCTCAGCGAAGTACACCGCGGATGAAAACAGCACCACACCTTGAAGAACAAGCACACACCAACGGAGAAATACAGTGCGACATACAGTGGTGGGGATGGCTTGCGAGCGGCGGGGCGGGAAGGCGGGGCGGGGTGGCGGCGCGACACAGGTTACCTCATATCTCCATAGCCGACTGTGGTCATCGTAATTACTGCCCACCAGAAGGCATCAGGAATGCTATCGAAATTAGTGTCATGGCAGTCTTTGTCAGCAAAATAGACAGCGCTGGAAAAAACCACGACACCTGCGAACGCAAAATAACATGTGAACGCACCGTCATGATGTGGCCGCGCTAGAGTTGAGGATTAATTACTTTAGGAATAAATAAATTGATTATGTGTGCTGTTATAGGATTAAACGTTGGAAAAGATTTTACTGAATAAATGGAATTGGAATTGAAGTAACCGGCACCGCGCTCGCCGCTCGCGCCACCCACCGGCTGATGCGTCGCAATTCATCCCGAGATCTTCTCTCCATATCTCAAATACTCCTTGAGGACACGCTTTGTCTTACTAGGTCAAGTATGCATATTAATCAGCTATAATAAATACTATTTGGATTCCATTGTTATAAATAACATTATATTAGTACGTACTTGCTGACTCGATTATTCAAATTCTTTGGCCAAAAATGTTTGTGATTAAATTTATTTAAGAATAGACTAACATGTTTAAGAACACATTTAAGTCGTTCATCACTGTTTAATGCAACGTGGTACTTACCGATGAACAGGAAAAATATCAATAAGCCAAGTTCCCTCATTGAAGCCTTCAACGTTCGTCCCAGGATCTGTAAGCCTTTGGAGTGACGTGATAATTTGAAGATACGGAACACGCGCACCAGTCGGATCACCCGCAGTATTGCAAGACTCATTGCTTGGTTAGTGGACTTGTCTTGCGGAGATACGGGCGCGCGTGGTAGGTTCAGAGTGTCTTCCTCCTCTGCTACTACTGTCGCCAATGTGATGAAGTAGGGGATGATGGCGATGATGTCAATGATGTTCATCACATCCCGGAAGAAGTTGAACTTGTTCGGACAGGCCAGGAACCGAACTATCAACTCGAACGTAAACCATATTATACAGAGGGTCTCTATCAAGAAGAACGGGTCGGTGATGTCAGGGACTTCGTCTTCTTCGATCTTAGTACCGTTGGTTGTTGTATTAAAGACCTTGTAGTGCTTGAACTCCGGGAGAGTTTCCAAGCAAAAGATTACGATGGACAGCAAGATGACAAATACTGAGATGATAGCCACGACGCGTGCGGCCTGAGAGCTCTCGGGGTATTCGAAGAGCAGCCAGATTTTGCGCTGGCGCTCGTTGGAGGGAAGTGGTTTCTCTTCCTCCTTGATGAAGCCCTCGTCCTCACTGAAAGGATTTTAATAGGTTACAGCTTATATCTGCAGCTTAGAGGCGTGTGTTGGGTATGTGTTTGAACTCACCGGAATTTGTTGGTGGCCTGTTCTCCGAGTTCGTAGAACTTAATCTCCTCGGAAAAGACGTCTAGGGGTACGTTTACTGGGCGCCGCAGGCGGCCGCCGCTTTGGTAGTAATAGAGGATTGCGTCGAATGAAGGGCGGTTCCGGTCGAAGAAATATTCGTTCCTGCAAATTACGCGAGTGTCAGAATACTTGGGGTTTTAATCACCATGTCAACCCAGAGACGCTGCACATACTCTGGTAATAACGGATTCTGTATCTTTTGTTGTCAGCCGCTATGCCTTAATTAATCAATACTGACCTCAAGGGATCGAAGTAGCGTATTCTCCGGGTCGGATCCCCCAGAAGGGTTTCCGGGAATTGGTTCAGTGTACGTAGTTGTGTCTCGAACTTCAGGCCGCTTATCTACAAATAAAGAAAAAAAAAACTCTTACTAAACCCTGAAGTATACAGAACTCGATGTTTACAGTTGAATTATAAGTGCTATGAAGGCATTCATAATCAAATCTAAATTTTAAATAACTGCTGGACGTAGAAGTCAAATGACCTTGACACACAAGGACAAGATGGATGAGGTAATCGATAAACGTTTCTCCAATTAGGTACCTATAGTAAAGATCAACCCATGCAATATTCAGGGTCAAGTGTGAAACGTAATACCTATCGTTGGTATCCGAAACCTACTGACCTTCAATCTTGCTACCGGGAATAATAGTATTAATTGACCACGTTGCTAACGTGTAATTAGCGCTGTTTCTAGTAGATATGAATTGGTCTTTCATTAATTAATTATGCAAATAAAATAATTACTTAATTAGGTACAATAATAATATGCTGTGAGAGTCGGGGACAGTTCTTGTAACGTGTTACGTGACGTGTGTACGTGAGTACGAGAGAGAATCTGGCCATCTACGAGTAAGACGTGCGACCAGAGTAAAAAATCTATGACAATATATTTTATTTATTTCCATGACGTTCAGAATTTGTTTGATATCAACCATATATTATAAAAAGAATGGCAGTAAAAACTCGTATAAAACCATGGAAAAACAATTGAACAATCTGTGCCTTAACTGCCCACAGAAAGGATTGTATAAAGAAACCGTTGATGGGATATAAACAACGCACTCAACATGTCAAAACCCTTAACATTCCCACAGTGTGTTCAAACATACACTCACACGCAGCGGCAGTAACGTCCACTCTATAATTGTAACACCCTTGAACTTTTTATTTGCGTTTGCCACGTGGCTTCCATGTCGCTTGAACTATTTGACAAACCACATGTGGGGGAACGACAGCTAAACGACTCGCCTACTAAATAGTTTTAATAACTTGCTGCATTGAAATATTTATTAATGTGTAGCTACGATAGCTGTATGACAGCTTGTGACGTTTGCTAAATGTGAAGAAACAGATGCCTAACTACATTGTTGGTAGACCGCAATTATGACGTACCGCTGGAACTGTAATCTATCAAATGGATAACCTGTATTTATATAATTTGTAAGCTGTCACAAACGCCATCATATACACTGTGACGCAGTTAAAGGTCTCATTTATCATAATCTTATTGACAATTTACCTTGCTATTTTAACCCACCTGTAAGGAAAGTGCTAACTTGTTATTTTAACGCAGCTAAAAGTAATTTGTAATATAAAACGCCTCGACCTAGACGGAACTTGGCTAGTGCATCCGATCAACCTAAGTCCTGACACTTTCAGACTCTATTACATCGCATAAATTGCGTGACACTATCAGGGTCAACTTCTCTAAGTCATCATCATCATCATTCTCCGGCCCTCTACCCCATGCCCTTGAATTTTAGTAGATTGAGTTGGAGACGGCGGCGCAATATGTCTCCCTCTTCTAAACTTATCTACTAGCCATCATTTCGGTAGTCACTCCATTCTACTTCAACTTCTCTAAAGTTTTAAGGCCAATAATCTTCCAAGGTAAGCTTTAGTACGATAAACTGTCAGACAACAAGTGCCTTGCCAAAGCATTCATCCATGCTCTGATAATAGTCTCAATTATAAACCGTGACAGCAAACAGCGTCCGGCTAAAAAAAATCGAGGCAAAATATGTCCAAGCCAAAAGTATGGCGGTTGCTTCACAAAATAGATAGCGAATACCAGAATGCAGCAAAATCAAATATTAATTAGACTATTTTCAGCACAGACTGGTGCTGTTTCAATCAAATGTCACATATACGTAGACTAAAGTGAATAAAAGTCACCGGTCTGTATTTTGGGAAAAGGTTCCGTCACACATCAGATTTAAAAGCCGAAGGCTTAATTACTAAGTGGATGGACAGCGGTTATTAAAGTGCATTAGTAGCTAACGGGGCTCGGTTAGCCTTCGCTTTATATTCGCCATTATTGAAAGTGTGGTTTTTGTAACCTTTTAGAGCCAACATTTCATAAGTGCGTAAATTGCGTCCAGTTTAGGGATGACCTTAATTGCACTTAATTGTTTTTAATATACCTACTTATAGTATTTGTGGGGCCAAATTAATAGTCTTTACCAGTAAATAATGGAACACAGTAAATAATGTACAGATGTTGAATATTAGTAGCAAATCAAGGTTTCCGAAGTATGGTTTTGTGTCTACAAGTAGTTGCTGCCATTCCGCCCAAAATAATCCCTTAGTTGCTCCGCGCCCACGGTAAGATAAAGTGGCTTATTTGCAGTCAGAGACCACATAGTACACGGACTAAATAACATAACATAATTGTATATGTAGCTATGTCGTGTCGACACGTTAACGAAAATCGCTAGAAGTCCTGGGAAAAAGTTTATATGATAGGTCAAAAGATAATTGATTTGCGGGAGTATTTTGAATGCTTAGAGGAGAAAAACCCTCTCTGTAATAGAGGTATGGTTTCATAAGGAAAATGTACAAGAATATAAATGTATAAAGAAAGCTAAAGTAATAAGAAAGCTAGAAAATGTATCGGCAGAAGGCAGCCTCATTAGGTACAAAAAAGAACTGGTCATAAAGTAGTTGCACTATACTCCTCTACTCACCTCCCCACTGAACACGGGCGTGATTTTGTTTATGTTGTCTATTTTGAAGCGAGAATATTCGAGTGCATGTACGTTGAACCTAAGTACAAGGTGAGAACACTTTCAAGGCGTTTGACCGGTTCGTGGAAGCCGATGGAGAGGCAACAGGTGTCAGAAATATTGGAATATTTTATAGACTTTTACCCTCACTTACATGTTTGTGTCAAGGTTTCAACATTTCAGCGTAAACGTTCACAATATTTGAACACGAACGTGAAATGGAAGGTCAGACTATTTGTGCTATCACCATGCGTGATCGACGGCTCGGTATTGAATTTATAGGTGCTATTGAGAAGTGAAGGCTTTCGTATTCATCCTCTTCTCTACTCTGATTATGGTAATGACGTTATGAGTATTCCCACCAGATAGGAAAAGGATGGTAGGGAGCTTTGCGAACAGAACGTAGTGACAAGATCACGAACTTGTCACTTCAGGCCAAGAACTGTACCAGCACAGCGTTATTAAGAACTTAGCAATCACTAAGACGAACATTTGACAAACGCGTATGTACGAGTATCGATATTAGCGACGGCAAAGTTTAAAGTAACAACGCGACTTGGCGACTAAACACGTTAAAATAAGATTTATATGTTTCATCTGCTAATATTTTCTGAAGCATTATATTTATACCTTAGGTACGTCGTACTACTCAAGTCATATAAAAAAGCCTAACCGTTTTAATGAATGGTTCGCTCGTGTCAGTTAAGACCAGCGCCCTAATTGATATATAACACTATCAATCACAATCTGAATAATTTTGAAGGATATTGAAAATCCATTGCTTCATGTGTTAGAAAAATGTGTCTGCTGAACAACGTAAATAACGCAATGAATGTTGTTGAACTGTGAAAATGAAAGCCATCGCTACCGATAGTGTCTTACGCTGTTACCCCGACGGTTCGGTCTAGTAGCAGAAATAATCCTTAGTGCTTTGGTATATTATATACCATCCTATTTATAACCCAAAGGTTAAGAACACACTCAGAAACAGTCGTAAAAGAAACACTTCATTTTTCAAGTGAACAATAACTGTCACACGTCAAATCCGTTCCACCATTCAAGGTTTATCTTAGTACAATCTGCATACAAGTACGTAGTTGTTAACCGTTGACAAGATACTTTCTACCTTTAAATGCTCCACAACAGGTGAAGTGGACGCTCCGTAATGGTCTTGTTAGCGATAAAAATAAACTTAATGGGGAACGTCCAAGTAACGATAGTCCTATTCCCATGTTTATATTTGTTGTTAAAACGGTACGTAAATAAAATGTAATAAATAATGTATGAATGTGTTTTTTATGTGTATCCGAACACAAAATAAAAACGGAGTCATCTTGTGGAGGGAAGCTGCGGTTTGCTGTTGTACCTACACATGTGTCGGACTGGCAATGTGACGGTTATAACTGTGACAAGTTGTCCCAATTCTGTAGGTAGCTTAGGGGACTATCGGGTAGTTAGGACAGCGTTTAAAGTCTATGCATACTATTTTCAGTTATTAACTCGATTTCTGTGTAACAGTTCATATAGACGTCATGAAATAAACACTTTATTTTTAATGTGTACACAAATAAAGCGTGAGAACCCTATTCCGGTTCAAAGCGGTTCAAACAGCGACGTTGCGTGGCGACCCACGTAAGAATAGCAGCGCACGCGGCGCGGTGGACGCGGCCGATCGACGCGCCGCCAAATTAATCAAATCAATATTTACAAGCAAACGCACGTACATTCATTTTCCGTGGACGCAAAGTTTCACACAATATTTCTTTCGGCGCGGATGTACCTCCGCGGCTGGCAATGGGCGTATCCAAAAATACATTTTATTGTGTGTGTTCCCCAAGGGCGGAGCGAGTTGTACGTCGTACTGCAGCGAGCTTTTATGAAGAGATTTTAATTAATTTTCCGTTGTAAACGCTAACCGCGAATGGTTCCATGTTTTAAGGTCGGTTTTCTTTTTATAAGCCGTGGGAGAAGCGCGGTGGCGAGCATGCCGCGCGTTTCGGCGCCCGCGCGCGCCGGTCCAGCTGAACGAGCGAGCAACAAACGTACGTCGACAGTGACGCTTTTATAATGATCTTGTCAACACCAACCAACGAAAATTAATTTAAAGTTAGTCCGTTCCAGTCAATATTTCATAAAACTTACATTCTCATACTTACACCGCGGACCACGGTCACTGATTACACAGTCACAGTTTTATTACATCGAAACCCAATTCACATGTTCTTGGAGCACCAATGATTACTTTAAAATAGCATTAATTTATAACTATCGTCATCTCGGCTCGATTCACCGAATCATTTCGAGCCTCTATAATTTTGCAACAGAGTGCACTAAGCGGAAATTGGAATGTAAACCTAAAGCCAATAAGTCACGGACTGAAAATTTTCTATAAACGTTAGTGTGGCACTCAACTCCCACGTGCGGGTATCGCGCTGCACTTACATACGCGATTTGTCAAAACCGTGTAATGTGACTGCCCCGCGTTACTATTATAGTCGACCACGCTCCACTAATTAAAGGATAAGGCATCTATACCCAAGCAGAATAAATCCAAATAGATCTCTCTTCTAACTACCCTCTTCGAAGTAATTCCGTTGTTAATTAGTCACAGACCATGTTTCAAGTAAGCACCTGGCACATTGATATAGTTAACGAAAAGCGAAAGTCACTATTATATTGCCGATTGCATCACCCTTACTTCGATTTTGACGTAATGCAGGAATAGTAAAATGTTAACTGCCCATTCGTTGCTGACGAAACAGCGGACGTTGAATGCCTTTTTGCTTTGAAGGAGTTTCACAAAGTTCAAAGCGATATTTACTAACAAGGCAGTGAAATCGTGATGTATCAACAGGTAGGCATAATTACGAGTCGTTGACCAATGGCCGGTGAGAAAATTAGTGTGGATTGACACGCGACCAAGCTTCGGGTAACGGGAAAAATCGATAGCTGATTAAGCCAGTCGCCGAATGGGACGTCCCAAGAACCAGACGTGACATTGTTTGTATTGGTTTGTTGCGCCACTTTTTCTCCTCAGCGAAAGCACTAGGAACTTACTGACTTTTGATTTTGATTTATTTGTAGTTGCTACGGTTTTTCTAAATTATCATTAGAACTTAACTATTTCTCGTAATCCGGAGCCACTCAAAATTTTAACTGTCACACCAAAAATCAACAGAGAGTTCTACGAACGCGTCGCACCTACCATTAGTCAGCTGTCTGTCAGCTGTATAACTCATTAGAAAAACATACGGTTTAAAAAAGTAAAAATAGTTGTTTCGATTAAATACCGGTCGTAACCCTGACACATTGTAAACCATTCAATCGGGGTTCGTTCGGAAGATTAATGGATCTAACATTATTGGAGAAACCAATTAACTGCAACGTTTACTGGAGTTTATTCCCATTTTCTTTACATAACATGCTGTTTTAAGATGCCTGGAGCTATATATTAGGGTTTATTGGAGGGTAGGTAATAAATAGAACATCTATTTCGTTCAAGATGTTTAAACGGAAGGATGCAATTGAAGTTCAAAACCTTAGTAGAAGTAATATATGTACATTTGGATAAGGACACATCACTACTTGGTGACAGAACTTGCTCGATCAGAGACGTGTTCACTTCCAATGATACTAAAAAGACTACGTCATGTCCCGTTTTAGTTTATCACGCTGAAAAGAGTGTGTAGAAACAAACCAGTCTGGAAGTAGTGGCGCGTGTCGCCGAGTACCTTGAAGATTGAGTTAACACCGGTCAAGAAAGCAATGCCCTCATGGATGTAACGTATCACAACAGTCTGATATAATATGGAGGGTTACGACTACTGACAAAACATTTTCACGGCCGTATGTGGGTGAATTGCAAGGGAAAGCTTTAAATAGTTCAATTATAATAATGTGTTCACGATGCAGTTGGTTTAATCGCAATCATTACAAAAGAGTGAAAAACATTCACAATATATTGTAAATGACATGGTTGATTTTTTTATCAATATTGGAATCTTACATTCACAATATAGTCATCAGGTTAAGCTACGCTTGCCGCGGTTGGTCTGTGGATGGGTGACCATCCTTAAATACCGAGACCCCTCCGTGCCTCGGAAAGCACGTTAAGCCGTTGGTCCCGTCTGTCATTCGTAGATCTTTGACAGTCGTTACGGATAGTCAGAAGCCCGAAAGTCTGACAACCACTCTTACCTAGGGGTATCGTATTACCCAGTAACTGGGTTGTGGAGGTCAGATAGGCAGTCGCTCCATGTAAAATACTGGTATTCAGCTGCGTCCGGTTAGACTGGAAGCCGACCCCAACATAGTTGGGAAAAGGCTAGGCAGATGATGACATTCACAATATAGTAAGGCTGCAAGTGTAGTAAAGTAAAATTTTGAAAAATCCCAAAAAGTGATCAAGGACCAAACATTTTTGTTTTCAAATCACCATCTCTCGAAGCTTTATTCCATATTCAAACCTTATGGTTAAAGACAAGTCCTATCCTAATGCCACCTCCATAGTGCATCGCTCCCGGCTCGCATCGTTAAACGTATGTTTGGTGCTTTCCGCGGCCAGTAAACACCTTAGCGTTGATAGCTGATACCTGAGTGCCGCTGAACGCTACATTTCATCGTTCTTAATTATTTATTTATTTAAACAACAATCCCCGATGATCGTACTAAACTTGGATGCAGCTCGTTATTCTCTAAGTTCCAGAGATGTTGGATTGTTTGCCAGAAGATTTTGATTTGCTATGTGGTTTGGCTTACATGGAGTTATATTAGGTGAATGAAATATAAACAGGACTTTTTTAATTACTGGTCGCTGAGTGAAGTGACGTGCTTAGTGCTGTTGTATGTGTTAGGGGGGATCATCTAGGGGAGGGGGGTATACTGCTCCGGCTCACTTTAGTTTATTGCGCGCCAGTAGCATCATGTATGAGCAGGAGGTATATAAATCTGTTGAGCAACGACTTACCATAATTTTTTTAACACGGGAGGGCATAAAACCTTCCGAAATTTTGCATCCATTGACTCTACAGTTCGATAAGAATACGCTTTTAAGAACTCAAGTGTAGGAATAGCATAAAAAAAAATTCAAGTGGAGGACGCCGTTTTCACACTGACCAGATAGTGGAATCATTTGTGTGCAATTGGCTAAAGGCACGAACGACACGTACATTCTTCGATACTGGCATCAAGAAACATCCCCTGCGCTGGGAAAAATGTGTTAATAGAAGGGGAGATTATGTTGAAAAATAAAATATATTCCTTTTTTTACGAGTATAATAATACGTGCGTATTTTTTTTTACTTAAGTCCGGCTTATATTTGATCCACCCACGTAGAATGGTTAGCAATGGAGATTCAACATTTAGGGGAATGTTTTTGGCTGTCGTAGTCTCCTCTCTATAATATTTTAAGTACTTTATTTTTCATGAACTCCGTAGGTGTAACAGTTGCGCATAATATTCGATTGAAATAATAAAATCAATTGGTTGAACTAACTAACTATGTATAACCAAAACTGTTCTTGCAGACTTCAAGTTGTATCCGCTTAGATCTTATGGCTTAGACTTCAAAGTGAGTGGCGGTCCTAACGATGCACTATGTAGAGCAAAGTTCCCTTATTATGAAGTCCTGTTAACTTCCGAAGGTTTCTGGAAAACCGTACCCTGTACAGTTTACTGAGAGCCGGGTACTAGTTACCTAAGATTTTTTATGAAAACTGTCTCTGTAACAAGCTTTTCCAAGCAAATTTCGAGGAATGCAATTCGCAGGGTTTTATATAGTGGTGTACTAACTGGACAAGTTCCACATAGATCAGGTTCATATTTTCTCTGAAATTTTCTAATACTGAAAGTAGTGCAGTACGACACAAAAATCTATAATAAACAAACACAAAAACATCTCTTAAACACTTTCTAGAATCTAAAATAAATGTTCATGACATTAATTATTTGTTCGCTGTATTGTTGCTACAAGTCGAGGCTGAGTAGCATCTAATAATGAAGCTCACTCCCACAAAGGATGCTTGTAAAGGGGCGGCTCCACTTCAGACTTTCTTTTAGATGTATCAACTGCATTCTCATGCAAAGGATAGTTATGGCCTTCTTATTGAAGCTGAATGTCAAGGGTATGTCCTAGCAGAGTACAGAGATATATTGGAAAATGACTAACAAGCTCCGGCAGGGCTCAGCGTTGAGAAAGCTTCGTCGCTCAAACTGGCGGCTTTCATGCACCACCTGTGTATATTAAAGTAAAGCCTGCGCTGCAGATTGGGCGCGATTAGCAACTTTTTCTCACATTAGCTCCATATTCATACATTTTAATCTCAAACGCAGTACATAGTTTACGTGATCTTGACTTACGTGTCTGGCAATCGATTCTTGATACAGCACGTTAATAAAATATCAGGGCAGCGTGACGTTTACCCACGTTCCCAACACACATTTACTGAAGCATGCAATAGAAACACATACATGTATATGTTCACTGTGAGTGACGAGGTGTTCCGTGCCGTTTTAATATGAATACTTAATGATTGAACATGTATTGAGCTTCCTAAGAAGGTTTTACTTGGAACTTCTTATTGCCGTAGGAATTTCCCAGTACATCAATTTAAGGATTGAATATTTCTGAATCGACAAATCCTTGTAAAATTATTTTCATCCTACGTTCCAAGTTCTGTAGAAAAGCGCACCCACAGAGCAGAAATTGAATAGGAACGAAGCCTTAATAATGTTTTGTTCCATTGCTTTTGTGACAAGAATAAGCATTCAAGGAAAGAAGTTTAATTGAGATGCTGGCGTAGGTTGCTGCCCACGACAGCGTCTCAATTAAACTTCAAACTCAATAATAAGGAGTCTTACTGCAATGCTGTTCACAATATTTTGTTCCGTTTATATCGGTTACCTATGCAAAGAACCATAAAGATAGAATATGGACGTAGGAGTTGATTTGCTTGCCATGTTTCTGACCCATTGGAGTATGAGGAACTTTTTGGTTGTCTGGAACCGAAATGTGAATGCTTGTGTTAGGATTTTAGTTTTGAATCCGGGGTTTCTTTGAACTGTATGAAATTTGAGGTTCCAATTCTATGAAAATACATCTAAAAGAAATCTAACTAATAAAAACGACGATAGAAAGTAAAGGCGCTCCTAAACCAGAATAAAAAACTCTATGCTCTGACTACAAAGGGCACAGAGGGTAGTACTAAAGGTTTTATCTAGAAAACCAATCCGCTACCCAACCTTTGACCTATACACAGATTGTAACCTGCTTACGGTTAGACAAATTTTCATATTGCAAACTGTGCTAATAAAACACAATTTTATACCCTACGACTCGAGTTTTAGTAGTTCTAGGCTCTCAGACAGGGTCTGCATAATCGTAGTCTGTAGAACAAAAATAACAAGAAGGCAATTCACATTTATCAGCTCCAAACTGTACAACAAAATAAATAAATTAGTTAATATTTACCACCTAAATCGAAAGGTCGGTCACCTACGCGTTGGACAGACCTTATCAAAGCGTCAACACAAACCTCCATAGTTCAGAATTTCCGAGACGCTGAAGACCGAAATAAGTGGAGGAGCATCGCGAGAGCTGCTTTGGCCAAAGAGAATGCAGAGTCATCAACCACGACCACTCTGTCAAGAGTGAACGACTAAAGAGAGAGAAATCGAAATGAACTTGACTGCATGGTTAAAAACACTCGTACTGAGAAAATTACACACAAAACTACACATTTCACCACTCACACTACCCCAACACCCATACACACACACACACACACGTCTCACTACTCATACATACCCCAACACCCATACTGGGTGTATACATACAAAATGCAGGTAATTTTTTTATTATATTTTACTATAAAATAAAATCTATTTTGTCCCATTCCTATTGTTAAGTCTGGAACAATTGTAATCGCTATCCTAAAACGAGCGTTGATAGTTGCGATACAATTTTAACTTTTGCAGTTATCATCGTTTTCATTTTTATCTATTGCCAACTGTGTTATATTCCTAAATAAATCTTATTATTATTATTATTACTAAATAAGTCATATCGAGACCCCTCCGTGCCTCGGAAAGCACGTTAAGCCGTTGGTCCCGGCTGTCATTCGTGGATCTTTAACAGTCGTTACGGGTAATCAGAAGCCCGAAAGTCTGACAACCAGTCTTACCAAGGGGTATCGTATTACCCAGTAACTGGGTTGTGGAGGTCAGATAGGCAGTCGCTGCATGTAAAATATTGGCATTCAGCTGTATGCGGTTAGACTGGAAGCTAACTCAAACTAATTTGGTGAAAGCCTAGGCAGAAGATGAGCTATTTATACAATGCAAAAGGCACATTTATCATCTGCCAGTTACTGGGTAAGTAACTGGGTTGTGGAGGTCAGTTAGGCCGTCGCTTCGTGGTAAAATACAGGTATTCAGCTGCACCCGGTTAGACTGGAAGCCGACCTCAATATAATTGGGAAAAGGCGACGCAGATGATGAATGGTAGATGCAGGCCTTGGGCAAAAGTGACTGAAGATTAGGGTAAAACGGCGATTTTTGTGGAGACTTGAGTAGTTCGGCAAAGATGGAAACATTAATAAAAACGGCAGTGATGATATTGGTATTGTGAATTTTGATAATACTGATCTTATAATTGGTCATAAAGTTTCTCTGCTGGCTTTCTGAGTGAAGATAGTGATTGTCATGTTTTTGACCATACAGTCTGAAGTAGTCAGTTATAAATTGGTGTACAGTGAAATATATAAATCTAATCTTTTATTGTTGAGAATAGTACTGGGACATTATTTTTTTATGACTGAAGATCGATTCCGTGAAAATATCCATCAAATTGTATGATGGAGCTGCCATGGAGTTTTTTGCCGGCTCTTTTCGACTAACTGGAACCATGCACCTTTCTTCTGTGGTTTGACAAGTGCCCAAGTAGGTTCATATGTTAAAAATATTGTGTTTTGATGATTTAGACATAGATGATGATAATAGTGATGCTAAACTGTACTTACGTTGATAACAACTCTCTCGCAGAAGTCGTGGTCGTGTTGTATGGGTTCGAACGTCACCACCCCTCCCAGGGGTGGGCGTCCGGGCTCTTCTTCCTGGTTGCTCAATTTCGGCAGTGACCTGTGAAAGAAAGTGGTGGTTAGAAAGATGTTTCATACAGAATATACTTCGGACCATGTTTTTGGTACACAATTCGACGGGAAATCCCTCAATTGAGAGACAGTTGATAATAATCACGGAATAGAAAAAACAGTTTGTTTTTCTATAACTATTATTTTTCTATAACTGTTTTTTTCTATTCCGTGATAATAATACTAATGAACAGTAAACGAGGAAAGAATTAGGTTCGTGTGTCCCCAGCGGAACACTTGTTTTTGGACATGAAAGCCTTACACAATACAAGTTTCTTGCCTTGCCAATATATGTAATTGAAGCAACAAATGACTTGCAGCATCTTAACACTGTTGACACCGTGCATTATTATTGCTTTCGTGGATTAACTATAGGTAATTATAAAAAAAAAGGTCGAACGTTCCGTGGCTGTACGCAGTCATAATAAAACAAAAGTTGCACAAAAATCACCACTTTTCATTTGTATCCAAGCGCCAGGTACTTACAAAATACCACTCTGCCTATTCTAGACCCTTCAAAGTTGCCTGCCTACCACAATGTATGAGCCCCGGCTTTGCCTAGCCAAACGTGCTCAAACATGCCACTCATGTACTCTTAATAGCCCTAGTTAGGCTGCGAAAACTGCCAGCCTTAACTACAACCTGCAGGTCGACGGTTACATACTGAGGAATATCAAGAGTCATCGAAGTTGATACCAGCTTGTGGTTAGAGAGCTTGTTCCCATAAGATCTTAAATATAGCCTTATGTGTTGTAGAAACAGTTGATTGCGTCGTCAAAGCATACTCTTAAAATAAGGAATAACTTTATGTAGATTGGCTTAAGATTTTCTACAAAAGAGTTTCTGGGGTGGTCAAGAACTCTTGCATGTAAAATTTTATAAAGGACCTATAAGACGACGTACGACATAGACGCAGTAGACGTAAGATGTAGGTGTGTAATTTCTAATCGCTAAACACTATGCAAGTATTATTAAAATCAAACGTCTAATCGATAACCCTGAAGTGGAGAGGCGCTGTAAAACCGCTGCGTGGGTCGTCGTCAGCAGGCACTTGGCGCCGAGAGTCGATTGGCGTTGTTTTTCTAAAACGCATACTTATCGGATCGCTCTCCAGTCGGCTTCAGAACCTCTTCACACGAGATGGCTTGTCGAAGGCGCTATGTGCCGATTACAGGTCTACTTGAAACTGCCACGACATTTTATTACCTTTTTTGGTTGGTTTTTGTTCTATTTGATTACGAATTTGTGGTGATGTGCCTCATCACCACAAATTCGTAATCAAATAGAACAATAGATAGGTCAGATAGATAAATTAATATAATACTTTTACCCCTAATGCATGGGACTAAAATATAATCGGTGAAGTATGGGTATGTCTGCCTGACCCTGCGGGGTTACAAGTGTGATGCTATGTTATGTTTTGTACCTACGAACGTACCTACTTGATAAAATGGCTGGAGAAGAAATAGGAGAAGAAATACGGTTGTCAGTGCCTTTTTCTTAGACAGCTAGAAAACCGCAGTGAAATCGATACAATGTTTAAAACCAATTATTTAATTAAGTATTCACGAACGAACTGCCTCGAGTAAATCGAGGTGTTTTCCAAGTATTAATATTTTTAAAATGACAAATAAATTACAACTCCAAGTAATGATAAAATATCGACTGGAAGTAATTGGCTGCAATTGGAAAAAGAATAGGTGTATGTAAGGATCACAGCAGGTCGCGGTCGGTTTCCACCTACCTCTATGGGGGCCCTGTAATCTTCCCGTCGGGGGTCGTGAACTTGACGGTGAAATTACTTAATGTTACGACTTGCAATGTGGCCTTACGATACAAGGGCATGCGAAATTATAGGAATACTGTGAGAAAATCAAACGCTGTTCCCAGAAATAATAATGTAAACAACACTTGATTGCGCATTGATTTTTCCTATATCGTTTACTTTTTGTGCGACGCTATTTAATAATTGTGTGAAACTACCCTCTGGACGCGACGTCATCTGCGTGCACTTCAGAATAAGGATGCTTACTGCAATCTAAATCAAAGCTAGTGTTAACATTGATAACAATCGTTAAGTCATGTCATTTACCGGGATAAAAAATCCTATGTTATAAACTAAGTTTGTGCCAAATTTCATCCGGTTTCAGCCGGTTTTGGCGAGATTGAGTAAAATACATCTAAACATAGAAATTTTTAGATTTATAATATTAGTAGGAATAAAAGAATGAGTCCCAGTGTGTGTGAACAGCCACTGCGGCTGTTCATACATACACTGGTACTCATTCTCACGGATTCTCATTTACCCGTGCGGCACGGGTCTGTTGGTCCGTGAATGGGTTGCCAACTTTACGTACCAAGATCTCTCCGTGCTTCCGAAAGCACGTTGAGCCGTTGGTCCCGGCTGTGATCCTTGGATATTTGACAGTCATTACGGGTTGTCGGACCCCGCAAGTCTGACATCCAGTCTTATAAAGGGGTATCGTATTACCCAGTAACTGGGTTGTGCAGCCGACCCCAACATAATTGGGAAAAGGCTAACAGGTGATGTGGAGTAGGATGTATGTCAGTAAAATAATTGAAAAATGTAGGTATCATTTCAGTTCTAAACATATAATTACTTTCGCCGATATAAAATGATTGAAAGCTTATCATGTAGTGACGCAATTCCAAAATCACTTCATTAGTTGAATCGCAAATGGTTTAATTAAAACAATATATCATAATGAAATCATTATTTCAGTAATATGTTTCAAGTCCAATATCAAATGTACACGTTGCCGTTTTAATAAAGGCGTGGTGGGTAAAGCTTCATAATTATAATGATCACAAGAGGAGATAACATTCAGGAAATCTGAAGTTGTTTAGTTCACCGTCCTGTGCCTGTACCTGAAAAGTGGTTTCTATGGCTTATAGAAAAATCATTCTATTCGGTGAAGGAGTATTTAGACTTTTAAAGATTCACACACTGACATGTTACTATTATAATTTGACAAATAAATACTTGACATTTAAATTTCATAACTACGATTTTTGTACCAATTTTATTAGTTTAATTTATTTAATTCATGTAATTAATGTTTTTTTCTAAAGAATTGTTTTAGAAACTGTTTAAAAAAAAACCCGACCATCTGTAATGTATGTACCTACTGCAATTCTTGCAAATAAGTTTCCAAAAGCTCTAAATATGATCTCAGTAATAAATGCATGAGCATAATCAGCCTATACTGTTCCCACTGCTGGGACACAGCCCTCCTCTCGGTGAGAGGGAGTAGTAGGCTGTAATCCACCACGCGAGCCCAGTGCGGGTTGGTAGATGTCACATGTCTTCGAATTTTTAATACTAGGACATGCCGATTTCCTCACGATGTTTCCTTCACCGTTTTGAGAGCAGTGGAGATGAAATTAAATACATAAAGTAAATCGCCTGCCTGGGTTCCAAGTTTTAAGTTGTTGTTACCACTGGGCCACCAATACCTTTTGCCTCATAGAAGTGAATATTATTCTTTTTGAGTGAAATAGAGTATCTTAAACCGATCTTGAAATTCTAATCGGACTCTGAAATTAGCGAACGACGCACTGATTTCGTAGATAAATCCGGTAAACGGCAAGACAAATATTTTTTACGAAGGTGCGGTAAAACATTTGTACAATAAATTGCCAAATAATATTGGTAATGCTAAAAACGGAAATATAAAAAAAAAATGTTTATGTTCAGAAACAATGTCACATCTGAATTTAAAATCTTGAATTTGAAACCCTTACAAGTCTACTTTTAAATATTCTGTTTTCCTCGTATCGACTCATAATCAGCCTACAATGTTCCCACTGCTGGGACACAGGTCTCCTCTCACAGAGTGGGAGCAGGCCGTAATCCACCACGCAGGCCGACTCGGTTGGTGCGTATCGACTCACGAAGCCATTATGTTACCTTATAACACACATCATTTATTTGTAAATCGCATATCTTAAGTGAACTGTTTGTGTTCTATATGAGAATAAAATTTTTTAAAGCGATAATTGAACAAAGCTCGTAATGGCCGACGGGGCGACTAGAATCAATTCTTTTTTTAATGTAAATGTTGACGTTCAAAAGTGCCTTTTATATGCTAAATTGAAATAAATGCTTTGACTTTGAAAATAGAAAACGGATACCGACAGTTTATTTTATGTCTAAATTTTTCAAATACGTGGTATATTTCGTCGAAATATCAACCAATTATTTCCGCAATAATGATTTCAGTTCGCAGAACGTTTAAATGCTTCATTTTAATTGATCACTCAAAGATTGAGGTATCCACAAATAATAAAGTATATGTTTACGTTAAATGAACACTTGATAATATTATTTAACAAGTACGTTAATAAAAATTATTTGCTCGGAATATTTTGTTTGCACTATTCTGAAACTGATTCTCAGAAAAATAACTAGGATTAATATATTCAGATTTTAATTTTTCAAGAAGAAGTTACTCAAATGTCTATATTTTTTCCGATCCGCTTAATCTTTTAAAATCATGAAACTAGAAGCAAAAAAGATAACTTGAAAAAAATACCTATAAAAAAAAACTAAAAAAGGTCATTAAAATTATTTAATTAATTAAAAACAGAACCCTATAAAAGTGTCATTATTGAAAACCGAACCCGTTTATTACACCATACAGTAACAAAGAAAAGTAAATAAAACAATAAAATTAAATAAAAACAATTTAATTATAAAACCAAAATACAAAACAAAATAATAAAAAAATTGAAAACACTTTTTATTAAAACTCACTGCAGGTCGTCATCGTCCCCATCGTCGTTGCCGTACGGGTTCAGGCCGCGGATGAGCCGCGCATACGTCGCCATCTCCATCATAGTTGGGCCGGTGTGTTACCCTGCGGAGTGATCGCGATGAACTAACAGCCCTCGAGTACCGAGAGCGTTGCATCCACCCCGACCCCCGGCTCCCTGTAAGCCGCCCGCGGTGCAAGCTGCCCACTTAAACCACGACCTACCTAACAATATCAACATTACTAGAACTTCCCCATTTCCAATTTCAATAATAGACCTTATAGCCTAATACTTATGATATTTTATTTTTAGGTCCTGACATTTTAAATATTGATCCAACGTCCCACACGTTATACTTATGCATCTCCTACCCACGTTACTTGAATTCAATTTTCCTTCGATTATCAATTTTTAATGAACACACAAAGCGACTATTTATAAAATTGAACTCTGATTTATCATTGGTCTTGAACTTTAATGTCAGAAGGTGCGCGTGTATTTCAATGTCAGAGTGCACGTTTCGTAAGATTGCATTATTTATTTGACACGTATAATTTCCCCCGTAACATTTATAGAATCTATGTGATGAATTTTGATTATTTATTTACACAAATGGGCTATTATCACAGGTTAATATATGATTTAAGGAAAAGCAATTTTACATTTTGCTTGAATAAAATTCTACGTCTTCATACTTCTGGTTTTATCCCGATTTCGGTGTCGAAGCTTTATTCTTCATACATTGACGATGCGCGGTTAACGTTAGAACAGGCATTTTTTAACTATTTACCTAACGTGCTTTGTAAAATATTATGATGTCACCCAGTTTCATCTGAAAATTGGGTATTCATTAAACAAAGGAAAAAGTTGTAGTTTCGCGAATGCAACCGAAATATTGGTGCGGAAAAATTGGCACAGCCCGTTTCAACGCGGTTTTGTTGGATTCTGTAAAACATACAAAATGTTTTTTTTAGTACACACACGGTTTGTGAATGAATGTGCTGGCTTAGAGTGGATTGGAGAGCAAATTCCGAGGATTAAAAACTTGTTAGATGCGTGTGCCTGGGTTCAATATTTCATGTAACTGTATTGGGTATCAAATATTGAATACGCAATTCATTGTTTAAAGTGTATTATTTGAAAGAAAGTAAATAAGTAAATTTATTTAGCACAAACTAAAAGACACACATACATTCATCAGATATACCAGATACATACATCAGATATAAACAAATAAAAATCAAGTAAAAAGTAAGAAAGGTTAGTGTTTGATTGAGGATTTGAATACCTACATATTATGATTCTTTCAACACCTTTACGCGCGGATGTGCCCGTGCATAGTGCAGAGGATTTACGGGTTATGTAATGGTTTCCGTTGGGATGTAAGGAAAGAGAATACCTAATAGAAAACAAAGGTCATAGAGCATCGTAATTATGGATCAAACGTTCGCCAGTAGAAGTGTGTTTGTACGGCAATTTGTCACACGTTATGAACAATAGTGATCATTACACATTTCAGAGGGCAATTTAATAGAGCAATAAATAGTAGTACAAGTGTAGCGTTGTTTGAGGTGTAAACTTCGATCGGAACAACAGTTTGCTCGCGGAGCGGTCTGTACATAAACATCGTTCGGCGCAATTTAGCGTATTGGCCGCGGGCTAATTAGCAAACTCAATTCACTAGCGAGATGACGAACTGGGCTTTTAGGAAGGATTGACCACCTGGCTCTGTCGCACCTTTCTTACCCCACATACTATGATACTAAGACCAGTTCTTACATTAACGTGTTGACGAACAAACATGTAAACAACTACGCGTATCTGCATACGTTATGCAATCTCGGGTATGTATTAAAACACGCTGTTTAAAATACTCTCACGTCTAAAAATAGGTGATGTATTCAAAATTCCGACGACATAATATCGTGTGAAGACCAGTATTTCCCACTTAACGTGTGTGTTTGTGCGTTTGCGCATTAACAGAGTTTCCAGCCAGCCTCTAAAATAAGGTTGTGCTAATAATAGGCGAGTGTTGAGCGCACGCTTCGGTAAATCATAATAAATAGAAACACACGCGTAAGCACCGGCCACAGTGACAAAACTTACAGAGCTTACTGTGCACGGAACTCTTTTGGTCTCCCATCAAGAACTTTTACTATCATACATGTGAAAATATTTGGCAATTAGTACAATCTTTGGAAAGAGATCGAAAGCTGTCTGTCTAGGTCACAGGTCTCGGTAGTCACAAAAAGAAAGATGGTTGCAATAAACGGTATTACGTGAGAGTTATTTCAATCTTTAAGAACCGATAGTTACTAAAGGGACTTGCAACATTCTCTGAGTACATAGACGCACTACGTGACACAACATAATATCGAGCGATACTTTCAGGGTTAAACACATATAATCAGTGAAGTCTGAACTTGAAGGCGCTTTCGTGTGATTTTAGCCGACTGTAATACTTTACCCGGTACTCTATACTCTGCTGTCGGCACATAAACTAGGTGCATGGGGAACGTTCGTTTAGTTCATAGAACTTACGTATATGGAGTATATAAGTGTGTTTTATGTTTAGATAGTACAGAAAATGGAATATCTGGTACATTTTGATAGGGATAGACTATATTAGGTTTCAATCAGAATTTCGCTATGCAGAGTTTGTATTGTAAATATTACAGAAATTGCATCCTATTACCAAGTGAGATATGTTTTGTTATGCATATTAGCAGTTTCCTGATTCGGACAACTAATGATACTTTATCTTAGGATTCGCACAGACACAGCGCAGCGTACAAAAACCCTAGAAATAATGTTAAAGTTAGTATTCAATTCTCCACTCGTCTTTTTTTTTGGAGTTATATCTTACGAATACCAAAATATGCTATGTTAAAATATGAGTATTTAACATTGTGGAAAGTTCAGAATTAGGGCGCTGGTTAGTTTTCTCAAGATCAACATACATTGCTGTCTTACGTGCCAGTTAATTTGGGAGTGCAGTGTGTGACGAGCATTCTTCGCGACACATTTAGATTACACGCTTGCGCGCTTTTGTTCAATGTCGGTCGGGCACCCGGCATGTTTTCAAGGTTTCATTAAAATCAGTTCAGTTGTTTCGGAGATTAGCGCCTAAATATAAACGTAATAATTATGTTAATTGTGTGAGTTGACTTGGTTTGTGTTCGCGTGGCGGAAGTCACTAAGTGAAGATATTGTTATGTGAATCTGTGACAATAATTATTACGTTGTTATAATTTAGTGAGTTAATTTTAATGAAACTTGAGCACAGTTATACTTGCCCGCCAACCCGTGTGATAGATTACAGTCCACTCGCTCTCGAAGAGAGGAGGGCTGTGTCCCAGCAGTGGGAACACTATGGGCTTATTGTGCATAGTGTAGAATAACACAAAAATAAAAATATGCCTCCTTTTCTAGTATCACACCTTCACCTGTACCTACATATGTACGTCAACAAGTATCCAAGTATTCCCACAATTATCCTTTTACGATCTTTCACGCATTCAAATCTCAGCCGAGACCAAAACAAAAATATCGTCATCTGCAATCTTAGGAACCGCCATTTTTAATTCGTCGTATTGACGTGGCCTGTCAACGTCAGACGCTACATCCTACTCAAAACACAGTCAATAATTATATTTTTGAGCAATTTCTTCTATATAACTGTTATGTGTTGTTTCAACTTCAGGAAAAGTTATAACTTTAAAATATTTCTCCCGGGGTAAAATTTTGTCAAGATGAATGAACTTGAACTTGGGACTTGGGTCTTTATTACGAGATACGAGACCGGTCAAAGGAAAGTTAGCAAAATGAAAAGTTCAGCTGAAATTCTTAGTTTTTAGGGTTCTGTACCCAATGGGTGCCAATAGGAACCTGTTACTAAGCCTCCGATGTCCGCCTGTCTGTCCATCCATCTGTCCGTCCGTACGACTGGGCTGTATCTCCTGAAACGTTAATAGGTAGACAGTTGAAATTTTCTCAGAGTGTGTATTTCTATTGTCGTTACTTACAACAACAAGTACTAAAAATAAAATATAGTTAGAAATTAAAGAAACCTGTTTTTATCGATGTGATTTGCCTTGTGGTGCGGAACCCTTCGTGTACGAATGCGACTCGCACTTGGCCGCTTTATTTGTTATATCTGTAAACTTGATCTTGAAAGGTTTTCACGTGAAGGAAGAAATAGGAAGTTTTGTAATTGTGATTGATTATTTGTGTGGGAAGTACCTAATAGTTAATGTCTTAGTTATAACATTAAGCCCTGAGTGCAATGTCCAAAAGTAAACATAGTGAAAAGGTCAGCTAAAACTATTAGTTTTTTGTAAAATCTGTGAACTTGATCATGAAATTTTTCTCACGTAAGTAAAAGAATTAGGAATTGTTCTTATTGTGATTGATTACTTGTAAAAGCAGTACCTAGTAGTTAATGGCTTAGATCTCTATCAGGTACTCGCAACGCTGCATTCTGAGAGCAGTGGCGAAAGTTAACTAAATGAAAAGGTGACCAGAATTTATTACCTTTTAAAAAAATAGTTTCTCAGGGTGTAATAAACCGACACTTAAGTAGGAGCTCTCAAATGTGAGTCATTTAAAATGTCGTAATGATGTTTTACGAGCCAGACATCCGCCAGCTCATGAATGATAGAAATATGAAGAATTTCTCTAGGGTACGAGTGCCTAACTCAGAAACTAAATAAAATGTTACACCGTGAAAGACTCCACTGTTTCTTAGTGGAGTTGTACAGTGGAACAGTTTCTTAAGTTGGTGATAGAAAGAAAGAAATAAAGAAGAAGTATTTATTGGGAATCGCTCAGGAGTATCACAAACTAAACACACTTGCTGAAACATTAAAAAAAAAATGACAATAAAAACAGAAAGTCCTGCGCTGGACGATGCCAAAAGGCCGCTATCTCAGCATAGATAGTGTGTTAACCCGTATCTAATGTTAAGTATACAAGCAAATGATTTAGCTTTTCACAATTAATTCTGCGCGTTCACTTGAGTGTGGTTCGAAGTGAATTTGACATATTAACACTACTGAACAAATTATATAATAATAATCGATTGTAATGATATTGTTATGCTTCGCGGCCTGAGTAGTGATACCCATATTATTCTGATTAGATAGTGAAATACTTCTCATTTTCCAAATAAGTCCTGTGGTAGATTACAGCCCACTCCCTCTCACAGAGAGGAGGCCTGTGTCCCAACAATGGGAACATTAAAGACTGATTATGTGTTGAAAAAAGACATTTGTCGTTCCCAGGAATATATGTAGAAAATGTTCCTAACTAGCCAGGAAAACTCGGAAACACAAAAATTTACTAGTAAGCATTACAAAGAGAATTTTCAATGCATCGCTACGGAGAGAGAACTTATTTCTAGCAGAAAATACAAGGCTATTGTTTTATCCCGCCTGTATAATCCTGAATTCAAACGGAATTTTCGAACCGTTGAGTGTAGGTAGGTACTGATTTCTGAGTGTAAGTAGTTCGTGACAGTCTGTGAGCAGCGGGTCTTAGAACTCTGCCGGAATCTACTAAGCTCTCGTATAAGCGGACTTATGACGCAAATATAATATAACGCGTACCGGGATTTGTTTAGCTGTATTAATTAATTATGTAATGATTTTTATCCCGGGTTTAATCATTTTGAATCAGATTTTGTAGATATTAATTATACTACGAGCTCAGCTCGAGCTCTAGTGGTGGTGGCCACGTAACAGTGAAGACACGTAAAGTGGTAACGTAGATTCAAATCCAGTCAGGTACTCTGTGTAAATTATTTCATCTACACTGCTGTCAAAATGGTGAAGGAAAGTATCGTGAAGAAACCAGCATGTCCTAGAACGGAAAAAATCGAAGACATGTTGTCACATGTCTTCATGCGTTAAATGTCTCTACCAACCCGCACTGGGCCCGCGCGGTGGATTACGGTCTACTCTCACCGAGAGGAGTGTGTCCCAAGATTGGGGACATTCGATGCTGATGACGCTAAGCTCGTACGAGTATCTATGTATAAACTTGTGTTCGTGTTTTCATAGCAGTTCTTGGTTATTTGTTCGTCACTGTCGAAGTGTAGTTTTTATTGCTTAGTTAAGTGGTCTCTTTCATCTTTTAGAGCTCCGGAATATTTTCGAAGAATTGGTTAGGCGTTCCTTAAATTTTAAAGTTACTGTTGCTAAGAAACAAATATCAATATCTACAATTCTTTAACTATGTCAAGTCATGATCACATCACCGAACCGAAGTCATGAATTCATGATACTATTACGTTCAAACTTCCCTATGTTTTCAGCCACAAATTTATAATTTCACGGTTGTAGTAGCTAATCTTGCAGCTGCTAATGACGTACGGCCTTATTCATTAAGCAGAGGAGGTCGAAATGTTGGGACAACACGAGGGGAGAAGTGACACGATCGACCCATTTCTAATTAAAGCAGGTAGTATCTCAGGAGACGGGTCAGTGACGCAAGTGGCTGACACGGTTAGACTAGTCTCGAACAAATCGTGCAGCTAAATAGTGTTAAAACTTGTAAGGTTCTTTGTTCACGTTTTAGGTAAGGGCGGGAGAAAGATGATGTTTTGTCATGATGGTTATTTAAAGTGTGAAACTCACGTGTACAAGCTTGCAACCATAAACCGAACGTATGAAACCTACGGTCACTTTAAGGTTGTTTGTTAATTAAATATGATTCGCGGCCGTAACAAATATTTATTTATAGTATTATAATCATAAAATCATCAATATAACTACCTCTCTATGTTCTAGGTATTTCATGTAATCATGACATTGGAGGTTATGTATGTTTATATGTATTTAAATCAACATACAGCCTGACAGTGACCAGCAGATTGCAAAAAACGTACCAAAGTTAATCTTAATTTTGCGGGCTATCATAGAGAGACTATATGTTGTTTAGTTTTGACACTTTTTGTCCAGCTTTGTGGCCTCTAGCTGACTTTCGAAACTTCCTCTTGAACTATCAAGTTGAAACTTTGCGTACTCGTCTGTCACGGTGACAATTAATTTGTTTTGTAGAGATGACCTGGTTTTGCAGCCAGGACCGTGCCGCACGAGGCAACTTTAACGGTTCCTATTATTGTCCTTACCTTGAGTAACTTTGAGATAGGATTTTAGTTATTCGTAGTTAGCACTAGCAGCGCTCCGCGGTTTCACCCGCATAAATCTTGACCCCGTGGGAATATCGGGATAGAAAGTATTTTATGTGTTAATCCTGGTTATAAACTATCTGTGTGCCAAATTTGATTTAAATCTGTTCAGCAGTTTTTGCGTGAAAGAGTAACAAACATACATCCATCCATTCGTCTTCACAAACTTTTGCGTTTATAATATTAGTAGGATTTGCACATAAAGTGACTCCTGTAATCCCCTAAAGGTTGTACAGTGGTGTCTTCACATTTTGACAGTAATGTTTAAGTCCCATGTAAAATGGGACGTGCCTATTGCTATGAACCGGGCACAAATTCAGACTATTACAATATATACACGGTGGCGGTACGCGTTAGCGGCAGCGGCAACGCGTGTCAGCGGCTGCCGTCGACAATATGCCACTCCCGTAGTTGAGCACGGTACTCAAATGCAGAGGGGCACGTTGTTGACGGCATGACGGGTGCCGACAGCTGCAGTTATTCCTGCCGTTGACGCGTGTCGCATCGTGCTACATCCGACAAGGGGGTGATTATACCCGTCATACTAAACAACTTTCCTTATGAAACAATAAGCGTATTTCCATGTAAAAAGAATTTCAGCATAATATTAATTTATTTAACCGTTTTCAGAAACACGTTCTGAAATAGTTCTTGATTCATAAAGGCTCAGTCTTATCGCGTCTTAGGCGACCGACCGGAGGCGCGTCGGCGGCAAAGCCCCGCTGATCGGCTAATCTGTTTACAGCGGCTCGAGTTCCCCATTACCTATCTCGTGCCGGCACGAGATGAGATTAATGTAGCCTTTAACAAGGTGGCTTCTTGTTTGAGTTATTCATTTACAAAGTGGTTTCAGGTCGTCGCGCGGCCAACATCGATTATATTATTTTTAACCTCATCTCATCTGCCTAGCCTTTTCCCAACTATGTTGGGGTCGGCTTTTTTTAAACTATGGTTTTTGAAAAGAGTTTGACTTGCTTATTTTATTAAAGATGAAAGGCTGATTTATTCAAGACCAGATAATTTTATCGGAGGAATAATTATGGATTTTTGATAGTTCTTCACGAATAAAAAATATCTGTTGTTTGCAAAATCAGCCCTAAGCTATACTGAGAGTTAGAACTTAGAGCGATCTTATGTTGGTAACATATGGGAAGTGTGGTTTCAGGCGATAATAAACTTGATTTTTCTTTCGGTATTAAAAATATAACTAAAGGTTTGTGATGTGTTTCCTTCACCGATTTGAGAGCAGTGGCGATGAAATAATTTACACAAAGTTAAGCGTTTGACTGTGTGCGAACCTACAACCTGCAACTCGTAATTCGCTTAGTGCATACCTAGGGATTAATTTATTTCATTGTGCTTTTAGACCTGTAGCATAATCTCCATGAATAAGCGAGAATACGGAAAGAGACACTTAGAATGATCAGGGACACGTTTCTAAGAAACTCTAGGTATCTAGTAGTAATGCTATAGTGTTTCCAAGTGCATTTGTGTATTTCAAAGGCCTTCCAAAACAGATATGTAAGCCTTTGCAGGCACTGTTCCTTGGCCTGTACCGTTCCTTTGAGGAGAACACAAGATATCTCAGGCCTAAGCCTGGTGCCTCAATGGATTAGCCAGTGGACTGTAAAGTCTTCTGGCTAATCCATTAGTTATTCGTAACAGTAACGTATCCTCAACCATGCGTGGTAGGCTGTAAGACGTGGCCTTTGCTTCACTGCAGCACTGGCTTGCGTCACTCGGGGACATAAAGTCAAAGTCAAAAATTTATTTCAAGTACATCATTATTAATTGAATAAATATGAAAATGCAGGTATATTTAATACATTTTTTTGGGGTTTTTTAAAGTCGCAGTAACTGGTCAACAGTCATTTGAACGCAAAAATTTACAAGAAAATTGAATTAAATTAAGGCGCCCATTCCAAAAGGTAGTTTCGTAAGGATGAGAATGGGCAAGAAACTCCATAGTTACTTTTTTTGAACGTTTTACTAAATTTTGTATAGAATACCGTCGTCCACGAGCAAAATGGCATCCGGTCAAAGCTGGGGCAGGTCGCTAGTCTTGTTTAACAAAAAAAAAAAAACATAAATAGTTATTAACATTCGATGATTAGATTAGTATTGAGGAGATTAGTTATTAAGAATAGAATTTTTTTTCTGATCGACATTTCACGTGACCAGAGGGCTGGGTCGTTTTTTGTCCAAAGAATTGCCATTCAACTTGGCAATGCTGCCAGTCTTCTGGGCACGTTTCCGGATGACAGCGATGCGTACGAGTACTTCGACGCCTAAATCCTTTTGTTTTTGTATTTATTTATATAGTTAGTTAGTTCGTTTTTTTTTAATTTAGTACCTAGTGTAAATTGTCTGTAATTAATATAGATTGAATTATTTTTTATTTATGAATTATTTCCGGTTCATTAAATATACTTTTTCTTTTACTTACTTCTTTCTTTTACTAGGTGCTTGTCGATTACATTTTTAGCCTAGGGCTTGGTAGGTTTCTATTTTTATGACATAATGTGTATAGTCTTTTTTGCAGTGTGAAAAGTGTCGGTGCTCCCGTGCTTACCCCACAATATCACACCGTAACTGAGCCACGCATAGGCGCAGGCATAATAGATAACAAGTGCAGTTTTAAGGTTAGTAGTATTTCTAACTTCACGAAGGGCGTACGTTCTGGATAGTTTAGAACCGCTGCGGCAAGGCTCCTAGATACGGAGCCCAACGAAAAACTGCGTGCTGCGAAGCCGAATACCCCTGTGTATATTTCCCGTCTCCACTACACCACCGACGCGGAAGACATCGTGAAGTTCGTACACCAAAGGCGCCGAGAGTGCAGCTGCTGGAGTCGCATGGCAACGTAAATTTTAAGGCTCTATTTGTTAAATAGGATTTAAACTCTTCGTGATTTCAACGCGGAACCCTATGTATGTCATTTATTTAGTATAATGTCATATTGCACTTTATCTTACGGTATATCTACGGCGTATTTTTTATCATTTATTATATTTAGAGGTTTTTGTAGGTATGTAGATAATTATAGATAGCCGTTTTTATATTTGTTAAATATTTTGTATTTTTCACACAAGGATTTACACATTATAAACAAGATTGTACATTGCTTTTCCAAAAAATTCGGAATCGATTGGTCAAAAGAACTTTTGGACGGTAATTGCTTGGATTCGTTTTCGAGATTTTTTTTTTACCGTTACTCTATACTGTCCCACTGCTGGGCAAAGGCCTTCCCATATTCTTCCACCTTTACTTGTGCTGTGCTTTCTCCGTCCAATCGGTTAGGAAGGAGTCCAAATCGTCACGCCAGCGTTACTTAGGCCTGCCTTGGTGAAGACGCCCGTCTTCAGACACCCACTGTGTGACGACTTTGGCCCATCTATCTGGATGCATCCTATAAGTGTGACCCGCCCAGTCCCACCTCAGCCTCGCAGACTTGCCGCCAACATCGGCGATGCCTGTCTTGGAGCATATTGTGGTGTTGCGAATGTGCTCGGTGAGTTTAATTTTTAAGATATTACGCTCAATCGCTCTTTGGCAAACCGTGACTTTGGACTTCTGAGCTTCTGTCAAAGACCAAGTCTGGGCGCCATAGGAAGCGCATATTTTCCACCCCGAAACAAAAAAAAAAAAAAGGCAGGATACACATGTCGACGAGCTTGCGCTTTAGAGACGTAGGAAGGTCACCTTTCATTAGCGCCTTCATGGACCAGTAGCTCCTCCAGGCATTTTCGGCTCCACGGTCGATCTCTTTGTCCTGTCTGTTGTGGAAGGAAACTAGCTGGCCCAGGTGCCACTGGCCAGGTGTTACAGGTGGTAACTGGCTGGCATATTCGTCGACATAGTGTATTTCCTGCCTATCCACCTCGACCTTATATTTGGCGGGAGTGGTCATGACTTTAGTCTTTGACTGATTCATCTTAAGTCCAACCTCAAAGCTTACAGTGCTCCTTTCTTGGAGCATTTGTTGCAGTCGATCTGTAAGAGATACAAAAAGAACGATATCGTCTACAAAAGGAAGGTTTGACAGCATTTTATCGCCAATACCCCTCGTCTCCCATATGTCTGCGAGTTTTTTGAACATCTCTATATTGGTTAAATATTAGTGGTTTCTTTAGGCAATCCAGGAAAGCGGCGTCTTCGAAAGATTGATTTATTAGCAAGTAGAATGGCAGCGCTACTTAACTTTCTGCACCTAGCTTCTGACGTGTCATAAGTGCCCTTGTAGAATAGAATATAATATTTTGATTTTACTTTTACATAAAAGTTTCATGCCTGGGGCTAGCCAATACTTTTAACTTTATTTTGATTTTAAATGTACATTTTTTTTAATATGTTGGATATTAAATGGTGCATAGTTTTTATTTGTGTTATTATTTGTTTTCATTACTTTGTTCCAGTTTAATTTACATTTAAACAGGTGAGATTTTTCGTTATGATATATGGACATTTTTTGACATACCAGATAGTTGGTTTAGTTTGTTGAGGCAAAGCCATGTATATGATAGTACCTACAGTGGCGGGGCAAGACCTAAATTTCATGTGGGCAACATACATTTTGCGAGGCCCTCTGGTAACGCAAAAAGATCGATTTGAACAACAATTATTAGAAACTAATAATTTTTATTTATTATGGACAATCAAAAAGCTACAAAAGACTATACATAAATTATTATATGTAGGAAACAATGAAAGTGTTTAAAGTTTTAGTGATGCTTTAATTAGAGGTTGGCACGGTATGCAAAAAATCTAAAAACAGAAATGAGCGTGGACATTGGATAATACAGATAGTTTAACACCCCCCCCCCCCCCCCCCCCCGACACGAGGAGGCCCGTACGAGCGGGCCAGCACCAGCCGGGGGTTGCGGAAGTAACGTTCGTTCCCGCGACTCCCGGCGTAGGTGAGAGAGGGAACACCGGGGTGGTTTTGAGAGAGGGAACACCGGGGTGGTTTTTAGTCAGTAAGAGTCTGACAGAACCCGCCGCCCACCCCAGGGCGGCGGACATCCATGAGGATTTTCCAACCCGAAACAAAAACAAAAAAAAAAAGGGGTTCCATACAAATTTTTAGAAACTACTGGCACTAGCCCGACGGTGGTTCCCCATAATACTCGCAGTTAACGCAAATGGTGCTAGCCGAAATAAAAAAGAATTTGGTAAGTGTAAGGGTTATTGTTATATGATGAATAATATTTTTCCTCAGCTTAAACGCGACAAAAAATTTTGCTCGTCCTGCCTTCAAGGAGCGAGGCCCCTAGGAGCGCGAGGCCGTAGGCGATGGCCCACGTCGCCCACGCCTTACGCCGCCTCTGAGTACCTACCACTAAGATCTGAGAAACCTAACTTCCCTACTGTTGTATGAAATTTGTAAAAATAAATGTAGTCTTCTTGATGAGGTTTGAGTAATTCGTGTTGGTGATTTTAGCATTATATATTATAAGATCTAATTTTTTTTTGTTTTTTAATTATTTCCTCAGTATTAATTAATCAATATTAATGTGCTCCTCTATAATAATATAAATAGTTATAGATATTAATAGTTATCAATAATAGGTTTTTCGTTAGTAGGTAATTCTGTTGCACATACTTCTATAACATCATCATCTGCCTAGTCTTTTTCCAACTATGTTGGGGTCGGCTTCCAGTCTAACTCTATAACATATTGAACTGAAAATTTTGTGATATCACTTCTTTCTACGCAATCAATATGTTCTTGTAATCCGCCTAAATTGTTTCCTCAGTGAGAGGGAGTGGCCGTGATCCACCGTGCGTATTGGTGGATAGAAATTAAGTTTATAGATATCAACATGGTACTCACATATATTTTACAAATATTAAAGCAACTGTACACGAGTTTACCTAACATTTTAACAAATTATAAATCAGTGTGTGGGTACTCACAGAATTTTGTTTTCAAAGAGACGAAAATGAAAGCAAATATAATTATTTGTGACAATAGGACTGCGGTCCACACAACTCCGCTCCAATGCAGTTAGCTAGTGAATTTGACGTCCCTTCATATGTAAATATGTTTTTACAATTCGACACTGCATTTCGCTCTTTTTATGAAATAACCGTCAGAGCGAATAATAATAATAATTGAATAGCGAACTCCAACTGAGAGAGCAAGCGCCATTGATATTATTGCAACTGCCGAATTGAAATGTTATGAAGGATTTAACCCTTTACTGCATGATATATTAAATAAGTGACATTTTTTTTTAAATTTAATGTCTTTATTAAAGCTTCAATATTAATTATGGTGTTTTTTATTTTTTTAATATTTTTTATGTCCAAGTGGTATGTGATGATAGACGAAATAGTTGTGTTTTATTATTGCTAATGATATGAAAAACAAACCCCATTAGGATTTATACGCTAGTTTTTTTTATTTTTTTAGAGTAAATAAACTGTAAACAAGTCAAACCATATATGGTTTCCTATGCCGTGAAGGGTTAAAACTGCGCCCTAACTGCATAGCACGCTTTCAATCACAATAGAATAGAATAATTTTATTTTTGCAAATATGGGTAGATGATAGGTGCATCAATAGGCGTTACAAACAGTACAAAGATCAGCCATATTTTGCCATTCGGCATGCAAATATTACGACAATATTATATTACTCTGATTCAGATTGTATAATATTATACAATCTGAATCATTTTGACGGATATTGCTAATCTATGGTTTCATATGCTTGACAAATTTGTCTTTTCAACAACTTAAATAACGCAATAAATGCTGTTGAACTGTCAAAATATAAGCCATTGCTACTAATAGTGTGATCCGTTACCACCCCGCCTGGTTGAACATAGTTTCCGCTTTACTGCAAAATCAAATGTAGCCGCGTCTACTGCTGCAGTCGGAACAAATTAAATCAAAATCTCCTGCGGCATTACGTATTTATCTCGCAGAGCTCCAGAGTCGTGCTGTCATAATTTGCTCAGCAATTCCCTTCCGCAAGGGGCTAGTGAAATTTTTCATTTTAAAAATAAATGGGAAATCTCACGATTCCGGTTGAGATGATGCAAAAATTTTTGCTATTAGACTAGGTGGGTATTAAAACGAAGAAACTATAGCATATTTATATAAACATAAATAAGTATAACAAACTTTACCGGGTGGTCCCCAAAAAGAAAAGTTAGACCTCGCGTCGTGAAGCGTGACGCGAGGTCTAAAATTGGTTGAAGGGTGGAAGAAAATATACAACGGACTCAAAATATATGGAGCTCAAGTCTTTATATAAGGGAACATTTGTAAGAAAACAAACAAAAGCTCACAGATGAATGAGAACACACGATCCGGATCTCACGGTTGAGCCGCGCCGCTGTCTCGGGCCATTGTTGTGCCGCTGCCGTGCCGATGCGATTTATTTTTTTAAGACTTAGAACATCATGGCAGAAGGGTTGGATACAGCATACACAATTCGGAAGTACATAACCGTTCTCTGCAGATTGCATTATAAACGGTCTCTTGTTCCTTTCCAAAGGGGCGACCGAGTGATTGTTCAAACGAAATCGAGTTAAAAGGAGCAAACTCGATTTCGTTGGCACATTTGTGACATCGTTGGATGCGGAACAATGCGGAGAGTTAGATAATATCTAGCATGGCTGGAATTTCGCAAAATGAGGCTTGCAGGCAATGATGTGGAGTGGTGCATAGTGCTCATTGTTGCCAGGATTTGTTTGTTCTCGTTAAGCGATTTTGGGAACAGTCGATTTTGAGTTTGTTTTGTCTAAAAAAAAAAGAAAAAGTTGCCTCACACTAGGAATTTCTCCCGTATTGTGAGTGCGTCTACAAACACTTAAAACTCACATACATAAACAGCTAGACCCGAAACAACTACTTTTAGGTCATACAAATATCTGTTCCGTGCGGGAATCGAACCGGCGACCCGAAGCGCAGCAGTCAATCGATAACCACTGCGCCAACAGTGCCGTGAAATAGTGGAACCAAATAAATAATAATAATAATTAGCAGGGGAATAGTGGAATCTAAGTGTCAGAATATAAGAGTCTACTGACAGAATTACTGACTCAAAGCGAACGTTTGAACCTTTTTTCGCTCATTTGAGCGAACGGTTACGCCAAAAGCTTCTAATTTAATTAAACGTCTATGCGGTTCCGTCTCTTTACAGTTTTGCCTGAAAGATTTACGTATTTCTTTTCGGTTCCTCGTCATCTAGTCGGGTCGACGAGTCGATACATCATGAGATTCGTTCCGGCAGTTCAGACGCGGCGTATGCAACTATCCTAATCATAACAAATGCGTAAAGTGTTTATATGTTACTCACTCACGTCAGCGGAGTGGCGAAATGAAACAAAAGTTTGCAGAGAGGGTTCCCACGTCAAGCAAGTACTTTTATACGGGTTTAGACAGGCTTTTCTTTGTCTTGTAATTCTCATGGGAAGGAGGGTGGAATGTCGTTCCCGTTCGTGATTTTATTATCTCGTGAAGGATCAATACTTTTGTCCTGTGCATCTGCGAATGGAACTGGTTCAGAAAGACCGGTTTCAAAGTCTGATGGTCCAGACTACGCGCAGATGCGCAAAACTGGGGTTTGTTGCGCAATTTTGAAAGGGTGAGGGAGTGGCGATAATCCCAGCATCTATTAATTATTATTAATTGATGGCGACTGGGAACGAGCAAATAAACGGCACGTAATGGATTCAACGACTTCGCTCTTATTACGCTCATTATTTTGTAATTGACTTAATTAGATAAAACATTATCGTTTTGATTAATGAGTGCTACTGATTTTGATATCTCGTTTAACTATGATACAATTATCAGGACTAATGTAGTTCCATGAAAAAATATAATAATTATATCCTTATCGAAGTAAAAACTATTACAGTCAGGGCGCTTTTTAGTAAACACAAATGGTCAGTTACGCAATTTTCCTATCGTACGTCTAGCACTAGAGTGAGTTCTTTATGATCTCATTCCCTTCATCAAATTAACTGCCGTACTTCATAAAGATATAACAATAAAAGCGTTTGTAACATATTGTTAACGAGCTATCGCAATATACACAGTATCAATCAACATAGTTTGAAACGTTTACGTTACTCTCCATATTCCTCTTCGCTTGTTATCCTCAATATCACAGAACACACTTTAAGCTTCATATTATGAAGCTCAGAGTGTGTTCTGTGATCAACTTCCATGAACAAAATAACGGAAGCTTCGAAGGTTTTTAATATTGCGATTGAAATTCTGCAAATCATCTCACGTTCCACGTCGATAGAACATCAATCTTTTTCCAAAACACATGTTATCGAGGCCATATATAATCAATGCGTATGAAATAGTAGTGACTACTGCTGCTAGTAGAAGACGTTATAATAATAAATGCAAGGACAGCCGCAGTGGCTGACAACCGTAAGACCCACTGCGTTGAAGTCAGCTTTAAAATGGAATCAAACGAAGTAGTGAGTGAAGCGAGCGGATCAGGTTAGAGCGGAGTAGCCACGAGCGGTAATCCGCAGCGAAGCGTGCAGCCGAGGAGATACAGCCGCTGAGCCCCGGCGCCGCCCGCAGGCTTCAAACGTCACTCCGACCATTTATTGGCTTTTTACGGATTGAAGCAATTCGGAATATAAAACCAATAATCTCCAATAATTTGCTTTTACCTCCTGCAGTTCGCAATATTTCAAAGTTATCATCAAATGGAGCGCTCGTAAAATGAGTATCGACAACTAAAGATTAATTGATATAGATTTGTGTGAGTTCACTATAAAGTTCTCCACATACGTATATCAATTTGATTGAAAAATTTATTGTCTACTAAACATATTTTATGACCTATATTTCAATGTCTGCGTTTAGCCGTCTGTTGGAGCTTTGAGATGGTTTATCCACAACAAATGTACTAGATTATAAGATGTTGTCAGTGTACGAGTATAGTGCGTACCGGTGGTCGCGCCTATTCGCGCGCTGGCGCTAGTGCGACATCAACAATACACAGTAATGCATGGCGCATTAACTCAATCATTTCCGATGACTGGCTCATCGGCGCACGATACGCGGCGTAGTGCTCGTGACTCACGCTTGTTATTATAATGTCTTTATTGATCCCGATTGAGAGCTGTAATTCGAACGTAATCCCGCAGAGTGTGGCCAGTCTGCAGCATCCAGCGTTACGTTTACGACCTCAATCATCGATATTTTTACAGCTCCCGGAGATCGTGCCGACAAACGATCTGTTGTTGTCTCGTTGACTGCCCAGCGAGCAATACCGCAGTGAGAACACCCATCAATTTAAC
>OX451384.1:30219110-30341941 GCA_949629135.1 Eremobia ochroleuca | reverse complement strand
GAGCTGGACTTAAGTGTGTCAGTGCCACTCGGGATTACGCAGGATCGAATCGATGCTTTTGTTCGTGGAGATATTGCATTCCCTACCAAGGCAGACCTTGGGCACATTTTTCCTTCATTGAGTATTGTTGTTTATAGCCAATGTTGTCTAACATTCACCTTGACTTTAGAAAAATAGAAGCGGAGATTTAAACCTCAATACACAGGTTTATTTAAAGACAACATTAAGTTCTGAATGAGTGTTTTCGGGAATACGTAACACCTACGCTAGATAGTCAAAAAAGTCTCAAAACACAAAAGTACGAAAGCGAGCCAACGTTTCCCCAAACTCCTTGTTACATAAAATATTACTTTATCTACTGCCTCCCTCCCCCAAACAGCTGACACTCAACGACTACTTCAATCAAATGTAGTTCTTTAGTCGACAGTTACTGCGACGGGGGACACTTGGAAATATTTTTAGATGTTCTATGACCTCGTATGGGTCCATTAAGTAAGTTGTGTACAGAAATAGGGCTGTTTGTTAGTGGTGGTGTAAAGACGGTGTGTGTCGGGCTGCACGGGGGCCGCTCGGGGCCGCACTCACCGCAGCCGGGGCCCGGGGGTGCCGCCGCGCAGCGATTTCGCAGGACTTGCGTATTGCGGATTGACCTCAGTGAAATGTATCTGTTCGAGCACAAGCTTTTTGTAGTGGGTTTTATTTTGCCGGCAAACTAATATTATGCGTTTTTTTCCAGGCAACTACTTACTTTTAAATTGTGTTTTATTATTACTTATCATAGTTTTTTTTTTGCATGATTGGATCAAGGAGTGTCTAGCAGTCCTCTTGGTAGTAAGTAGTAGGCAGGCAGGCTTTGAATTAGGAGTAAACGGTAGTGACAAAAAACGGTATACCTATTTTGGGTACAAATTTTTCAAGAATAACAATATGAAGGCCAATTATTCCCGTAATCAAAAACGTTCAAAATATAGTCGCAATATCACCTCAGCGTCAATTAATGTCAAAAAAAATTCAAAAATGATTGTAAATAGATTGAATTTTGACAGATTGAGGCTGAGATTAGAATGCGAACGTTCTTAAAAATACGGGACATGCTCCTCTGATATCTACAAGCTAAACACCGAAACAAAAGCTTAACTCAAATTAACAATACTTCAAAGTTCTATCAAAACTGTGGGAGGTAGACGGACAATCTTGAAGAAATAGTTCAAAACCGTCGCCCGCAAAGTTGAGTCGATGAAAACTTCGAACGAATGTCGATTGCACCGTAAACAGGGGAGCATCTACTGTCGATCAGCTGACAGCTTACGGACTTATCTCCCGCAAGTCAGCTCGCAGTGTTGGCAGCTGAATACCGCAGTTGTCACGCTGCAAACAGCGCTGTCATCGCTTCACTCAGCGCTTTCCAGCTTCATTTAAATTTTCTGATAAACATTTTGCAAAACTGTGTCTGTTATTTTCCTATCAAACTATGTACTTATTCTGTATGATAATTTTCTCAGAAACTGAAGCCTAATAACAACAAAAGGCACAATATTTTGCATGGCATAACTAACAAAGGCACAGAAAACCGAAACACAACATCAACAACAACCGCAACGCAACATCAACAACAACCGCAACGCAACATCAACAACAACCGCAACACAGATACACTGATGGTGTGATATCAGAGCCTCGGAGAATGCCGAACTAATTGGGTTTCAGAAATGCATAGTATTATTCTAGGATTGCGTCGCCAGTCGTTGTGTTTCCCCGACAATGCAGGAGAGGATTCCATGGAGGTGAATGTTCCGGCACTTCGGCTCTCCGCAATTCATAGAGCGCTTGTGGAAGTGCATTCGTAGAACGTCGTCATGACATACATAACTTATATCGTATGGAGATTAATCGTTTATGCATTCTGGAGCGAGGAACCTGATTCCAATCGCAGAAGGGATCGCAATATTACATACATTACATACATAGGCGATGGAAATATGAGATGGTACGGAAATTGGATTTGTGTCTGAGCTAAAGTGTAGGATTTTATTTAAGGAAAGGATCTTTAGATTATTTTAGTTATATAAGAGAAACCCTCCATTCTTTACGACACGGGCAATAGCTATACCTATTGTTAACATAATTGAGCCAAACAAAATAAAAATCAAACATTGCATGTTCAAATTTCAAACTACCGTATTTTCTCAACTCAAATATCTACTTGATTAGAAACTACTGACGACATGCCGCGACAACATTGCAGCATGCAATCTGCGCGCGGAGACCACTCTTTGAGGCTTTTTATCGAACGTGGGTAGTGCAAAACGGCCTTCAGGTGGCCGCATAGTGGTGGCCATCCTTCGCTTATTACGGCCCTCCACGACAGTATATGTGCCATCACAGCCTCATGAAAGACTCTCATTGTGGGGAAACAGTTCGCGACAGCCTCCCATTTTCCGCTAGATTTCATTTTATGATTGTTAAAAATGTATACGAGGTAGTACGAATAGTTGGTTATATAGTTATAGTTTCATGCTTTTATGCTAAAAGTGTGCTTTGTGCTGTGTGCTTTGTGCATCATAGGAACAGTTACGGCATCATTTCACTGTTAGTAGGTACAACAGTACATAGTTGGTATTGAAAAATCTGTAATGTCCAAACGAAACTTCACAAAACACACAATAAAAATGCATAATGTTCAGTAATTACGACAAAAAGCATCATAGTTTGCTTCAGGTTAGAGTGATAGCGAAAAAGGTGAAGAAAAACATAGTGAGGAAATCGGCCTGTTCTAGAACCAGAAATTCAAGTACATATGCCGTCCACCAGCCCACACTGAGCGCGCGTGGTGAATTATGGCCCACTTCCTCTCAATGAAAAAAGATCCGGTTACTCTGACAAGGAAGGTATGCGAGGCGTCCGCCTCCGATTTCGCTGCGCTTGTGATATGTTATTCTTCATTCAAAAATAAAAGACGTATTTTTTTATATCGGCCCTTAAGCCGTTTTAAGGGGTAAAATTAGCCCTCGAAAATTCGCGAAGAATAGGGTGGTTATGAGGTTTCGCATATAAAGACTGCAGCTATCAACACCAGGCCAAATCTATTATGTTCTAGACATTGAATAATGAAAATACAAATTAATACCTAATAATCCAAATACACGTGAACTTTATTTTTGTATACTCTAAAAAATATAATTGATTTCATTAATATCGGATAATTACAGTGTTTACTACAATACATATAATTATTTTAGAGGGTGGCTCACCCCCTTAAAACAGGGGTGGGTGGGGGGTATTAATTTGTATTTTCTTTATGCAATGTCCAGAATATAATAGAATTGGTCTGGTGTTGATAGCTGCAGTCTTTATATGCGAAACCTCATAACCACCCTATTTTTCACGAATTTTCTAGGGCTAATTTCACCCCTTAAAACGGCTTAAGGGCCGATATAAAAAAATACATGTCTTTTATTTTTGAATGAAGAATCACTAGCGCAGCGCAGCGAAATCGGAGGCGGACACCTCGCATACCTTCCTTGTGAGTCGTAACTACGTAACTTCTACAGAACTGCAATTCCTTTAAAAATAAAAATATTTCTCTTCATTTTCCAGAATCAAGGCTTGGAAATAAGCTGAAGCTTAGTTTCAAGGACCTAGTTACCTAGCATCCAACCAATCAGCCTTTTAAGTTTTTGCAAGGCTGCAGGTAACAATCTGAACTTTTCCTGGCGCCTGGCCTCATTATGTGTAAGCCCTACAGGGTAGGTATATCTAGGACAACACAAATAATATAGGCCATGGAGATATTGTTTAAATAATTATTATTATGGAGAGTGTGGTAAAAATTATATCATTTGGACCCTGTTCCTGATAAAGCTCGTTTTAGTGTCGTTTTTTAAGGTTGTTAAAAAAAAAAACCTTTTGGAAATAAAAAAAACTATATTTACGCATTTCAAAATGTAAAATTATAACAAACTTATTGCTAAAAGAATAGTTACTTACTACCTACTTATGTAATTAAAATAAAGAATATTAAGACAATAGACAATAAAGTAACACCTTCTAAATATAATTCTAATCTATCAACCCAAAAGAAATTACTGTGACCAAATGGACTATTATAGATTATAAAAAGATATTATCGTTTATAGAACATCGCTAATTCAAAGGCGATCGAACTGCCGCGCTGTCTGCTTGGTCGCGGCGCTTACCTACTGCAGGCTGGATGACGTCACGGCGCGGTGGGATGCCCTATTTTCGGCCGAAAAATGGGACTCTGTCCTCTTTGTACGGCCACGGGCCTCCCCAGAAATGAAGGGCCACTACGGGCCGTGTTTAGCAGCTCAGTTTTAAATGTCAGCTCGAAATATGCGCGCCGTGTTCTTCCGACTGCGGTTCTTGGCATTTTGTAAGGTCGCAGTTTAATTTGAATACTTAGGTAACGGCAGATATAGAGAGATTTAGAGTGCTCTATTTTTGAGTAAAAAGCATAATTTATAGAGAACTCTATTCTTGAGTACAAAGTGTGAAAGGAGTAGAAGACAGATAGTTACACAGGATAAGTTTTCAACCAATGCGCAAACTGTCACTATGAATTCAGAACATGGTTCTGAATGCCTCAGAGTCGAAAATTTTTCGTCGGTTTTTTAAAAAAAATTAGCTCTGCCATACATTTTGACCGCGTAGTAAGTATTGCACTTTTCTATAAAATAGCTATTAGTTTGTTTATAACCGTTGAAAAATTTCTTCTACAATAATGTGCTGGATTCATGGTTACGGTTAACGCACTGATATTTTTTTTCCTGTATATACGCTACGACCATGTTCCTTCCGAAAAGTTACGTAGTATACGTTACCTTCAACCAATAATGGAACATTATGATACTTCTTACGATATTATCTTCGCATGTATAAAAAAAAAAAACATCATTTTAAGTATATTATGTTTTACTTTTACCAAGTTATATCATATTGCTTGATAACGTCACCTGACGGACACCGTTGAAATTATTTGCTCAGCATTATTTTAGAGCTACGGGCCTTTTTTTTTTTTTTTTTTTTTTTGTTTCGGGGTGGAAAATCCTCATGGATGTCCGCCGCCCTGGGGCGGGCGGCGGGGTCTGTCAGACTCTTACTGACTAAAAACCACCCCGGTGTTCCCTCTCTCACCTACGCCGGGGGTCGCGGGAACGAACGATACTTCCGCAACCCCCGGCTGGTGCTGGCCCGCTCCTGCGGGCCTCTCCTCGTGTCAGGGGGGGGAGTGAGGTGTTAAACTCCCCCCGCGACGTCTAAGAGGGGCGCGCGTGGAACACTACGCGCCGCCGCCTCGGGTCCAGATGTGTGGGGGGCGACGGACGTCCCCAAGTCCGTCGCCCCTGGACCCATTTAGGGGGGCTGGAAGAGGGCGTTGTCCGCCCTCCGCCGACGCCCGGTGCGCCTGCTGCGGGCGGGGTGAGGGGACGAGATCTCCCTCTCCCTTTCCGCAGCCTCCTTCTGCGAGACGACTGTTTCGCAGAAAGAAACCACCGCGTCCCAGGACTCCTCGCTGCCGACCATAGACTCGACCACGGCCGGCAGCGATAGGTCACTGCCTACTCCTGAGATGAGGGAACGGCGCGGCTCCTCCCAAGCGGCACACTCTGCCAGCGAGTGCCGCGCCGTGTCCTCCCGGCAGTCGACGCAGTGGTGACACCGGGCGTCCGGCTCCCTGTTTATGCGACACAGGTACTTCCCGAAGCAACCATGCCCCGAGAGCACCTGCGTCGCACGAAACGACAGGGAGCCGTGCCTCCTCCCGAGCCAGCGCTCGAGCACCGGCCGGACCGCCTCGATGGTGACGAGGCCGGCGGTAGGGCGCAAATTCCTAAAGTGGAAACTCAGTTAGGTTACGGGCCTAACCTAACCTAACTGAGTTTCCACTTTAGGAATTTCCACTAAAAGTGTAAATAAGAAATTAACACAAATTAATAATCAGATATAATCTGTTATGGTATTTTTCCTCCGGATACATGAAGATGACCGAAGACATGTGACATCTACCAACCCGCGTGATGGTTTACGGCCCTCTCCCTCACACAGAGAGGAGGCCTGTCCCAGCTGATTATGCCACATAAAGATGCTGCTCTCATGTGAGTGAACACAAAGAACCTATATTGTTTGCCAAATTCGATCTTTCCAACCCCATACTATTTATCAACCCCACAAAATAAATCAACAGTGATTTTAATCTTCGTCTAATACAAAACGTGAGATAAAACATCGCTATCTAGACCAAATACACTCGAAGCTTGCTGCTTGTTCCTTTTTCCACTCAGACGCGTCAGCCGACCGGCTAATAGAAATGCAGTCTACAGAGATTGTACGTATTTATGTGTTTTATTTTTAATGATAAACTGGTTTTATTCGCATCTGCCGGATGACTGCAATATGAAGGGTGAAGAGCTGCGGTGGATTGTGTAAGGCTAGTGGGGGCTAAGGACATCAACTTTTTAGCAAATTGACACACTACGTTAATTTTTAGTGGTACTCGTATAGCCATTTCATACAACTGCCAATGAATTACAGTTGTAATTTGAATATACGGTTGATTTAAGTTGGTCGTCAAGTTACTTAGCAATTAATTTCCAAAACTTGTTTATTAAATGGAAAATCTTTTGATACTAAGAAAACTTTCAGTTTTGTGAATTTATTGAATGATTGAACCATGGAAAATATGTTAATTTTTAAAGTAAAACCTGTACGTTTTAGTGCCCTTATAGTTCTTAAACACACAATAAAGTAAAATCCTAATAACGTCAGTATTTAGTTTAGTTTCGACCTAATTTTTCTGTTCACGATCTACTTACAAGAGATAAGATCACTATATTTCAAAGGTCGTACTCAAGCAGGGCCTTCGCAGAGTGCGTCAGCAGAGCCGGGACGCGATGCCAAGTGAGCTACTCAATGCGGTTATTAGGTTTTTGGCAAAGGCGTACTTCGGTAATACCAGTAAAACATTATTCGACTAATATTTCTCGATAATGTATCAGATTTTCATGTATAAATAATAATGGTTCGGGTATTTTAGTAGAATGCTACGCGAGTAGATGTTATCAGTGACAAATACACAGTAACATGAATATCTTTGTGTTAAATATGGCTGATAGTGATAACGTCACTTCCTGTAGCATTTCCGTTATTTATTTCCGTTATTTACAAACGAATTTATTTAACGTCCTGGTTATAGGATTAATACAATGGGAGTCTTTGAACTAGTCAACATTATTAAAAAAAATGTATGCATGTATGTCTGGTGGATATATGTCTGGTAACTCCGGCAATGTTTTGGCAGCCGGCAGGCTTGAGCGCTGAATGTCCGGCGGCCTGAGTTGATCGCGTTGCAAGTCACAACCATTCAGAATTTGCGCGAGCGCAAAGCAACCTGAATTTGGTCAGTATTGATTTCTAAAAGTGTTGTGAAAAAAGATAAGCATCCGAATTGAGAACCTCCTCCTTTTCTGATGTCGGTTAAAAGTGTTTAAATTTTTGTGGCACAACGCATAGTTTAACAATGGGTAGTCTTCCCTTGGCAAATAAATATTATACCTCGGATTAGCAAATTAGTAATTAACGTAACTGTACTATTTATACATATTTAGAACCAAACTATGTCTGAGTTTTACTGAGCACCCTTTTCTTATTAAATATTACAGATCTGCGCCCAAAACTTATACTTATTTGTGTACCTATATAAATTCTGAAGCTATTCAAATATTCATGTAAGTATGCCAATCAGCGTATTATGATAAAGTTAATAACCATTACAAACTAACTAACATAAAGTTCCCATCCATACACACGATTAAACGCTGGCATCGTTATCATCCTGCCCCCATAAGGAGGATCCCTACTGACCCACAAAGCGGGTCGCGCTGGCGTCGTGGCGTCTGCCCTCTCCCTGTGACGGCGTCGCACTGCTGTATCATTCCCGGAGTCGCGGGGGGGTCCCCGTTCCCCCCACTACTTGCGCCCCCAACCTTGGCAGGCGAGGCGCCACGCTGCCTACAACTCCAGCTAAGCTCGAATTATTTTGCGCTCCGTGACGCGATTTTGATCCTGTGCGGCATTGCCGGCATTCCATCGTTTTCCTTAGATGTTGGTAATTGTTAAGTAGGTATTGATTTTGTACAACTAATTGTATACCTACGTAAGGAAATAACGTTTGCGTACACTCGTAAGTGCCAACAATGTTTACACTAATAGCAGTTTTTGGGCGAGGCCCACGCCCATCGTAGACAGTCAGGTCGATTTGATTTGTAAAACGATTGCGCTGCATGTGATCTATCATGTTGTCATGACGTTTACATAAATATTAATGGATAAGGTGTTTCAAAGAAGGAGTTAATGCAGTGTTTTGAGAGAAGGCAATGCCAATCGATGGATAGAACCGCGGCCAGATTTGTTCACTGAACAAAGGACAGTTGAAGGCTTACCCCCTTACTAATAAACGTATTATATTATTAGGTCATCCCACTTCCAGTGTCATATTTTTTATTTCCAATATTTATGTATTGCGCAATGGTATGCAATAGTTAATACATGTGTTGTCTTGTACTATCATGTTAGTTTAATTTGGTGTGTTGTATTGTCAAGACGTGCATTGATTTAAATTGGAAGATTTAAAAAAACCTATTAATGTAGTGGAGCCGCGTATATTTCTAAAGTTTTGTGCTTTACTCAACTACTCTGGAGGAGTTGCGCACGAATTACTGGTAAAGTGTGTTGGTCGTAACGCCTTAAATAAAAGAACCGTACAGCGATGGCTTGAAATGTACAAACAAGGAAGAACCACAGCTGAAGATGAGCCGCGAGCACCTCGATCATTATCATCGACTAGATTAGAAGCAAGGGACAAAATCAAGGAAGCACTTCGTCAGTCACGTAGGGTCAGGGTCAGTGATCTCTCCACTCAACTTAACATTCCTCATTCCACTATACATAGAGTACTCACGGAGGATTTATGTCTGATCAATAAAAGTGCAGTGTGGGTGCCCCACACTCTGAACACGGATCAGAAGGAGTTTCGTTATGAAACTGCGCGTAGCCATTTATCGTGGTATCGCCGTAAGAAAAATATACTTAATAGATTCATATGCCTTGATGAAACTTGGGTCGAATTTTATACTCCTCGTCAAAGACATCCGTCACGATGTTGGGTGGAACCGGGCACTTCAGCTGAACATTTACCACGTGCAGAGCTACATGAACGAAAAATACTACTAATAGTAGCTATGGATGTCAGAGGCATTGCTTTTTGGAGAACTTATGATGAAAATACAACTATGACTGGAGAGCGATATAAGTCATTTTTAGAAGAAAATATTCCTATTTGGGCAGACGAACATCATATAACGAGTCCTATAATTTTACATGATAACGCCAGACCGCACAAATCAAAAATAGTTCAGAATTTAATTGAAGAAAAAGGATGGGTTGAAATTATTCAGCCGCCATATTCCCCGGATATGAATCCTTGTGATTTCAATTATTTTAGCCATGTGAAGAGGAAATTGTCGGGTACTCGATACAATAGCAAAAAGGAGTTAGATATTAAACTAAAGAGGATTATTGATGAATTAAATGAAAGTGGTACTTTAAATGGTGTTGAAGATTTGCCAGCAGTCTGGCAGTGATTAATAGTGGTGGAGATTATTGACGAGTGTCACAAGGTTATACAGTATAGTAGTCAGTCTTTGTAAAATAATAATAATAAAAAAATATGACACTGGAAGTGGGATGACCTAATATAACAGATGAATTTATACATGCATGAATTTACACAGAAGTTTACACACTGATTTATCTCTTTCAGTCGTGACTTCCGAAGGAAGAAGACAAAGCGTTGTGTATCTATACATACGCTATACAAAGTTTATTAGTAAGGGGTTATAGTTCTATTTTATCAATGGGCAGTGATATGGTTGGAATAAACAAATATACGTAAATAAGTTTGACGTCTACCTAACGTCGGTTTTGGTAACATCAATATGATTTTAATTCTTCTAAATGAAGTTCCCTTCCAAAACCATACATTTTTTATGATTTTTATATTAAAGGTGTCATTTAAATGAATTTTGCGAGTTTATATATAAAAAAAAAATACCCAAATAAATAAGGTAGCCATATCATTATTTTCAAATGTCTCTTTTTTATATTCAGTTCTCTCTGCTTTGTATCTGGGTTACACACATAAAACATTATTCCGTACGCGAATCGGACTAACTTTACTTGTACCACTGCGCCAAAAAGAAGCGCTAAGATGGCTGAAACGTTACCTTTGCATCATTGGTGAATCTTTTGTTATGGGACATTTAATTTTCACCATGTTTCTTTGATGGTTTTAAATTATGGTAAATTATTGTTTTATATGTTACATAATATATTTACCTACTTTTAGTAATGAATCAACTATACATGGGGGCCGGTAAACATTGGATACCCTCGAAATGGATTATAGAAAAACTTTAAAATCTATCAAGTTGGATTGACGTAGATGATTAACAATAAATAGACAATTTACTCAATTATATTTATCCTTTTTAACAGCGGCTACAAATGAATAAATGCCGTGTGTTTTTGTTTTTATAATATGTCACGTTAATAGTACTGATGGATAGGTTTTTACAAAAAAATAATAATTTACTATAGTAAGTATTCTTTTCTAAACGTCTATTCGTTTTTGTGTAAGTCATTGTAAAGTTATCCAAAAATTAACGGGCAGTGGGTACCCTGTACAATATTGAAATCAAGACATTTCTTAATATTTTGAAATCATCAGATCGAAGAACCACATTAGGTATACGTCGCGCGCAGTACTGATACTATGTATATTTATGTTTATCAATAAACTCTGAATGCAGCGGAACCGTAACATAATTTCCTTCTCGGTGAAGATACTTCCTACCTAGTTGATCAAATTAAAACTATGAAGGGGCACTTTTGCAGGAAAATTGTAGGTAACTCGATAACTTGCTACGAGCTACGCCGTAGCGCTTCCGTAGCACACATTTCCTGGCTGGTCGTAGGCTGTTTGCGAAAATGTTGTTGCTACAATTAATTATGAAATCGTATCAACCGTGTGGATGTAAAACAGGTGCTGTAAGTAAAATTTGTATAAGTACACTATGTTTGGCCGTACAAATATCAATAAGTGGGTATCTAAAATTGCACATGTAACAGAATTAATTTTTATTAAAATTAAATGACAAAATCCATCCACGCTAAATTACATAAAACTTAAACTAAAAAAAATACCCTGTCTTAAATTATCCAAAGGATCTCCGGACATGCTTTTATAAAAAAATACCGTAACTACATGTGCGTGGATATTTTTTCTGTTTTATTATAATTATACAGTGAGTGGGGTCTTTAATTCAATAATTAGTATTATTCCCTAGAATCAAGAACTTTTTTCTTTTAATTAGGGATTAATAAAGCCTTTCTTATTTTAGTTTACATATAATAATGGAGTATGTAAGGACCATAACAGGTGGCTTTCTATAGTTTCTGCTCCCCCCCATGAGAATAAGGGGCGAGTTTATTATATGTATGTGTATGTGTATCATAATGGAATGTATTTCCTTGAAATGAGTAAGGTTTGGTTTGATTAACATAGAATATAGGCAATTTTTATTAATATATTATTTTCTGTAAAACATCTATGAATAAACTCAAAGCATTTATTTCAAATAAACCAATTACACTTTTGAATTGTCAAGGGGTCGGTCAGTCAGGAAGATAAAGCTAGTTGGCCATTCCAAAGCGTAGTAGGTACCTGTGGAGAAGAACGGGCAAGAAACCCCACGGACACTCTATTAAATCATAAAATTATTACAAAATATTGGCTACATCATTCATCTTGAAATTATACATGTGAGAACGATGTAGAAAGACGTGCACGTTAAAAGCGTTCGTACTAAAAAAAAAAAAAAAAAACAATTCAGAAATGAAAATACTTAAATTAAAATAAAATATGCGGTGGTGGCTAAGAGATGACCAGTCCCTACTGACGGCGCCCGTTCACGAACATGACGTATGTATCAGCACCATTTAGCTCAACCATTTTGAAGGGAACTTAATGATCCCACACACACGCCACCACCAGCGACACAATTGAGTGAGCATGACATACTCTCAGCCGCCAGGTCACATTCATGTTAGTGAAAGGCGTATCCAGTAAATGTTAGCTTTATAGTTTAGGTACATACTGCTCACACGTGTGCTATGCAATTATACTATACTAAGAGGATGAATTTATACAATGCAAAGATAGTTTTTTAAATCTTCAGCAGCTCCAACTATATTTTCGAATGCTAATTAATTAGTTCATGCGCCTTGTGGAGCAGGACCAGCGTTGAGCCAAACATTTTTGTCAGCGATGTAATCCCCCAACTTATAATATGCTTGGCTGCATAGTGTGTGTTTTATGTAAGATTTGAATTTCGTCGAATGAAGGTAATTTCACAGGGTCTTTTTATTAGATAAGCAGTAGCTGACCCAACAGGCGTTGTCATCATTTCATCGTTCACAATTTTCACGAGAATGTCGTACATAGAAAAAAGCACTTTCAGTATTTCCCGACTTTCCAATTTTCCGGGCAACTTTTCCAATTTTCCTTTCCCTAAAAACCTTATTGAGACTATTGCGAATATAAAAATAAATGCTACAGCCGTTCTTAAGAGATGAGCCGTTATTAATGAAACGCAGAGTAGTCATTAAACGTAATTTCTTTCATTCATTCCTTTAGTTTACTGTCTTAGTTAATTCGTTTTGACATAGTTAATTATAATATTGTTTGTTGGTTAATGGCATCTGTCACATTTAAGAAGCTTGTGACCAACGTACAAGTACCTAATTTGACTGGATATTGTGTTTACAAAAAACAACAGTCTTAACTTGTCAAAATCACTTAAATGTTATTACTATAAAGGATTAAGTAATACGAGTATTTGATTATCAATTATTAGAAATCTAGGATATACAAATAAGCTGATAATAATGGGCTGTTTCATACGATTGGCACAATACTGTCAGTGGATGTTGATATTCTTTGTAATGATGTCTAAGAATTATGAATCAACCCTGATTAAATTGCTTGATGATTGCCTTATGATATTTTAAAACGGTTTCACTACATAAGATTTGTTTGTTATTATCTGTGTTAGAAGATATTAAGTCAAAATATATGATGATCTGTGATTGGTATAAAATGGCGTTAGATGTTTGACGTAAAAGACGTTGGTAGTTTATAAAAAGGATTGTAATGACTTTATCGAGTGAGTTGCTTGGTAGATGTTCAGTTGGTTAGTTCTAGTGCCGTCGTTACGTGGAACTGCTGGTCGATTCTGAACCCTACAAAATAGTAATGTTTTGACAACTAAAATACTAGCTTTTTAATTATTTGAAATGATCAACAGAATTATCATAAAACAATTATGATTAAAATCTCCATTATGATTGTAAATGTTTGCTTAGTCAATCCCTAGCATCAGTGGGATGACACTGACAGCTCACTCCACGGAAGTATTCACGGTGAGATTTTTACAGAATCGACATGCAGAGCTCACTTCCCGCTCACATCGCCTAAGTTCTCACGGTGAGATTTTTACAGAATCGACATGCAGAGCTCACTTCCCGCTCACATCGCCTAAGTTCTCACGGTGAGATTTTTACAGAATCGACATGCAGAGCTCACTTCCCGCTCACATCGCCTAAGTTCTCACGGTGAGATTTTTACAGTATAGCACTGGAGATCGACTGATGTCACGTAAGTTAAGTAATTTGATATCATACCTTAATTATTGCTCATTACGACTATGTTGTTGTGTAAGTCATATTATGGACAATATTGCTAATGTTTCAGATTATATAATGGAATATTCCTAGGAGTTCTCTTGAACCATTGTCCAACAGGTAGAATTAATTAAATGATAAATGATTTATTTTCTGTAAGTAGGTTTGTACAAACACTTTTACATGTCAATCACATTTTTTTTAACCTAGATGAGGTCGGCGTTTCCTATCTGACTACTGTGAGAAGAAAGGCCGAAACAAACTCAGAGGTCACAGTCTCTTTTAAAGTCCAGACATAATCTTGAAATTGTTTATATGATAACGATAATGCACGGCGATGTCGAAAATTTATTGATATAATGCTTTAATACTGTTTCCATGGAGTTTCTTGTCCTTCTTCTCCATGATGACCTAGTTTTGCGAACGGACGACTAGTTTTGTTATTAATTACTGACAAGCCTAAATTGAAATAAATGTCTAAGCCTTGTCTTTCTGTGCTTTACTTCATAAAATCCTTTCTGTACAAACCATATTCATAATAAAATTCTAACAAGTGCTACTCGAACTTTTCAAATAATTAACAGTTCATAAATACTTTTCAGAAAACCTATCCTAAGGTGTCCTATACAATAACACGTACAAGAATCCAATGCAGAGACGTATTCCGCTCAATAAAAGTCCACATTTTCTCCGATAACACAAATCCGATTGGAACGTAGTTTCAGGAATGTAAGTTAGTTTCCGTCGCCACCATTCCTTATGTTGTATTTTCAGAACAGGAGTGCCTTCAGCTGTTTCAGAATACCTACTAATTTCAAATATACTTCAAGTTTTAATGTGTTAATGTTTACAATTGAAGAATTCAGAGGTATTGAAGTATCAGAATCTTGAAGTATTTAAATATAAAAAAAAACTAAGTTAAATGTGCAGCTATCTTAACAAGTATCGAAGGTACCCTACATCTTCATATTAAAAGATAGCTACGAAGCTATACCGGTTCGTTTCAAAGATACCTACAAAAGAACTCAACTAATGCAAGCATCCATGCAAATTTAGCGCTTCCTTTCAAGTCTTGCCCTATCTTTTTTATTAAGGCTGAGCTGTTCCCGTATATGTAGATTGCGACAACATGAGAGAAAATCTTGATTTATGAATTTATAATATTGCAGGCAGAACTTGTTCCCGCCGACTATCCGAGCGCCATCTAGACTGCCATGATGGAACGAATGGTGCTAACGCCACCTAGCGGCGGTAACTACATAGAGCCGTGGAACTAAGTGCTGCCACATCGTAGTTTTGCGATTTTCCGCTAGAGTGCCGTTCGCAGAACATTGGCGGCCGTAGCGGGAATCTGTGCCATGTTGTTAGTTCTGCCAATCGCTGCTAGATGGCGCGCTAAAAGCTTTCATTCAAGCTTCAGGGTTCAGAGTTCGTTCAAGGTATTATTGAATAATTCAGAAGTTTTTTGACAAATAGTTTGTTGGTGTTACGTATATCGCTAAGCCAGCCTTACACACAGAACATATTTTTCATACATAACACAGTGACACAAATCCAAGCTGTAAAGTTAATAAAAACTCACAGAAAAGTTAAACATAAGGCTAACAATAAATTATATTTTAATGAATCGTTCAGCTGTAACTAATATTATATTATTTTTAAAATAACTTGAATTTAGATTGAAGAAATAAAAAGGGAAGAGTTAATTGTGATGTGTGGAATAATCAACAAAAATAGTTTTAAGAGGATTTTTCAACGGTAGTTTTTCTACTTTTCATTAATTGCTCTTAGTTTAGGTTAGATTTAAAATTGTATGAATAATTTTCTTAATGGACTGAATCCGGTAATGACTCAAAAAACACACTTCCTGTCACAATTTATAATAAAATTACTTTCATGTTATATTTATAACGCTACGCTATTTATAGATCTGCGTTATTTGTTCGACGCTATGAACCAAACCTCTTCAGTTAAACGAGTGCATATTTAAGAGTGGCCGCAGTACGGATGCAGCATCTTTTGTGAGACATCGGCGTTTAAATTTCTGAGCACAGAAGTTGTGCTATCTGTGAGATAGAGAAATTCGTTTTCGGTGTGCAAATTTAACCGTATTGATTTTTTGAATGAATTGAAAAAATAGAAGTATAGCTCACAGAAAGTCGAAATTTTGGATTCGTAGAAACTATTATGTACCTATAATAGTTTCTAACTCTTAGCGCTATTGGGCGATCTGAAAGTATAAAAAGTATTACCAATAAAAATAATTACAAGGGGTCCGCTAGCTAGACACTTCATATAAACGTCATTCAATCATAAACTGTCGAGGTAAAAAATATATCTAATTTATTTTCTTGAGGTACAAAATAATGTCTTTATGAAAAGCTATCACCTGTTGAGAAATCGCGTTGGGGCTGCCAGATAGACTTACACAAATTAACAACTTATAAAAGACCGAATTTTTAAATACCAATGGACGAAATCTCGAAAACTGAAACGCCGAATGGTTGTTTGATCGAAAGCTGAAAATCCCGAAAGTTTAAAATTCCGAAGTTTAAAAACCCGAAGTTTAAAAACCCGAAGCAGCCCTTCGCTCGCTCTTGTCTCCTATGTTGACGAAGCCCCGCTTCGCGGGGCTCCTATTTCTGTATAAAGGGTTTAAAGTAACCTAACCAAACCTAACCTCAGGGTGCCCCATTCGGTATTTCATCCATTCGGGATTTCGTCCTTTCGGGCATTTGAACATCGGTATTTTGTGTTTCGATATAACGACTATCGACATTTAAAAGTTTCGGTATTTTGAATTTCGGTGTTATGGACGTCGGTATTTCAATCATGGGTATTATGAACTTTCGGGATTTTGATACGTACCCTACTAGTATGCAGTTGTAAACCCAACTAAATGGAACTAGGATTTTCGTGATGAGAATATCTTATGTTTAAAAAAAAAAAACGTTTCTTGTTTTGTTTGCTTCTTTTCCCAAATATGTTGCGGTCGGCTTCCAGCCGGATGCAGCTGAATACCAGTATTTGACATGGAACGAATGCCTATCTCAGTTACTGGGTTACATCTAGCACCGCCTATACCAAAGGGCAAAAAAATGTATACATTTTTTTTTTATTTTTATTTTATTGCATTTTGTTTTTCTTAAGAAATTGCTATTGTTTGCAAAAGGCTAATTAAAAAAAAGTAAATACGAAATAAAAAAATCAAGATTTTAAAAATACGATCACAATAATAAATCAAAATACTTCAATTTTTGTATGTTATTCAGATATTATTTATGATATAGACATTTATGTTATTCAGATATTATAGATACGGTCCTCATAGGCTTCACAAACAGTCTTCCATTATATTACCTGCGTCTAATTTATTAAACCTATGCAGTTAGCAAGGAGACTTCGCACCTTCATTCCCGAGGCAGCCGAACATACGCTACTACCGACTGATTGCAGGGCCAACGTGACCCAGCGTCAACGATTCCATTCGGGAATTGTATCGCGACCTGAATTTATATTTGACTTAATAGTAAATGGATCATTTTGCTTCGATCGTGTTTATTTTTGGTTGCTGGGTTTGGTACACCACAGAAAATTATACTATGCAGGGGGAACATTATAAAATGTTGTAGGACTCATAATTGTATCAATTTTATTTGTATAATTAACAGAGTATTAATTATAATGCAGCATAGCGGATCATTTTTATAAAAATTTGTTCCTTCACCACACTTAAAAACACTGCATTTTATAAGTTTGAATGCAAAGAAGAGGTATTTTTCAAAAAAGTTTTTTTTAAGGTATGGTGGTCTGGTACTTAGAATTTTCTGGATAAAATTTTCTGGTATTTTTACAAATGGCAATTAGACATAGACGTGAATCACGGTAAAATATCTGTTGGAGGTTTAACGTAACCTTTAACCTTTGGACTACCTGTAGCGAATCCCGCGAGGGTTATAGGATGAAATTCGCTCGCACTGATTGTGATTATTAAAAGAATCGACGCCCGCAGTGATGTCTCGCGTCCCGCGCGGCGTTTGTCTCAATGCGAGCAGAGCTTTAAATTGGGGTAGGAGCTTGTTCGGGCCTCGAACAGGATTTTTCTATGCAAATGGTTTCATTTGTTTGTTCATTTTTAATTTTGTATTCAAGTCTAAAGTAGGGGCTTGTGGCTAAGTAATAACAGCCGCAGGGGTCGATCGGCGATCGGTCAGGTTAAGCTACGCTTGCCGTGGTTGGTCCGTGGATGGGTGACCATCTTTACATATCAAGACCCCTGCGTGCCTCGGAAAGCACGTTAAGCCGTTGGTCTCGGCTTCATTAGATCTTTGATTCAGTAGATCTTTGACAGTCTTTACGGGTCGTCAGAAACCCGAAAGTCTGACAATCAGTCTTAACAAGGGTTTCGTATTACCCAGTAATTGGATTGTGGAGGTCAGATAGGCAGTCACTGCATGTAAAATACTGATACTCAGTTGCATCCGGTTAGACTGGAAGCCGACCCCAACGTTGTTGGGAAAAGGCTAGTCAGATGATGATTCAAGTCTAAAATAAACACTTTTTCCTTCTTCTATATATATATCTTCGTCTGTGTCTGTGTGACTGCGTTGTTTCGTCAAGTCGGCTAATACGCGCAAAGCAGGGGTAGGCCGCTAGTTCTATAATATTCTGATGGGTGGTCCATTTCTGTTAAACCTTTCAACGCAGGCGCGCTGTTATCCTACTATTATCTGCCAATTTACTGGGGCCTTGAGAAGCTACTCACATTTTATCGGCCACAAAAACAAGAAGCCTAATTCTGAACTTTAGTTACGCAATGTTGCTGTTAATCTAGAGAAAAGAAAACAGAGTTTCTCTTAAAATTGGAAGTGTTTGGTACTTTCTCAGAAGAATATTCAAGACTCTAATTAATCAGAGAGACAAAAGTTTCTGAAAAATCTTTAATTATAAAAAAAATAAAACAAATCAAAGACATTTATTCAGACTAGGCTGAGAATCAGCTATTTTTGAATGTCAAAATTACATAAGACAGTACCCAAAATCTGGGAAGAAGAAGTGGCGCAACAAACTCCCAGCAGCACAGCTGTCTATTAAGTTAAAACAACTTGATAGTGCACATCCCCCCTTTCTTGTAAAAGCTGCCGTGTTATGTAATAGACTAGAATAACATGATTAGACTGTATTGCACTTGAATTAAGTAGACTGATTAAACTCTTTCCGTAATTTAGGTTCAAAAGAGCTTTGTTTTGCTCAATTTCTCAAGTTTCATTATATTTTTATTCTGTTTCCTTTTTTCTGATCGACGGGCTATTATTCTTTATAGGTATCATATTTTAATATTTTTCATTCAAATATTAGAAAATGTAATTTTATATTATAGTGGGTATATAGAATGAAATAAACGAATTATATTAAGTGTAGCATAATCATCCTATAATGTCCCCACTGCTGGGACACAGGTCTCCTCTCTGTGAGAGGGAGTGGGCCGTAATACACCACGCGAGCCCAGTGCGGATTGGTATATTCTATGTGCAAAACATAAAAACAATAATTCACTCACACAAATGTGCATAGGTCAACAGTCGCAAATGAACGATTACCAGTCGCAAATAGGTGCCGCTCTGTCTACGCACGGTTACGCGTAGGCGTTCGTAGCAATCGCCTACTCGAACTACTCGCCGAGTCGAACGGGTAATAGATTTATTATTCATAAAGTAATGATATAATAAAACCCAATTTATACTTAGATAATGTAATAAAAAACATAAGTAACCCCTCTAAAATAAAAACGACACCGACCCTTCGTAGACAGTCTACGACGCCGCGCTGTCTACGCTTCCCGCGTAGGCGTTCGTAGCACACCTACGCGCCGTAGCGGCTACGAATCCATGTTAGGAAGTCACTTTTATAGTGTTAAGCGGTTTATTGGTATGACCCGGGACTAAGATTGTTTTTACAGTGGGTAGTAACAGTTTTGGTTGTGCTTCTGATTTCGGCAAACTGAGAACAAACATTTTTGTGATTAATTCAGTGTAATCTTTGTGTTTTAAGTCTAAAATGCTAATTTTGTATCTGATCATTAATTATTTCATGGACATACAGTCAGGCATATTTGCCCTTCTCTATGTGAGGTTCAAGGGAAGATTTATGACACCTATAATTGGTGCTACTAGAACAAAATGTTCAAAGTTTTAATTACCAAACATACGGACGCTAGATTACACTTGAAAGTTCTTAGCTTCATAAGGTTAATTTAATTGTTTGTTTGAGGTATCTGGGTCATAACTACTGATTCTGAATAAGTACGTAGGTTCATTTAAATTAGATAAAGCCCAGCAATATTACGACTTTTACTATATTAATGATTTGGCCCGAATATGTTTATAGAGGTCGTATCATATTTTCCTAAACCCATTTGCTAAAATGAAGACTTTGACGACGGCTGCTCTTTGGTTTAAAAGCCTCGTATTTATTTATATAGTTAGACCAACAGCTTCTGTATATAATATATATTATGTACCAGTATCCTCTAGCCTCCAGCTTACACAGTCCCCAATTACAGGTTAACCAGCAATCTCAGAAATAGAATATATAATAGAATATATCTACTATGTTTTAACATTTTAGAAATACGTCTTTTTAAGGCTGAGTGTATGTACCGAGCCCCGGCTGTCCCGGCACAGCGTGGTTACGTAAGGCCCCAAGGTCAAGGCGCCGCGGTAATGAATGTGGCGCCGACAACTACGCCCCGCTGCCCCGCTTGTCTGTTTAGGGTTAGCCCTTTTGAAGCTCTCAGAGAGACGGGGACGTAAAGATATTCAGTGTTGAGACTTTGACAGAAAATTTTATGTAGAATAGGGCTGAATTATTTTTGTATGTCAAGTGTTTCTGCAATTTTAATTGGAGTTAATACTTTGATCCATAATGTTAAAAAAAAAGATTTACCGGTTGAGTGACAAAAATTACAGAAACAATTAAAAAACCATTGTGTCACGCGTGGATCCACGTTCTGGTTTACAAAGGGTTAAGCTTTTTCAACTCCTTAGAACGAATTTCACCCATGGAACTGATATTACGTTTTACATGCGCTGATCGCGTTCAGTTTTATTGTTCACTTATGAAATTCACTTTTTAGTCATTTGGTAGGTATATCTAAAATTATACGAAACGGAACTGAATAGTTTGTCTCTAAAGTAGCCATAACAAGTTAAACACAATCTATGAGGTGGGAGCTAATTTCAGATGATTAATTAAAAACCACGCGCCTCATTTTAAAAGCCTAGTCCCCTAAAGTTTAGGCTCCCTTCCTAAACACAAATTAGCTTTTACGCAACAATCCCTCTACAAACATTAAAAGAGCGAGCGACACATAAAATTAAACATAAACCGAAAACAACAATAAAGTCGAAACAAAGGACACACACATACACACAGACACTGTCTATAAATACATCACACATAAAATTAATACACAGGTACATCATTTAGATACATTTCTAAAAAAGATTCTTCAACTAAAGTCTCTTTTGGGAAATCGAAATGTTAATTGCGAAGGGCGCGGAGGTAACCTCTCCATTCAAATTGATTCTCAATAAAATCGAGTGTCTCTTTCTGTCGCGTTAGATAAAGATGTGTGCAAGTGAAACAGAGTACAGATTTCGAGGTCACGGGTAGTATTAATACACTCGATCTTGTTAGGAAGTTTTAGTTTGAGTTTGGTATGGAGCGGTGAGATGAGCTGTAACTCCGTCGGTACCTTCTTTATTTAATCCCCGTAAGATAGCCGTTTCGTTCGCCATTTTGTAAGGGATTATTATCTATTTAATTTATCTGCTACAGTCTTAGTACAGTCCCTGAGTCAGAAATCTGCCTAGCTAGCATCCATTGCATTTGTAATCGTGAACATGATTAAGATCAAAGCATACATGCTCTGTTTGCTTTAGCTTCCATTCGATTTCAATCTGACAGTTAAACAATAATAAACAATATAGTCGAATTATTGCCAAATTGATAGGTATTATGACCGGATGCAGCTGAATGTGTTTTACATGAACCGACTGCCTGTCTGACTTCCATGACCCAGTTATTGTGTAGAACGATACAAGGGAAACCTTTACTGTACTAGGAATTTAGTGAATAGACACCCTGCGTCAATTTACCGTGTACTCGTAATAGCCATTTCTTATAGCTGTTGAAAATTCGGATAGTTAAAGTTAAAGTGGTCAATTTCCTTAACAATTCATTTCCTTGACTTTACATTAATCGATTTTTTTATAATTGGCTAGCTGCGCCTTGCGATTTCACCCGCATAAGTTTTGATCTCATGGGAAAACCGGAGAAAAGCCATGTCCGTATCCTTGCTATAAGCAATCTGTGTGCCAAATTTTATTCAAAGCCGTTCAGTAGTTTTTGCGTGAAAGAGTAACAAACAAACATCCATCCATCCATCCATCCATCCTCGCAAACTTTCGCATTTATAATATTAGTAGGATTCTCTTGGAGAACTAATGTTGTATGATCTCATTATAAAAGTAGCGTAGGGGGTTGTTATTGTAAGTAGTTAATCATCATAAAATGATCAACATTACACAGTACAGTACAGTTTGCAGAAGATACATCTTCTTCCCTCGTCACGATCTGATTGAGATCCGTTCAAACCGTGGTATAAATTACGTATGTATTCCACTCAGAGCACTGATTTCAACAACACTTTACGAAACCGCACCTGAGCAATTCCACTAACTGCACTGAAACAACATTTTGATATGTGCGGTTCGGGCGTTATCAACAACAATCGACTTGTTCACTTTTAAGATAATCTTTTTATAAAATAAATAGATTGGTTTTTTAGTTCACCTATTTCTGACTTAATAACCGACATTTTCTTTTGGGAGAGCAGTGGTGGTCCAGTGGTAACGGCTCCGACTTCCGAGTTGTAGGTCGGGTTGTAGGTCGTGGGTTCGAACCGAGGCAAGCTCTTCACTTTGTGTAATTCATTTCATCACCACTGCTCTCAAAACGGTGAAAGAATCATTCCGGACCAAACATACGAAGTTATGTGACATCTACCAACCCGCAGTAGGCCCACGCACCCCCACATGGAGGAGGCCTGTGTCCCAGCAGTGGGAACATTGTAGGCTGATTATGCTATGTCCTTAATCTTGCTCTTCCGTAATGGAATTTAGGAGAGAATATTACCAGCTGCCCATTTAAAAGATAGAGCTACTCGAGGTGTACTATTAAGTGTAACTTAATATTCACAGAATGCATTTTAATGTATGGATTACACAGTATCACTAACTTGTAAGAATTCCTTTGCGGGACACCGTAAAAATATTTGAAAGGAAGAAACATAGAAAAAGTATTTATTGTGTCTTGCACAGGACGATCACAAATTAAACTAAACATAATCATAAAAAAATATACAAAACAAAATAATATAACAAGAAATTAAAGAGAAAAGAAGATCTCAGCGTGATGCTGTGACATTTAAAAATAAGTGTCGGAACTTAAACTAATTGCCAATTAAAACTACTGAATAGATAATAACGTTGAAACCCACACGACGTTAGTCCATTCTGTGAAATTACTACTAGTTTTAAATTATTTATCGGATAATAGAAGCGCGTTGACCAGCAAACCGCAATGCAGGCATCAAATTATTATACTGACACCGGCTTTAAAATATAGTAACTAAACGAATCAGTGATTTATTCGCGAAATGGCTTAATCGGAACTTTATAATAAAAGTAGTGGAATGTATTAAAATATGTGTAATACCATAATTTACATAATCAACATATAAGGTAGAAAAAAATGAAGCCACTTTGACCGACCGGGAATCAAACCCAAGACCTCATGTTCAACATTAGCGCTTGTGACCACTGGAACGACGAGTCAGTCTTTATTTATTTAATGAATTAAGCACAAGCGGACGGTTTTACCAGAGGCGGACTTATTGCCTCATGTATTTTCTACCAGTCAACCTTTGGGTGATGCAGTAACAAGCACTAGTAGGTGCAAACATGAAAGTTGAGGAATAAATATTTTCCTTTCCTGTATTAATTTTCCTTTTCCTTATTCACAATTCTTTGTATTGTTTAACCAAACTCTAAGAAGAAAGTCGTAAGGAACAACGGTTTTAAGGTGAATGTATTGTTCCGCCTAATTTTGTAGGAATGTTACAAGTTTAGTATAATGTCGGACAACTTTTGGATACAAGTAGTGTTAAACTACGTCTTATGGAAGAGTAACTTGTTTAAATTCTACAACACACACCGGACTAATTAAAACTTTGGAATGTAAATTGTGATTATTGTTATTGGGGATTCTGGAATATTTGGACTAACATTTATATAGAATTTTGTGATGGCGATACCCCGTCACTTGTAAGTAGATTTAAAATTGGTTTTAAAAGGGTACATTTATATTAAAAAGCTGCTGAGTAGTGGTTTTTGTAAACGAAGCGCTATGATAGATTTGGTCAAACTAGATGCATTTGCCATTTACAGGAACTTTTGAATTGTCAAGGAGTCGGTCACTTAGAAATATGAATGAAGAAGTTGTCCATTCCAAAGCGTAGTAGTTGCCTATGGAAAAGAACGGGCAAGGAACTCCTTGAAATTATATTAATAATAATAATATTCCACAACTTTCACACAACACCATCTAGTCCCAAACTAAGCGGAGCTTGTGCTATGAGTACTAGACAACTGATAAACATACATATATATTTCTAAATACATACATATTATAGATAAATTACACCCAGACAAAGAACAAATGATCGTGCTCATCACACAAACATTTATCCTAGGTGGGAATCGAACCCACGAGCTTGGGCATAGCAGTCAGGGCCACTGACCACTAGACCAACGGGCCTGTCAAATATTGTTACAGAAATATTAGTTAACTTATTAATGCTGAAGTTATAAGTGAGAACGATGTAAAAAGGAGAGTACATCAAATAGAAACACAAAAAAATAAAAATAAATAAGTCAAATAAGCCGTGGCAGCTAAGAGATGACCAATCCCAACTAATGGCACCCCTTCACGAACATAACGTGTGGATCAGCACCATTCAGCTCAACCATTTTGAAGGGAGCTAAATGATCAAACACACGCGACACCTCTCTCCTTTTTATCACTTGGATGCCTCATCATGATCAACATGAAATTATAAAAAGAGAGGAACAAAAGCTCTATACCTAATAATAGAAAAAAAAAAATGTTGTAGGAATATTGAAAACAATTAAAATGTTGGTAGAACCATAAAGGAACAAATGAATGCTTGCGCGAAGACAGCGCGCAAAAAGCCTGCGGTCGTGTTTTGTTCAAAACAGCCGTTTTAAATTCAGAAAATGCTAATATTTCCTGAGTGTTTTTTAACCTCATTTCCTTTTATAGCGAAACTATCTAGGATGTACTTTTTCGTTTGTTCTGGAAGTTAAACCATGAACGTTTGTGAATAGGTTACGAGCAAACACTAGATTAGAGGTCTTGACCTGGCAAAGTGATTAAAACAAGAAGAATAGAATAAAATAGGCTACCAGAAAAAAACACTTCAAATAATATTTTTACAACAATAACTAATATAATATGAGATTTGATAATTGTATTATGATAAAGTAAAAAGGATAAAAGAGTGAATTGGGCATCAAAAAATTCGTCGGCATCGCTGACAACGGGGAATACTGCCCAAAAGGCTGGCAGCATTACCACGTATTCGACGTGGTAAATGCAATGCTTTCTTAATAAGAATCATTTGACACTGTGTGTTTCATACAAAAGTACAAACCTACATGGTCATAATGTATGGAACAGCCGAAAAATTTCACCGCTTGTGGGTTTAATTTAGTAAATTCATGGCAACAGTTAGCGGGTCAGTGTTTAGACACTGCACTTTAGTCATACTGATAGATTTCATTTGGAAAGCAGCACATTTGTAAAAGCAGAGCTTAGCTTTACTCAAGTAGTGAGATAACGAAAGTATCAACTTATCTAAGCAGCCGGGCCATGTGTCGTCACGTTACGAACCTCTCGGATTAACAGAAGTGTCCGCCGCTCACCGGACTCAATACGTTGGCAAGGGAGATAGCGTCGTGCCAATGAATTTTCAAGTCGTAATTTTGGATAGAACAGTGGTCGCGCAGTGGGATCGGCCTCATCTTAAGAGCTGTAGGTCGAGAGTTCGAACCCAGGCAGGCACTCTAATTTTTTTCTAATTTCGTCACCACAGCCCTCAAACCGGTGAAGGAAAACATCGTGAGGAAACCGGCGTATCCTAGAACCAAAATATCGGAGACATGTGACATCTACTTACTCGAAATGGGCCCGCGTGGTGGATTATGGCCCTTTCCCTCTTACAGAGGGAGGCCTGTGTCCCAGCATTGGGGACACTGTATGGTGATTGTGAATTTGGGATAAAATATGGTCCGCTTAAATTTTTTAGTCAAACTAAACTATTTTAGACGTACACCGTTTTTTTTATAAAACGAGAATTAACTGTAACCTGAGCTTAAATCTTCGTGTCAGTTTTAGTATTTCGGACTTTATTCCGACCGTCAATAAATTCAAAACTATTCAAATTTCTGTGATACTACTGACTTTAATACATAATGATACAGTTTTTGTATGGTTAAGTACTAATTATTAAATGTTTGTGTAACAATAAATAATATTTACACCAAATCATTAAATGCCAATACAAATGATCAAATCGACACTGAAATCCAATAAAATCAAGTGAGGCGCAGTGGCACCGGTACTCGCTGTCGGAATTAAAACTTCATGTTAAATCTGAAACGAACTTAGCAGTTTGTTAGTGGGTGCACTAACAGTATTACCTCTCACCGGAGATTATTTGGCTATGAGATTACTGTGATTTGGGTGAGTTTGACCTTAATTTCTGGGACTGTGATTGCATTTGCCGTTTTAAGACTTTAGGCTTCCACTTTGTACGGTGCGTGATTACGACTTAACGTCAAAGTCAAAATGTTTATTTGAAACTAAGTGTACAGATATTGGTCTTATGTTATGTTAATACTTATGACTTAGGAATTCCACATTTAGGCACTCTTGCACAACAAATCACTAATCAAATACATATTAAAAAAATCGTCCTGTCTCTGTCATCTTCAAACGGCTGATAGAAACAGAACGATGCTTTAAATACTTTAACCGCTAAACGCTTTTAGTGATTTTTGGTGCATGTAGATCTTAGAATCATACAATAAAAGAGCCTTATCATCTTTAGTTAATTGAAAACTATCTGACTAACTGACAGTAAATAACGCAGCTCCTACTAACAGAATTAAAACCTAAGGAGAACAAATACCACGTTATCAGTGAGTAAGTAAGTAACTGTTAATTATCACGAGCAACTCAATACTCAATTCTTTATTGCATTCCATATTTGTTACATTGTAGGTATTACATAGTAAAATATCAATATGGACTCTGTCGGGCACAGCAAAATTAGGGAAGAGGGCTAAGTAGCAATTCAAGCAAGTCAATATTATTATAAATTGTGCTTAATAAGATGTGCTTAATTGGGTGTACAATTATCACGTTGTTGGATGTTAACCACGAGCATTAATTTACCTTATAAAACGGCTCAGTGTTTTACAACATGTAACGTTAAATGCGCAAAACCTGAAAATAGTTTGATCAGAATAACGAGCAGAATTAATTGAACCACTTTTTAATATAGGTCACATTTTTCAAAAAATCTTCATTAAAAACGTTGCCGTGTCTATTTATTAATAGGTCAAGCAAACAAATGTCAGCGCGGCGCAGCGGCCCGGTGACGACTCCTCCTTCGATAGGGCGTCGTCGCAGACGCAAGAAACGATCAGAATGGCCAGTAAAACTAAAACAGCACATAAAACCTTTACAATTTTTTTAATGACTTATTTTCTCTCTGAAATAGGTCAATTGAATTAAAAATCAGTTGGGGTGTCCGAGGGTTTGCGCATTTAACGTTACACGTTGTATAATGTCCGTCTAATTTTTGTTCTTGTTATTTGGTCGGTACCTAATGGTGTTTAATGAAAGAAAAACTGTCTGCAATATGGTGAGAATGACGAAACTAAACACTTGTAATTATAAAAACACACAGTCACAGCCTTGCTGCGGTTAAACCAAGTCAACGCGCGCCAACACTGGGGTTCGCCAAAGTCGAAATATTATCAGCACTGGAATGCTATTTCTAACGTTCTCAGATACGACGACGACGGTGACATTAGACCACCCTGCCGCCACCAACCAGGAACATCATCATCCTCTCCAACTGTATTGGGAACGGCTTCAGTCTAACCGGATGCAGCTGAATACTAGTAGTTTATATGGAGCGACTTCCTATCTGACCTCTACAGCACTGGGTAACACGATACCCCTTGTTACCAAGGCGTATAGTGTTACTCAGCACTGGTAGTTAGACTGTCCACCAACCAGGACCATGACAAATTTACAGTAATTTTCTCTGACAGCAGCAACCCAACAGCAACCTCATTGTAAAGAAAATAAAGATCATTGTGATTTGGGCAGTGATGCAAAGTCAGAGGTAAAATAACTGAGAAGGGCTGTATACGTTGTAAGTAGGTACTCACGCCTCAGTGTTGTCATCTCTGGACTCGGAGCGTTCCGCATTGGCCTGGCCGCGGCGGTGGCGCGCGCGCTGCTCGTCCCCCAGCCCGTACAGGCCGGCGACGGCCGCCATGCTGCTCCGACGCACCTCGCCACACTCACATACTCAACCAACACAAGCAAGTCAAACTCATCTTGTAACGTCAAATTGTCATCACACAGTACACTCAGCTCAGCTCAGCTCAGCTCAGCTGGCACACACTTTTAAATACCTAATTATACTACAAGAAAAATTTGGACGCATAATTTGGTAAAGTACATTAAGTTTTCTTCTTCTAATTTAATTTTTAATCACAATTTTTATTATTGTATCTCGTCATAAGTCGGATTGATAGCTAGGCTACATTTGTTTTGGTTTTTATTGTTATCGTTGCCGTTGCGAGTCGGTGTGCGTACGCGGCGTTATAGCCGTGATCCGCTGCATCTGTAGGTGTGAAGGGATCTTTAATATATGGCTTGACTTGCCGCCTCCGGTACCACAAAGAGCGAGTTGTCGTAGTTTACGTTGCACGAGAGGTAAATAATTTAGGATTCGAGTTTTGTTTAGAATGGCGCAACGATGTGGGGTTTAGGTAGGGATCAGGAGTGATGTGACAGAAAAGGGCAAATCATTTGATTATTTACATAGGTCAACTATTCGTCAACAATCTATAATTTAGGCCTTAAACGTGCTGGTGTAGCAATTTGAGTCTTTTCCTATCCAATGTCAAACTCTTCACTGGCAGCAAATATGCCTTATTTTTGGTTGATATTCTAGCATGGTAGTATGTATAAATGTATAACTTAATTAAACCATTCCAAAACGTTCAGCAGGCCTCCTAGTTCAACCTACGTCTGTAGTATCCCTCAGTCTCCTACTCGACGTAGTAAAAACTTGGGGTCCGGTCAAGTGGCAATTGATAGCGGCTCGGAGCGCCATCGTCATACATATTTATGTAGCCAGCCTGCTGAGGGCTCTATTTAAATCCTGAAGGGCGAGGGGTGATGAATCGTTTCAGACCCGCTGCGTGAGGGGGTGAAAATAGTACGTAGGGGGTTATTATTAAGGCTGACAAATAGAGAACATAAGTTTACTGCTTTTAAAGTCTTTGTGCGTAGGAAAAATTAGTCTTATAGTCAGATTAGTATCATTGGTGATATAGTTTCAGATATTGACGCAAAAACAAATGGGGAAGCAGACTGGTTGTATTTACAAGATAAATTGTTTTATTTGTTTAGGTTTGACACACACAATCTCTTTTAAAGTCCAGACATAATCTTGGTTAGATCATGTGAAGACCATGTACCATAGATTGATGTCTGAAATGGTCTTTTGATGAAAGAACCACAAATATTGAATGGACCTGTCAAGTCAGTGCACGTATTTGTCGGTAATCATGCAGCTCAACTCAAAACTTAAGGAGCTCAAACAGTGGATAAACATAAAGATTCAAGTTGTTTTTACATACACATACAACGGTTAATGAGTGAAACATTTTCTTCCGACATAGCGGGCGCATGTTATCTTTTCGACTTTGATTTTCATTCAAAATGTTGCCAATAACGTCGTTGTTAAAATAATAAGATGTAAGACAAAAATAACCTTGAGGTGTACATATGTCCGTTCAGTTTGGCTATTTGAACAAAAAATATTCATAAATTATTTCATTTGTTATAAAGGAAGCCTAAAATAAATCAAATACGCTCCAATAATGACGCTAATTCGAACGAGTTAGCTACCGTAAACGATCGGTAATCATTGCTTAGAAATCGAACCTAAGTGCCTAACGGGTGTTTGGCTATTTGCTAAATGCTTGTTCCTTGATCGAATTAATGTTTGTGCACGTCGACACATACAGACGTGCTGGACTATGTTGTGTCGCCAATCAGGGTCTGTTTGTATTGTCTAGCCCTTGAGGGCGAGCCAATGGCACTGACTGTTTCTAAAGGATTCAGTTCTGTAGTGTTGAGGGAACATGATTCCCCGGTCAATCTGCGGGGTGATTGCGTAGCACACTAGCTATGGCTAGCAGTGGCAATGGCTATTTGACAGTTCAATAACATTCATTGTGCTGACAAACTTTTGGAACATATGAAGCAATGGATTAGAATATCTAGAATATCTTTCAAAATCATTCCGATTGTGAATGAAAGTGTGTTACGCAATTTGGGTGATTCTGTGTTGGTATATTATTTAAATAGGAACTGCTTAGCTATTTACAACCAATCAACTGATACGCTTCCGTGCCAAATCGTCACAAATTCGAAACGCGAAAATTATCCGAAAACCACCAAAGAACAATTGTGCAAAATGTCATGCTTCTAGAAAGAGTGGTTTAGGCTATGCGTTGTCTGTCAGTGAATGAGATGACGGCAGAAAACCGACTTCAAATAATTTCGTATAAATTAGGGCAGGAATACGATGAGTGGCTTTAAATAGATCAAAGATACACTCGTCAACGCTGCTCATACACCTCACTGTAGTTTAGAGAATACCGTGCTGGGTATCCAAGAAACCATTTTGTTTGTCATCCTTGCGGAATGTTGAATGCCAGCCTGTTCGACCGAGCACCTAACGGAGTTAGCAACCGTCATATAGTCTTATAGGCGGGAACTGTGAAGGAGCTGCCAAGTCATGTCAATAGTCGTAACGAAGGTTCTAAAGCCAGAGTATTAGGTCCGAAGTTTTGAAGCGAACCTAGCGCATTGTGCTGGAATGTATTCCAGCACAATGCGTTAGGTACGTAACAGTGGTGCCTATGAAACAATGGTTTAGCTAGGAACTAACGTGACCCCAGCTTCTGTAATGTTCTTTGAAATATGTGAAATAAGTTTGTGAACATATTAACCCCCTTATTACAAAACAAGGTTTTTCTTAGGTTTAAGCCATGGAGGCATTTTCAAATTTTGTACGAAATTTTGACCGAGAGAGTTAAAGTTTGTTTTACAAAAACATTGCATTAAGAATTTTATGTTAGTCGAAATAAAGTTTTAAATGCAGTAACTGTCTTGCAGGTTTAGGCTAGATCTAAAGTTAGAACTCGTTTTATTTTGATTTTAATTCTTTCACGGCCAAACAGATACTTGTCTAAAGTGTTTGTGTATAAACGCGCCGATACAGGAGAAATGCCTACTGTCAAACAACTTTTTTCCTTTTAAAAAAAGATAATTCTGAAGATGAACTCTCAGATCCATCGACAGATAATTCTGAAGATGAACCCTCAGATCCAACGATAGATTATTATGAAAGAGAGCAACAAAGCTGTAGGCTTTCATTTAATAAAAATACAATACAAAGTTCAACAACATAAATCTTTCACACTTAATCCCAGTGTGTAAAACTGTGCATATTTTAATTGCATTTAAAACCAACTATGCACAAGTAGTATGAATTATAGCCGAGCGGGCTGCACGCTTTTTGAGTTCTGTCATAACTTTAAGCAGAGTATTTTGTCGTAACTTTAAGCGTGGCTTACAAACGTGCACGGTCGGGGTACATGTATGCCACGCTGGGGTATATGTGTGAAGGAACGATCTTGTGTTGTTTGGTTTTCTTAATTACTGTAACGTTTGTGATTAAACTTTGTTGAACTAGCTAATGACGCTATGCTACGAAATAAACTTGTATGAGTATACTTTATGTTGTAACGAGTATTTTGAAAGTAGAATGTTATTTATTTATTAAAAACTTCAAGCACATAAATGTACAGAGGCGGACTTAATACCATAGGCGTTTTCTACCAGCCAGGTGCAATCATGAAAATTGAGCAAAAATCATTTTAAATATTAATCGTCTTAATCGTTCTTATTAAGATAATCATTATAAACATAATAAATAGGTTACTTTACAGCGGTCAGCAGTGAGAGCAGTTGTGGCCCAATGGTGATGGTCGCGACTTACGAATTGTAGGTCGTAGGTTCGAAAGTTCGTAGGTTCGTAAGGTACTTTGTGTAAATTATTTCATCAGCGCCGCTCTCAAAACACTTAAGAAAAACATCGTTAGGAAAAATCATTTCCTAGAACCAAATATTCGTCATCATATTTTGTTCTAACTATACCAACATATCATTGTCCTACTCCAGAATAAAGGCCTCCTCTCGTTGTGTCAAACAGCTGTCACATAAAAATTGTGGTCATTACCCACGGTTATTCCAAGCCTGTGTAGGAGCACCTTAACAGAACTGGCGACACAATACCGAGGCGCACAAGCAATGTTACTACGAGTATTAGTAGCCCAGATTTATTGGAACCATTTGTAACAATTAATGGTTCGACCAGATAATGCAATTAATGTTAAACTGTATGAAATCATACTAACTTGTGTTTAGCAGCGGTTTAATTTTATTCAAAAGGATTTTCAAAGTATTGAGGTCCTGTCTGTTGCAAAATTATGCTGTACTTGTAATGTATAACTATGTTCTAAGTATGACAAAAAACAAGACGCAAATATACCATTACAAAAAATCTTACAATAAGATTTGAATTTTCGACATAGCCCGATGAATTGCCAAACTTAAATGGCAATGGGCATATATCTCGGAGAAAAGATGGCCGACGAGGCCGAAATGTTCTGGAGTGGCGACCGCGTCCCGGAAGACGTAGCGTTGGAAGGCCTCCCACAAGGTGAACCGATGACCTTGTGAAGGCCGCGGGAGTCCGCTGGATGCGGGAAGCACAGAACCGGTCCGAGTGGCGGTGCTTGAAGGAGGCCTATGTCCGGCAGTGGACGTCTTTCAGCTGAAATGATGATGCATGAACAAGATTTCACGAAATCTCAAAATTAATTCCATCAAGCTTGCTTACTTGCGTTAACATAAGCTTTGTTTACAAAGCCTTTAACAATAAAAATACCAAACACAATTTAATAACAATTAAACAACAAACAACAAAATATTAATCGAGGACGAATGAGCATTTCGGTCGTGTTACATTCTGACGCGGCGCGCGACGTTTGCAGTTGCTTCGTTAACGTCAGAATGACAGCTAGCTGCCACTGGCACCGTAGTATCAAGCGCGTGAAACGGTAACAGTTATCGTATGAATGCCTGTCAGACAGCGTCCAAAGTAAGTAACTGACGCAATGTGGGACGACAAAACAGAGAAAAGTTTTAGCTGTTTAGTTATTCAAAGTTTTGCTGCAAATATTCGCACAAGTTTTAGATCACACGTCATTTGTTGTTTCAATTTTATTGTATGCCACATCACGCAAGAAAGTATCGTATTACAACCCAGTGGCTGGGTTGTGGAGGTTAGATAGGCAGTCGCTCCATGTAAAATACTGGTACTCAGCTGCATCCAGTTAGATTAGAAACCGACCCTAACATTGCTGGGAAAAAGCCAGAGCAGATGATGACAATGTGTAGACACTTAGCTATGTTACCACAACTTAAAATATACTAAGATCATTATGAAGCCTGTCGGGCACAGCAAATTATTTACTTATATACGATAAACATCAATAAACTTAATCCGTAATATCTCATCCCATCGCATTTCCCTCCCCCCTCACATAGGACGGTACGTTCAACTGGCTGAGTGTGAAAGACGAAAATTAATCAAAACTCGGCTCCTGCTTGCGGTGGACATAGGAAGTTGCCCCGTCGACTCGCATCTATCATTTAGTGTGCACCACTTGTTTTCTGATGGATTCAGAGAGATTACCTGTTAGCACGAGCAGAGTGTAGCAGAGTGTTAAAGAGTCGAATGTATTTTGGGCAATTGTTTATTGCCGTGCTTAAAACATTTAAAGATTAAATTAGAGAGGAGAATCGTCTGTCGCGGTGGAGTCCGAGGAATTGAGTGGTTGTCGAGCCGAGCTGTGTGGCCTCCGGGCCGCGCCATTGCAAGAGCTTTTCCCATAAGTTAGTGCAGATACGAGACTAGAAGAAGAATTTCCTATAGTTGTAATTATTTTTCCACCTATTTCGTCTAAGCCGTTTGTATAGTTTGGTAGACTATTGGTCGTACGCTCGGGTGGTCGTCGATTAGGTTGCGGGAGCCGCGACCATGGTCGTCACTCGTAGGAAATGATTTGGCGCGCTTCGCAGAGTGGCCTCATGCCTGCTAGTTGGCGTTTATTTTATCGATCATCACTTTTGGTGGTGACTGTAGTTGTGTAGGTTAAGAATTTAGAATGATCGTTGGATGCGAAAAATAAAAGAAAGAAGTGTGAACGAGCATGTTTTTCATAAACAGAAGTGTCGTGTTTTTATTACATAGTCAACCTATAATATTTCCACTGCTGGGACACAGGCCTCCTCTCTGTGTGAGGGAGTGGGCAGTAATCTACCACGCGGGTCCAGTGCGGGTTGTTAGCTGTCAAATGTCACGATGTTTTCCTTTACCGTTTTGAGAGCTGTTTTTTATTACTACTTTTAATTCAGTAATCAAAACCCGTTTACTTTAAGTATATCAAATGGGTTCACAGCGTGCCTATAAATAAAAGTGAAAAAAAAAAGCGTAAATTAAAATGTACACAAGCAGACCAATTAAGATACCAACAAAAGCACAATAAATAATCTTCATTCATTTTATTTGTAAGCCGAAAAACCCACGAGGCGAAATAAATTCAAAAGTGCTTTCAATTTTTGGCCAGTTTTAATCAATCGGTTGCCGCAGCGAAGCCGAATTCAAGTTCCACTTCCGAGTGCTGAGGTCGAGTGCCCCTAGGATAAGGCTGCCCACAATCGAACTATTCGCAACCACAACTTGTGAGCAGTCAATTTTACAAAATTTTCATACATACATTTTGTGGGAGCTCGTAGCATCGGTACGGCCAGTAGTGGCTGTTCACTGATTGTATGAGAAGTTTTAGAGTAATTACGTGCCGAAGATGCCTCACTGCGATACCTAGCAATCGCAGTTTAGCTCGCTAACTCGATGTCACCTCCATTTAAAACAAATGCCAGGCATCGAGGTAAAACTCCGAGCAGCCCGCGATGTATCGCAGTTCGGTATCCTTCGGCCTGTGTGTGCGTGTCTATTACACGGAAGTGACGTCGAGGTAGCGAGCTAAACCGCGATCGCGAAGTTTCGTGGTGAGGCACCTTCAATATGTAATTACCCTAAGTGTTAAAACGTGTCTGTTACTGAACAAGTGATCCATTTCAGGGAGCTCGCAAAGTGGGGTCAAACAAAAGACGAATGTAGCCCGGCGCAAATTTCAAATAAGTCAAACGATAAATTTGACGTTTGACTTATTTGAAAATTGCGCCTCCATTTTTTAATACAATATCGTAGGTTTGCTCTACACTTGACGGGAAAGGATCAAAACTGCTCGAATCATCATTCAGTTACGCTCATGTTTGCCCAACGTAAGGTTTGACACAGTCAATATTTACACTCAACCAGCTGGTAAACAAAGCCATATTGATAAATATTCATATTCAAACGTATTTTAATACGGTCAAACTTGTATAAATTAATCGTTTGCGACCCCTACGTATTGTGTTCGATCGATCCCATGCCGATTCGTTTTAAATACGAGTATTGAAAGGTAACATTTTGTTCGAATGACTTTATCTGTCACGGCGATTGAATTATGGAATTAACTCGATGGATAAGACTTTATTAATATTCATTCATGTCGTACAAATGGACGCGAAAAATTTGCATATAAAACTTTTATTATTATTATTAAACTGTTATTGTTATTTGGGAAATAACTGATCCTTTAAAAACTTATGGGTATTCTAGTGGTAAACACTTTTTGCTGCGATTGGTCACAGATTAGAACTGCGGCCAACCACGCGCGAGCCAAGCGAGAGAAGCAAGCAGTGCCGAAACGGCGAAGTGGAGAAGTGCTGCAGCGGCGAATACTTGGTCCAAGTTGGTTAATTAATTGACCATTGAGTATTAGTAGTGTAAGTGTTCAATACCATTTTTATGAGCGCAAAATGGAAGCTATTAGAGATTCAATTAAATATATGCCATATTAAATGAAAAAATATACATTTACCGCCGTAGTATTAATAAACTGAAAAATCCTCTCTCAATATTACCCCGTACAGCTAACTTAAAACAAAAACAAGAAAAAAAGCGGGTGGAGCGATACGGACGCGAAGTTTTTTAACGTTTAGCCTTCCTGCAGTTATTTGTTATTTAAAGAAATAACGGCCCAAGCTGTCGGTTTTTTGTTCAAAGCACATTTTTTTGAGGTATTGCATTCCACCTATTGGGCCAACTATTTTATCATAACTTTTGAGGAGTATAATTAGGTTGTAATTTTACTATTTTGTTAATCTAAACTATACTATAAGTATCATTAAGCACAAAGGCGCGAGGAAATGTTAAGGCCTCTATGAATATCTCAATCCATTGCTTCATATGTACGAAAAAATTTCTACTCTACAACATAAATAATGCAATAAATGTAGTTGAACTGTCAATATGAAAGCCATTGCTACTAATAGCGTGTTACGCTAATGTTGTGTGTGTGTGTGTGTTTGGGTGTGTGTGTGTGTGTGTGTGTGTGTGTGTGTGTGTGTGTTAGTGTGTTACCCCGACGGTTTGCTCACGATTTTTTCTATCACAAGTTTGTATATTATGAATTGAAAAAGTCGTGAGGCGAGGCACTAACCATAGCACCATCATGACAGTAAACCACGAACATTTGAAAATTCCAGTTCATACCTCCGATTTTGGGCAAAGACCGTAAAGCCATTTTAAACAGTGTTGGTGACATATAAAGCTACATAAAAGTAAAGTATTGGGCATTAATAGACCGATACCGTTCACAAAGTAATAAACTGCTGCCGTATCAACCGAAAGCACTAGTATCGGATGATTTAATTTTGTTGCTTTATATTATGTTGGTGGTCAGGCAGGTCTATTGGTTACATGTTACCAAAATGTTTGGTACCAACTGTTGATTTTCACCTATTTTTTTTTATTAAGTAAATCGCCTGTCTGGGTTAGAACCTCGACCTACAGCTCGTAAATTGCGACCGTTACCACTAAGCCACTACTGGACCTTAACAAACATTGTCATAATACAATGTGATGACCAATAAATCAAAATTTTTAAGTATAGTAATAAGTTATAATAGTCCTGAAACTAAACTTCATCTCAGCCTATCCCAGTTCACTCCAGTAGTGGACTGGGATAGACCCCTCCCAGACTACGACACGACCTTCTGTCCTCCGCCTTCCGCATCTGGTCTATCCCAGACACCTTCTTTGGGACGTCAGTCCTTCTAGCTGGAGGAGGTCCAACACTACGCTTGCCGATACGCGGTCAAACTAAACTTGTAAACGGCGAAATAAAATAATGAAAACAATGGTCACAAATAATTCAAGAAATAAATGAACGCAGTCAGTTTTAGGGCCCGTTTAAGGTAACATTTTCGATAAAAGGTCAGCCTTTCTCTAGATAAGATTCATAAGATGCAAAATTGAACAAAAATCGACAGAACTAACCAAACTGAGCCTTATTGCTTACATTTCTGTGCCAAATCCCTAAGCTTTGATGTGTCATTCCTAATTAATGTTGCATATCGCCCTAATCACGTGACACGGAGGAGCTCAACAAAATAACAGCAGTACGGGTCAATCGAAGGTTAAGTTACGCTTGCTGCGGTCGATTCACGGATGGGTTGTGTGGGTGACCAGGTGATGGGTGACCAGGTGACAGTGGGGACCATCCATTGCATATCTCGATGTTAGACGTTAATTTGTACTTGGCTGTCATTTGTACTTGTTATATCGTTGACAGTTGTTACGGGTAGTCAGAAACCCAAAAGTCTGACAACCACTCATCAGTCTTACCCAGTCAACTGGGCTGTGGAGGTCAGATAGGCAGTTGCCCCTTGTAAAGTCCTGGTATTCAGCTGCATCCAATCACATTACCTATCAATTGGACAACTTAACAATATTGTTTGTTTAATATTGTTTAATTGTCAGATCGAAGCCCCGGATTCTAAAGCATACATCTAGGGCATGTGCTCGTATGCTTTTGATGTAAATCATGTTCACGAATACAAATACGATGAATGCAGAATTATTGAACTGTCAAAGTGAAATCTATTGTGATTGTATTGTGCAGTTGCAAATTATGATTGAGTAGGTAATAAAGGAAGAGAGCCTGGTTGGTCCAGCGGTCGCACGTGATATTGCTGAGCACGAGGCCCCGGGGTTTGATTCCCAGGTCGGGCAAATGATATTGGGTTTTTCCATCAGGAGTTTCTCACCTTGATTCTTTCTCATATCTTCTCACATCCTCCTAATAATACTGGGTTGTCCAAATATAAACCCGCCATCTTATTTACAATTTCACTAAATCGTAAGAGTATAATCCATAGTTCGGCTATATAAGAAGAGCAGGCCTCAAAAGTCGAACAATAACTGCTATACTATTCGGACGATCGACATAAATGGACATTTCTCGAAGAGAACTTAGGCTACTTCTACTTCATGAGTTCCGTCTGCGTCACAAAGCGACGGAAGCCGTGCAAAATATTTGTAGCACGATGGGAGAGAATGTGCTCTGTTACGACACAGCAAAACGATGGTTTCAGAAGTTTCGTGAGGGTAAATTTAACCTCGACGACGAGCCCCACCCTAGAAGACCACCAGCAATTGATATCGACGTTCTAAAAAAAATAATTGAAGATGAACCAAGATCTACGGTGCGTGAACTGGCAGAGCGTCTTCAGTGCTCCCATGGGACAATAGATAATTATCTCCACAAACTTAATAAAACTTGGAAATATGGAATGTGGGTACCGCACGACTTAACTCCTTCTCAACAACAACAGCGAGCCGACATATGCATGCAAAACTCGACATCACACAAGAACTTCGAGTGGTTACGCAATCTTATTACCAGTGACGAGAAATGGGTCTTCTATGTAAATCATAACCGCAAGCGTTAGTGGCTTAGCGTCGGTCAGAAGGCAGTACCAACACCGAAACAAGACAGTCACCAAATAAAGGTTATGCTGTGCGTCTGGTGGGGAATTAGGGGAATAATATACTGGGAACTTTTACCACCTAATACTACAGTTACTGCGGATATCTACTGTGACCAGCTTGACCAAGTATCTAAAAATCTGAAAGGAAAACAGGATAGAATTTACTTTTTGCATGACAATGCCAGAGCACATATTTGCAAGAAAACTCGTGAGAAAATACAGGAACTTGGATGGACCATTATTGCACATCCCCCTTATTCGCCAGACATTGCGCCAACCGATTACCACCTATTCAGGGCTTTATATACTTAATTACTTACAAGAAAAAAAAAATTGATGACGAACTCCAACTAAAATGTGACCTGACAAACTTTTTTGACGAAAAACCGAAAGCCTTCTACGAGCGCGGGATTCTGACACTGGCAAATCGTTGGCAGCAAGTTGTGGATAACGACGGTCAATACATTAATGAAAAGTAGTTGTTAATTTAAAAATAAAATTTATAATAAAGTTTTCTGAATAATGGCGGATTTATATTTGGACAACCTAATATCATTTCATCTCTTGGCCTTTCATTCTGACCTTCAAACGGCCAGGGATTTTTTTAAATCATATTGACACACTATCTCATCTTGCTGTGTTATAGCCATTTCGTACAACTTTCAAAGAATGACAGTTGCGGTTGGAATATACGGCTAATTTTAGTTGGTATACTAGGTAATAGTTTATTGGTATCGCTAAACAAAGTTCACGGTCACCCAGTACTCGTACAAGCAACTAACTTACTGAACGGTATCAGTTTAAGTGCAGAGTTACTTGGAGTTCGGAACTAATTTAGTTTGTTAATTAATATTTCTGCTGCTACAGAATTCTGTGGCGATGGTTAATTCGCTCATTAAAATAAAAAAAAAGTTTTCCGTTAAAATGTGTAGCAGTTTTCCCATCACTATTTTTACTATAGTATGTATTCAAGATAAAGAGAAAAGGAGGGGCCCGTGGCTAAATAATAACAGCCGCACAGGTCGATCGATCAGGTTAAGCTACGCTAGCTGTGGTTGGTCTGTGGATGGGTGACTATCTTTATATACCGAGACTCCTCCGTGCCTCGGAAAGCACGTTAAGCCGTTGGTCCTCGCTGTCATTCGTGGATATTTGACAGTCGTTACGGGTAGTCAGGAGCCCGAAAGTCTGACATCCAGTCTTACCTAGGGGTATCGTATTACCCAGTTACTGGGCTGTGGAGGTCAGATAGGCAGTCGCTCCATGTAACATACTGGTATTGAGCTGGACTGGAAGCCGACCCCAACCTAGTTGAGAAAAGGCTAGGCAAATATTGATGTACACAGAATTAAAATCATAAATACAACGCTCTAAGTTCAAATTAACCAGTTGCGAATGACCATGATGATATGAAATCATGACATTTGAGGACCTGACACTGACTTGTATTATGCGAAAAAAAAAAAAAAATAAGAAAAGCCTTTGAAGGTCCATGGCATACCAACCTGCACGCCATTAGATTTTTTTTTCAAAATGGCGGTTACGCATGGAACCAATGTGTCCTTATGTTTTCTGTTTGCATTGACGTCAGCGGTCGATTTATATAGGTATCATACGTCGCCATTTTGAAAAAAAAAAGGCAAAATGTCGGACAGGTAGGTATGCCAAGCTCAATATAGAAATCTTAAATTCCCTTTGGATATCGCGGGCTATGTTAGCGCATCACCCTTGAAATTCAATATGTACCACTAACATAGAATCGAATAAGCATTCATTAAATTTTGAAACACGCTATATTAAAGTTATTACCGATGAAAGGAGTTCAATTAATTTACTCAGTAATTCATTTCTCTGAGACATCGATCGCTCCCCTTTCTGTCCTCATTCACACCTCGTTCGAGACGCAAACGTTATTCCACTTATCCGCGGATTCATCCGATTAGTCTGTTGTCATCCCCGATCGATCGCGCGAACACATATTGTGAGATTAAATTATAAATCTTTGTCGTCAACTCCTTTAGGAGATATGTAAGATGTGGATAATATGTGGAAAGTAGGTTTTTTTTTTTGTATCTTCGCTTCTTGTTTCAAATCAAAGTACTATTTTTACATCCTGTCCTGCAAAATACCCCACCCTAACCCACCCAACCAGAAAACTCTATAATTGGCGCCTGTGTAAGAGACTATTTTAATATAAAGAAGATGGTGGTGTACCTTAATAAATAAACAAATAGAATACATAGACACTAATGACGAGGATTATACTCGTAGAAACCAGCACACTAATTACGTAACACACTATCAAACACAATTCGAATCATTTTGAAGGATATTGCTAATACATCGCTTCATTTTTTCGAACGATTTGTCTGCTCATCAACGTAAATAACGCAATGAACGTTGTTGAACTGTCAAAATTAAAGCCATTGCTGGTGATATGTTACGTAATTACCGCGCAGGCATTATATTAAAAGTAAAGTTAATTTTTCCATCATGTTGTTTATCAAAAATAAATGAACCTATTATATGTATAATACAGTAAACTACTTGCGTCAGTATCATTAATATACGTAGGTAATGCAATAGCTAACCAAACACTACTTAGCGTTACTCACTGTCTCACTTTGTATGGTTTTCTAATTTGAGGTAAGATAACACTTATTGAAAACGACAAAGCCATTGAGTAACTTTGAACGAACGCAAGATTAAAAACCGGCCAACTGCGTGTCGGACCACGCACAATGAAGGGTTCCGTAGTTAGAATGAATTTATCAAGAACAAACTTAACATTGTAGTTGAAAATCATGTTCTCCTATATATTGCAAAGGCACATGTAAATTGGTCGACTATTACTCGTAAACTTGTAAAGCCAACTTAGCCGTGTCAGTGTTCCTTTTTACTTCGTTATATATACTACTACCGTGAATTTTTTCACAATCATTTAGTTGGCGGGGCGCGGGGGGGGGGGGGGGGTGGGGACTTTATGTACAAAAATTAGCACTTTCAAGCTTAATATTTCACAAAAGAATCCCTGAATTGAAAAATTGTTTTCACAAGCCCGCAATATTTTTATATTTTTGAAAGACCTATCCAGCGATACCCCACATTCTACCGCACTCAGAGACTTCGCTTAAAATTAATCAATCATTAACTTTTATAAACTAGCATATCTTGGCACAAATGTCAATAAAAATGGTTTTAATCTGACATATTTTTGTTGACTGACTGCGTTCCAATTTATACTTGTCAATTAAAGTTAATGATTGATTAATTTTAAGTAACGACTCTGAGTACCGGGGATAGAGGAGGTAGGTAGCCTAACAATTTTTTTTTTCATGATTTTATTTAACCACTTTGTCGGCGTGATTAATATGTATAATATATACACGCCAAATTATATCTTTCTAGTAGTAAGAGTCTCTGAGCTATCAGCGGATGGACGGACGGACAGACGGACATGGCGAAACTAAAAGAGTTCCTTGTTGACTACGGAACCCTAAAAATTAAGCAAACTTTCTCGAGTATTTGCTTATAAACTCACGCCCTTTTCCCGTGGTGTGGCACTTTTATTGTTGCTTCAACTTATGGTAGCATCATCAGCCTAGAATGTTCCCACTGCTGGGACACAAGTCTTCCTCTTAGAGAGGGAGTGGGCTGTTCTCTACCACGCAGGGTCAGTGTGGGTTGGTAGATGTCTCATGTCTTCGAATTTTCGGTTCTAGGACATGCCGGTTTCCTCACGATGTTTTCCTTCACCGTTTTGAGAGCAGTGGTGATGAAATTATTTACGCATAGTAAAGCACAAGCCTGAGTTCGAACCCACGACCTACAACTACAACTTATGGTATGTCACAAGCAATTAAATCGCACTGTGTAAATTTATTTATTTATTTAGTAAAATCTCCCTTACAGCGCGGTCTTAAAATTATTTTTTTTACAATTTAAAAACTATGAAAGAAAAAAAAACATAATTAAAAAATATATAAAACTAGTAAAACTTATAATAACATCTAATAATAATCGTAGCTTAGCCTAATCTACACTGTAACATAAAATAAACAACAGTATTTTTAGGAATTCACTCAAATAGCACGTAAAAACATCGATCTTGACGTGCAGATCGTTAATAATCTGAATTGCGCGGGTCAATGGTGTTTTCGCTAGAAGGTCGGTCCTGGCAACCGGCACGGCCAGTAGCGGCGGGCGGCGCCGCCTCCGCACATAGCGGTCCTGTACACATAAACTCAGGCGCTGCAGCACTCCTGGGTTATGCTCAATGCCACGAAGTAGCCTAACCAAGTACGAAACAAGCGTGAATTCCCGTCGCACCCTCGGTTGTACCCGAATTGGAATTTAGTGTGCATGCGCTTGCGCTCTTTGTACGGAGCCAACCTTCTGTACCTATTTATTATGTGTTACAGGCGTGCACTTTAATACTTGGGTCTAACGTTGTTATTGGAACCTCGAAGGCAGAGGCGCGTAATCACGTTAGAGCAGGTAACTACATAGTATTTGACGGCACAATCCATGTGTCGTCATGGGTGAATAGACGAGTTAAAGATAATTACTGGTTATTGTAGAGACAGATTTTACGGAGTGTAGTTTTAAAAATGCTGTAACAATAAAATTGTTCGACTGAGGGACTGATTTGTTTGACTATGAATGTGGATGGGTATAAGAGGACCAAAGACCAAAGGAACGACTGCGTAAGGGATGATACGGCTAGAAATGGGGTGACGTTAAAAGATGACGTTGGGAGATGTTAAATACTATTCGCACAGCTAAGGTATAATCTGTATTGCAAATTTGTTTGTTAATTTATATAGTTTTTAACATTATTTAATTTTTAATTGATAATTTATTTAATTTATTAACTCTAAATTATTATCAACTGTAAACCAAATATTTAATCTTAGTTTAATTTAATTTATTTGTCATTCAATTCCCAATCAATGTAATATTCTTTTTTTTATTTTTTATTTAATTTAATTCTAGTCTTTGTGTGTTTTAAATTGCTAGATGCATGCTTAGTAAAACGTATACTCTAAATATATAGTGCATGTGGTGTTAGCCTGTAAGTGATTGTTGCACTTACAAATGTATATCGCGTAATTTTAAGAAATGAAATGTGCAAACAATTGTAGGCTGACCTATTAAATAAATAAAAAAAAATAAAAAAATGTTAACGAATAGAGAAGCTTGGAAGAAGACGCGCTGCGTCGACCCCAAAATAGTAAGAAAATGACGATGCTGAAGGGATTGATTTAGTATGTTATGGTTGAAAGAATTATGATATTATTGACGTAAAAGCAACTACACATAATCCCCAATCAAAAACAGCAAATTAATTTGCCTTTTCAGACTAAACACAAATAAAACAAACCAAATCTCCTTTACGCCTACACAATGTTGTTGAACAATACTTAAGTTCTAACAAGTAATTCAACGAAACCAAAGCTTCGATTTAAAGCCAATGAAAACGATAATAAAATATAACAGCAAATACATCAATCGATCATGGTGTTATAGCCAATCGTAACAAAATGGATTACTTAAGAGGTTACCGCTTGGTTAGAGCTGCGCTACCTGATCGTAGCTTCAAGCTTGAAACCAATTCCAGGGACACTTGATGCTTAATGAATATCAGTTGTTGGTAATCTTTATCATTTTTAGGGCCGATTTTTCAATTTTCAGATAATTTTTGTCTAAAGAATAAATATGGCGGTTTGATAGCTCTTGCAAAAATGCCAAAGGAAAATAATTTTGCCTTACAGATTTATTTGTCGAAGTCATTCGTTTGACTATTTGGAACGTGAGCGCCGCCCGGCGGAGCTTGACAGAGTCTAGCCTGAGTTCGTGGGAGTCGATGAGAGCGCTACAGAGCGGTGTGGAGTCACTTGGACATTGGACATCGTACGGACAACATGTGCTCAGAAACAGTCTCGCAGTCCGTATCTAGTTGTATCGTGTACCTGCCGTGTGTGATTCGCTACTGTTTGATTTGAACTCAACGCGGTTTTTCTATTGCGCAATAATCAACACTACCTATAGTACGCCCACAGTAATTAAAATATGGCTTATAATAACGAGACACACATACCTTCTCCGTCATATTTATTAAATCAAAAGCTCTCAAAACGGTGTAGGAAAATATCGTGAGGAAACCAGCATGTCCTAAAACCGAAAATTCGATGACATGTGACATCCACCAACCCGCACTGTGCCCGCGTGGTTGATTACGGCCCACGCCCGCTCGCCGAGAGGCCTGGCCTGTGTCTCAGTGATGGGAACATTATATGCTAAAGTCAACAAACTAATCAAATGACCAAATTAAGAAAATAAGATCTTGCATATTGTTGTATGTGTATAATATAACGACGCAACAGCTCAATCTGCTATTACTAAAGCTCAGTTTCTCAGCTCATGGCTCAGTTCCCTAAAGTTCCAATCCACTGCGCCGCTGAGGCAGACGGCCTATGAATCCGTAGCTATAAATCTAGTTTAAAGAAAATCAGGTGGATTTAAATAATCTACTTTGTGGCTTGGATAAACTAAAGCGATTCATTTTCTTGTCGGATTCAGTGTCGGCTTGAGCGGTTATTTGCTTTTATGTCATAATACTAACTCTGAACGTACGTTCTTCATTTTTGTTTCAATTTAAATTATGTTTTGCTTACATATTCTTAGGAGTGTTTTATTTTTTTATTTGAAATGAAATTGTTTATTCTGTTAATAGGATATCGGAATCACTTTTAAATGTCATATTATAAAAATAATAAAAAATAAGCTACACGAGGTTGGCGTCTTATCTGACTACTTTGAGAAGAAAAGCCGACACAAACTCAGAGGTCACGGGCATGCTTAAAGTCCGGACATAATCTTGGTCAGATCATGTGAGGACAATAATAACAATAAATATAGTTTAAGGCTTGCCAATTCAAAAATCTTAATAAGCCTCCCCGCTGCTGGGACACAGGCCTTCTCTCTGTGAGAGGGAGTGGTCCGTACTCCACCCCACGTTCCCAGTGCGGGTTGGTAGATGTCACATGTCATCGAATTTTCGGTTCTAGGACATGCCGGATTCCTCACGATGTTTACCTTCACCGTTTTGAGAGCTTTTGATTTAATAACTATGACGGAGAAGGTATGTGTGTCTTGTTATTATCAGCCATATTTTAACTGCTGCTGGCGTACTATGGGTAGTGTTGGTTATTGCGCAATAGAAAAACCGTTTGCAGTCCCTCAAATTCGATTTTTTGGTTCGAGGACATTTGAGTTTTCTCTTGATTTTTCCTTCACCGTTTATTCATCACCACTGCTCTCAACAGTGGTGATGAAATATTTGTACACAAGTAAAACGCCTAGCTGGGTTCGAACCTTAAGCAAAAAATCCGCACTTAGTTCTCACTTTTGTTGTTCACGGAACTCTTGTGCAAAATTTCATGCTATACTCGTATATATATTTATATATATATAAAATCCATATTTCTAGCTTCTAACCAGCAGTTTCGGCTGTGCGATGTCTGTCCGTGAGTGTATGAATGAATGAACTTAAGATTCTTATTTTGTGGGAGATTTTTTATTTTACTTATATCAACCATTAAATTGTATTTTTAAATGTTATTTTCAATGATAGAAGGACCAAATTACTAGCATAGGGAATATGCTATGAAAATACCATAGAGTAACTTTGAAACACGCCCCTAACTGTTTGTCTATCACCATGGCAACTGAAGGAGGGAGCAAAATGAGAATTAAAACAACAACATTATAAGCACTTTCAAACACATTGTAGACACGCAAAGTGCTATAAACGTTTGGGTTTCAAACGTTCTAGTTTCTTAAGAATTAAATACACTCAGTGAAATAACTTGTTCATCAAATCGCTAAGGAACGAAGTATACTAGGTGTCAAACTCACAGACCACATTAGGAACTCGGAACTCTACTTATACGCGTTCCTAAACACAAATAGCGGAAGCAAACCGAACAGCTACGGGACTGAAGTGGAACGGACACCATCTGTCGCATGGTGGAGCAGCAGTACATAAAAACCACCACCCAGTAGATCCCAAATTACGACTACACGGCAGGCCCAGAAAGAGATGTCGGGATGAGCTGGACTCCTTCTTAAAGGATTGACCCACAATCTCCGTAGACCGGGAAAACTGGAAAGAGGGAAGGGAGGCCTTTGTCCTGCAGTGGGACGACCCAGGTTTATAGTAATAAAAATAAATTATAATCATAAAAACAGTCCGTTATTAATTTGCAGTGTTATAAGCCATTTCATATAACTGTCCAAGAAAGACAATTGAATATACAGACAATTTAAGTGGGTGTCAATTTGATAAACAATAATTAATTTCCCTTACTTAGCACAACAGGATAAGGTTGATTATCTTCCCGTTTTTAATCATCTGTATTTTGATTGCTTTGAGTTACCAGTTTACGCTTTGAAAGAAATGATTAAATTGGTGAGCACGCAAACTGGAAGCTACTACCCATTAATACAATCACGTAATTTATTCGGAAAGTCTTCTGTTGGGTGTAGGTACATATACATAACTACATAGGTGGGTACTACAGGTATACCCCTGCCTAACTGTTCGGTGGAAACAAGCGCGTTGTTGTTATGTACTCTTTAATCAATATAACAGCAACTTTACGAAGATTTTTTACAAAACTATGCACCCTAATTGCGAAACACGCTATTATATTGCTAATTCATATTCAGAGAGATATATATATATTATATGTGGCACTTTGCACACTGAACAGTATCTTTCAGGGAATTCACATAATTATGTATTTGAATGTACATGCAAAATGGTGATAAGTACCAGAATTTCGGAGGGTAACAGAATATTACTATATAACTATAGTTTATTTGTTTTTCTACAATACCGATATAAGTACTAAAATAAACAAAGAATATTATTTAAAAAGTAGCTTAATATGTAATATGTATCTTAACATGTCGACAAAAAGTAGCCTATGTCCTTCCCGGGGCTTAAAGTGTCCCCCATACAAAATGTTATCCAAGTCGGTCTAACCGTTTCGAAAATAAGCCGGAACAAACAGATAGACAGACATAAAATTACAATTGATTTTTGTTAAAAGTACCGTAGTTATACGAGTATACTTTCATTATGCATTTTGTAAAATGTTGTTATTTTGACATTACAAATAGACACTTCAATTTTATGTATGTTTTCAAGTATCGATAAATAAGTAACTACAGAAGAACTCCAAGCAAAGTGCTCCCCTATTATAAATTATGTTCTTGTTTCATAAACAAAACCTAGTCGCGCAGTCATATTAAATGAGTTCGGTACTAAGCAAAAACTCAAGTGCATTAAGTGGTAGATCTAAGTTAAAAAATATAGTTTCAGCCATAAATTCTTGGTTAGTTCACACTTTTCAAAACTTTGTGAAAAATATATGCTGATAAGCGACGTTTCACATAACTTCGTGGTAGCGCGCCGTAATATTTTTATGCGCGGATTTTTGGGGAATTTTCACAGATTATGTAGATGAATATATTTTTATAACACGTCTTTTTTAAATGTATTCTCCATTATTATATGACAGCAAGCCAGTATTTCTTGAAAAAGAAGACAGAGGTGTCTTAATACTAACATTTTGTCAGTTACGTTGGGCAAAATCCTGTACCTACTCCAAGCTGCCACCACTGTACTTACGAAGCAGTCCTCGATCACTAAATCGGTATCTGTGATTTTTGATATAGGTACTTGATTTGTTATTCCAAAAATAATGAAAACTACATCCACACTTCCGCTGTACAAAACAAACCAAAATGGACGAAGACCCTTGTAAGTGTGTGACTGTGTTCGTGCGTAGATTTGTGATGTGATCACAATTTTTTCCCACATTAAGTTTATCTAATTTAATAAACAAACAATGTTTTATACATATATATTTATTTATATATAACATAATATTCTCATTGAAGTGTTTGGTGGTACCTTAATTCCGAGACATGTTGGACATGTGTCATTGATTCCACTAGCCTCTCTTTTGTTACCATCCTCTCTGCCAGCTTTTGTCACTCAGAACTGAAGACCCACGACCTTCCACTTTGATACGGAGCTCTTTCATGCCAAAGCTCAGCTCTCATATTATCATCATTTTCACTTTCACGAGCCAGTGAAGCAGTCGCGACTCCTCACACCTCAGTTATTTCGAATTTCACTTGACATGACGGTTTAAAACAGTTGATTAAGCGGAAGGGTAGCGCCCCAAATACGATTAAATGATATAGCTATACGTTTTTCAGGTATATTTAGCCGAACAAACATAAACTTATTATACTTTCCTAATTATTATCTTGTATGTTGTTGGAATGATTTCAATTATTCTAACTTAAAGCATTTATTTCAACTAAACCATTTACCATTTTTACCATTTTTATTTTGAGTTATTGTCAGGGATTCCGTCAGATAGTCAAAAAGTTTTAGCTAGTTGCCCGTTTCAAAGCGAAGAACGAGCAAAAAACCCCAAGGCACTCTTTTAAATCAAGATATTTATTACAAAATGTTACTTATCAATACTCATTAGTTTTGTGAATATTTTTCTGTTTAGGTTTCCATTTACATTAATTTCGTTCAGGATTTCATTACAATATAATATATGAGACAATATAAATTATATTCGTATCACATTATACAACGTGTAACGTTAAATGCGCAAAACCTGAAAATAGTTTGATCAGAATAACGAGCATAATTAATTGAACCACTGTTTAATATAGGTCACAGTTTTCAAAAAAATCTTCATTAAAAACGTTGCCGTGTCTATTTATTAATAGGTCAAGCAATCCAATGCCAGCGCGGCGCAGCGGCCCGGTGACGACTCCTACCTCGATAAAGCGTCGTCGCAGACACAAGAAACGATCAAAATGGCCAGTAAAACCAAAACAGCACATACAACCCTTACAAATTTTTTAATGACTTATTTTCTCTCTGAAATAGGTCAATTGAAGTAAAAATCAGTTGGGGTGTCTGAGGTTTTGCGCATTTAACGTTACACGTTGTATATAGAGCAGTGGTTGCTCAGTGGTATAATGGCCCCAACTTACAAGTGGTAGGGCGTGGGTTCAAACCAAGGTAGGCATTTTACTTTGTGTAAATAATTCACATCACCACTGCTCTCAAAACGGTGAAGGAACATCCAACATATTGAGGGAACCGGCGTTTCCTAGAACCAAAAATTCAAAGACATGTGATATCTTCCAACCCGTACTGGGCCCGCGTATTGGATTATAGCCCAATCCTTCTCAAAGAGAGGAGTTCCCGCAGTGGGAACAATATAGGCTGATTTTCTTATAAGACAATAACGTAATACATATTTTTAGAGTAGATACGAGTAAATTCTTAAATTCACTAATCGTAGGAAGAGCTCATTGTCCTTATCAATTAATCTTCTCGCGATAATTAGTTATTATCATTTGTGTAGGTGGGTATTGCTCAGTTGACAAACGTTCCCATCATTCATTGTTTATCTTTGGTCATTTTAATATTTGAAGCGCCTTTAATATCTGGAGTTTGTTTGTATTTTAGGTACTAGAGAATAACAAAAAATATTACATCTGTACTTATAATTATAACAAACCTGAAGAGTTTGTTCGTTTGTTTGTTTGAACGCGCTAATCTCTAGAACTACCAGTCGGATTAAAAAAAAATCTTTTGCAATTATTAGCCTAATTCTTGAGAAACTTTGCGGCAGAAGCTGGTAATGTATAGTTTTAACTACACGATTGTGATGAATTAAATATTCATTTTTGAAATAGGCACAGAGCAAAAATCTATAGAAACAGAATCAGTCAACATTGACACTACGAGTATACCTATTTTCTTCTATTCAACAGTTACACAAGGTATTGCAATGAGTTCGTGCAGAAAGCAAGTCCGCATTCAATTGACTAGACATTCAATAGACTAGACACACATCTATGAATACTCAACCTGTGGACGACGATTGGGCGTGACAGCCACAAATTGAATGAAGATTGCCTCAGATTGAACCAATGGAAATAAACAGCAAGGAACCACAAATGGGAAACACTAACTTGATAGAAAATGTAAATACAACAACAACATAAACCGGGACCATCATCATTGTACAATAATATGACGAATTCCGCAGTGTTTTTGACTATCCAATCCGCCTAGCCTTTTCCCGGCAAGCTGGGGTTGACTTCCGGTCTTACCTGATACAGCTGAATATCAGTATTTTATCTGGAGTGACTGCCTATCTGACCTCCGCAACCCAGTTACTGGGTAATACGATACCCCTTGGTAAGACTGGTGGTCAGACTTCCAGGATTCTGACTACCAGTAACGACTGTCAAATATCCGTGAAAGACAGCCGGGATCAACGGCTTAACTTGCTTTCCGAGGCACGGAGGGGTCTTGGTATGTAAAGATCACTCATCCACGGACCAACCGCGGCAAGCATTGCTTAACCTGATTGATCGGTCCGTGCGGCTGTTATTACTTAGCCACAAGCTCCTCTGCAATGTTTTTGACCGTCTAGTGTTAATACAGAAAATTGCGCAATGATTAAACAAAAGTTTGAGTGAGTTCTTGTTAATTTATTTGTAACTAGCGACCCGCCCCGGCTTCGCACGGGTGCAATGGAGAAACACTGATAATTTTAGAGCCATTATTTCTCGTAAAAAGTATAGGATAAAAAATGGTTATTGTGGGTTATCCCTAAGAGATAGACATATACCATTGCAAACTTTTTTGTAGACCTTTTTAAGGTATACAATACTGTAGTACATTATTTTGACCTATCTCGACGGGTTCAGCCAGCGTTTACAATGTAAGCGCAAAAAAATGTGTTTATTTACGACATCACATTAGAAACCTCTAAACTTATCAGTGTTTCTTTACTATATTATGCATGTATTACATATAAACCTTCCTCTTGAATCACTCTATCTATCAAAAAAAACCGCATCAAAATCCGTTGCGCAGTTTTAAAGATCTAAGCATATATAGGGACAGACAGACAGGGAAGCGACTTTGTTTTATACTATGTAGTTACGTACACCTTTACGTACCCCTTTAGAAAAACGCAGGCACGGCATACATAACGATGTTGTAGTGAAGTAAGTTAGATTCTGTTCCATGGCAAACATATACTAAAATATTAAATGACATGGCGATTTAGTAAAGTGGGTTATTTAAAAAAGGCGTTGTTTTACTGTCGAGTCATGCACCACGCTCGGCGCGGCGGGTAATGACCGACTGTTTGTCTCAATTGATATTGCACCCTAATGTGCCAACATGCTGTTAGGGCATTATAATTTCCCGTGTTTACTCATAGTAATTGAGTGGTAAACAGTTTAACTGGGCTTAATTTGTTTAGTAGCTGTAGTTTAAGATGTTTCGAAATGCGGCAATTGAGGTTTGCCTTTACCTTATACGAGTACCTCTTAAATCATAATCGTTTTAAAGTTGAATAGTGATTAGCGACTGTTTCACCATACATTTTTGACGCTTGAACGCCACCTAACTTTAAGCATTGTTTATAAATAAACCCCTTAATATGCTCGTTAAATAGGTTCTTTTTTATTCTATTAGGGAAACTTACGGCTAACTTATACAGTGCTTAAACAATATAAAATTGATGGCCATTTATAAGTTTCTACTGAAAAACACTAAAAATAAAAACGTAAAAAAAGGTCTGTACAAAATACCTATAAGATAAATATGGAAATATATAGCACACGTTCGCCAAATACAAACTAAAAAATATTTAGACGCAAACAATTACTTTTCCGTAAAGAAGCTTTTCACCAACAAAATGCATAAGCCGAGAAACACTGGCATTGAATATATCTAAATCATGTTAACTAGACAGTTTATTAAAACTTCTGCTCGCACGGATTATAATACTGCCTGTGCGCGGACTTGGAATAAGGGACATGGAACAAGAGGTAGGTTTGCGAAACATTATATCGTTCTAAATTTAATTTACTTAATTAACTTTACTTTTTTACATAACGCCACACCTGTAATGCCCAAGAGCACCGCAGAGGTGTACCTACAGCTCACCCACATTTCGCCAGTTATATTTAAGTCCCGTGTAATAGGGAATGAGCGTATTGACATCAACCGGGCACAAATCCAGATTCCGTGGTATTACTGAGAAACTCCCGAGAAAAAGTTTAACTAATTTATTTTGACGTTTGCATGGACTAGCATTTTTCATGTTATCGATTAACTTGTCCTAATTCTTCACATTAAAACATCGCACAATAATGAAAAATAATCAATAAAATGTCATAGTTCAACCGTAATAACATTAATTTCTCGGGCACCTATACCTTTCAAACCGGAATACAGCAATGTTGTTTGGGGACAGGAATAGGACTAACCCCGGACGAGACCTTTAACAAGGTACGCATACAAAATGAGGTCAAAAACCCTCACTAAAAATAATAAACCCACACAATAATTTCCCAAAAAAAACTGCCCTCATTTTAGTGATACAACCCTTTCAAGTTACCAGCCTATTATTTTCCACTGTTGGGCAAAAGCCTCTTCTCAAACAAAGAAGGCAAGAGCATTGATCAGAACGCTTGCTCAAGGCGGGTCGGTGATTAAACACTTATACGAACTACTATTCGTACAAGTCTAAGTTTCCTCACACAAAATTAAGTCTTTCTTTAATTTAATACATCCAACAGTTAATTAATTGCGTCTGTAGCCAATTACAACCCTACTCTTCTTCATTTATACTTTACCAAGCTGCATTTGTGTTTGTGTACCCTCTGAAAACGAACACGATAAGTACATATTAGCTCGTTTACAAACCTATATGAGCAGCGAATCTGAACTCCTTTGTATCGGCTTCATTAACCTCGCTTTAAACTCAACAATTTCCCTCTAATTCTTTACAAAGATCTCGACTGACTCAATTTGCACTAGACCCTAGAGAATGCACCATACGACCTGGGTACACTATATCCGTTGGTTCTAACAACTTTTTTGGTGCTACCTCTATTTTCAGGTAGAATTATTTCTTTATTGTTTGCCCTAGGTGTTTCATTTTCGTCTTTGTTCCTATAAGCTCTCTATTGGCTTGTAATAAGAAGCTTTTGTTCGGCTCATATTGCGCGGAGAAATTGAGCAATCAAATTTTGCTGCACAATTTTCTGCTAAGATCGAACGGGCGGGCTCATTAAAGCGCGCTCTTAATATTTAAACGAAGTTAGATGATACGGAATATGTTGTTAGTTAATGCATGTTTATTTAATAAGGTATTTCATCAGTTTTGTATGCGAGCATTTCGTAGAATAATTGTAATTAGTGAAAATGCCGTTAGCCGCTCAACATATCTTATTAAACATCCAAGATAAGAATGCTTGAAAAAATAGTAGTCTTGCTCCAAGAACAATCTAGAGTCGAGAAAAAATCTGGTTGCTGATTTAATTACATAATTTAATGATTTTTTTTTACATTAATTCTACATTCTGTATATTGATTCATTATATGTTAAAATAATAGGGAAGCCCGTCTACGGTTGCAAATATTTGTAAATATGTGAGCACCATGTAACATGATTTTTTTTTTCTGTCATAACTTAATTTTTAATATTTCATATTCCAGGTAGGTAGATCGTCTTTACATATAATTAGAGTCCGGCCGTCGGGAGAGTGCGTTCCTGACACCTGTCAGTGCGACGATTCTAGTAGTAATGAAGATCACATTCACAAAACACGTACTCGTTTGTATATACGTACAAACGAGTACGTGTTTTGAGAATAAATGACAAGTGTCAACAACGCATTCTCTTGTCAGCCGCTCTATACTCGTGGTGTATTCAAAATAATGTAAAACATTTTAAAACAGTTCAAGTTACAATGTCTCAAATGTCTGTATTGCAACTGTCCCGTTTTGAATTTTGGCATAGCCAGCACACTGCTTACGTAAACAAGCCCCGTCGAATGGGCGACATGTTCTGGGAACAGTCTTTATAATGCACAATTTGTGGCCTGAACCGAACACGTCGCCTGATGAATTTTGTATGCCTGGTTGTGCGCTAAAAGCATGGGCGGGCTGCATTTGAAATTAAAAGTGTCGTTGGTGTGATCGGCAGGCGCTAATGATCCGTGTGCTGTGGTCGAGGTAGAACAGTTATCCGTCAAGTCAGTGAGTTGAGTTGTAACTTCGCTTCTTGTTTGTGTAGGTGAGCGTTACTAACGACGGCTTTTTTATTATGTAACCTGGGTAGTGGATGTAGCTGGCGTTAGATGGTTTTGCTTGACAATCCATTTTTAGGGTTCTGTACCCAAAGGGTGCTAACGGGATCCTATTACTATGCCTCCGCTGTCTGTCCGTCCGTCCATCCACCCGTCCGTCCACACGGGCTCAGTGCGGGTTGGTTCGAATTTTAAATTCCAAGACATGCCGGTTTTCTCACGACGTTTTCCTTCACAGTTTTGAGAGCAGTGGTAATGAGATTAAATACAAAGTCAAGTGCCTGCCTTGGATCGAACTCAGGGCCCGTAAGTTGTGGCCAATTCCACTGGGCCGCCACTGATCTAACGAATATTTTATTGTTACCTTTGCTGCATAACATAGTATGCTAAAGAGTACGTATCACTATTGAATTAGGCACTGAATTAGCAACATTTCAAGCGGAGTATTGGAACTGAAAGTCGCATTGTCGCGTAACGCATTTGATATTCAAAGCGCGACAGCTTGCTCCCGACGCTCGCATACTCCCAGCGCTCGTGTCGCTCGCTCCGTTTGCAAAAGCCGCAATAACCGCTTCCGAAAGCTGACATACAACACATCGCTTGTAAGCTCAGCGCCACTTTCTATGCAATGCCTTGATCAGATTTGATGTGCGACTAAGGAGATTGTGGCAGAACGGAAACATGGGACAACATGCGCAATTATCCCTGGATAGGTAGAGCATTGAAATGAGAATTTGCTACGTGTGTTGGTCACAATTTGCTACGTGTGTTGGTCACAATTTGCTACGTGTGTTGGTCACAATTTGCTACGTGTGTTGGTCACAATTTGCTACGTGTGTTGGTCACAATTTGCTACGTGTGTTGGTCACAATTTGCTACGTGTGTTGGTCACAATTTGCTACGTGTGTTGGTCACAATTTGCTACGTGTGTTGGTCACAATTAAAGACTAACTCCTTCATCGGTGTTGAGCTTTTAGCAGGGATTCTCATTAAACTATACGGCAGATATAGCTTAAGTGTTTGACTTTACTGATAACGTAGTTGTTAAGAAATGCTGTTACTAAGATATTTCAGTCAATTTTTACTTGTATCTACACTAATATTATAAAGAGGAAAGATTTGATTGTTTGTTTGTATTGAATAGGCTCCGAAACTACTGGGCCGATTTGAAAAATTGTTTTACCTGTTGTTCTGATGAACATAGGCTACTTTTTACCGCGGGAAAATGCTTCATTCCTACGGGAAAACGGGTCATAGGATTTAAACGGCGGGAATTCCGAATTCTACGCAAACGAAGTTCGGGCGGATGCTAGTAATAAATATAAATACATCAATAAATTTATTCATAAACGTTTCTTAAAGTTAAGTAGTGATTAGCGACTGTTCAACCATACAATTTTAACGTTTAAAAGTCACTTAACTTTAGTCATCGTTTATAAATAAACCATATTATTTTCACATTATTTTCATGGCATCGAAGCTATAGTCTAGGACAAGTACTCGTATCAATAACAGATTTTGTTATTTCATTAAAAGTTAGCAAAGTTTTGATTAAATCTAAAATTAAAGTTTCTTGACTTATTCTAATTTTCAAAAGGGATAAAGAGGAAGGGAGCGGAGGGATTTTGAATGATTTCCTTTTTTTTGAATGATTTTCCTTTTTGAATATATGTGTGGGTACACCCACCAAAAGCTTGCCCTGGATTTGCACTTGGCAAAGCTCGAGTGAATTGAGATTAACTAATAAAAAATACGATATAAATTTACATAATTGAATACAGCCCGTATCTACCTGTACCTATTTATCCATGGTCATCATCATCATCATTTCACCCGAAAGACGTCCACTGCTGGACGCAAGCCTCCCCAAAGCATCGCCAAATCGACCGATTTTGTGTTTCGCGCATCCAGCAGATTCCTTCCGTCTTCACAAGGTCATCGGTCCACTTTCTTTTCTACGTGTTCCGATACGCGGTCGCCAATTCAGAACCTCTGTGTCGTAGGTACGTCTATCCTATTTTATTTTTTAGCATCAGAAGACCATTGCTGCTAAGAAAAAAAGTAAAATAAAATTCACTTAATCATTCGATTTTTTTTTTAAATTCCATTCGCAGACGAAGGAATACCCAAAAATTGTTTTTATCAGAAGCAAAATTGACACCTTTGCCAATAGTCCTAAAGTATTATTTCCCGTGTTGAGAATGAGTCTATTGTGGGCCGGATTATTTTTAGGTAGATTGATAAATTGAAAAATGTGTTAAAAATAATAAGATTCTCATCTACTCGTAAAAGGAAAGATCAAAGATTATAATTTTTTGTTGCGTTGGAAGTTATAACCGCCAATTTATAACCGCTGACTTTATGTTTACACAAAAATTACCTAGGTAGTTGTTACGTAAGTAGGTGTAGGCACAGTGATGACAGGTGGAGTGAACTGGAAGTCGAGATGTTGGTCGTCCGGCGGCGAGATGGGCGGAAGACACTGTTCCTATCGCGGGCAAAACCTGGATGAGGCTGGCACAGGAGCAGGAAAAGAGTGGCCTATGCCCACTATGCCCAGCAGTGGGAGAAGTCAGGCTGTGGATGAAGATGATGAAGTAGGTATAACATAACATCACGCCTGTAAACCCCAAGGGTTAAGCAGAGCTACATTCCGCCAGATTATGTTTAAGTTCAATGAAATAGGGGGCAGCTTATTCCCCTTAAATCCAGACACCGGGCTGCTTCTGTAAAATTTCTCCTGAATAGCTCAATAACACTAAGTCCAACCGGGAACTCGAACCTAGGTCTTCTATGCTCAGCAGTCGCGCTTTAGACCCTTCAACTATCGAAGAATACGTAGGCATAGGTACCTACATATCTGTATCCTCCATCCATTCGATAGAGGAAAGCAATCAATGCGAGAATCCTAGAACATTTAGACATTTGCTTTCATCCTCGATCTTTTTCAGAACCTTTGCAAAGAACTCTAATCTAGATAATTGCAAGTAACTAGCTATGTTCTACGAATCGCAAACGCTGATTGGCTGATATGGACCTTTCGAACCGCCAGCCGGCCTGATTGGATAAGCTAAAGAGATGGTTTCATTCCTTCGCCGTCTCTTCTACTTTCTCTCTTTCCGTGGATATCGAAAAGGAAGATAAAGTAATAACGTACAAGCCATGTGCCCGATGGGATTTCCTTTCGGTAAAAATGAACTTCCATACAAACTTTCATTCCCTATTTGTCCTCTTTAGAGGATACATTTAAAACACCCTTTCTAAGTGCTCACCTTTCTTATTTAAGGAACTCTTGTGCAAAATGTCATGCTTCTAGACCCAGTGGTTCAGGCTGTGCGTTCTCTGTCAGTGAATTGTTCAATCTAAGAAGTCAAAAGAATTACTTACTCGCAAATCCCATCGTTTTAACAATATAACGATCACCAGTTTAATCATTTTCCAAGACGGCTCTCTATGGAAATATTTCCATAAGACGAAGTTCATTTAAAGGTTAATTAATTTTTGTAATTTTTACATAAAATATTTGATTTTGTGTTAATATACGTCTAGGTCTTCACGCCACCTCTTCCCGGGCCGGCCATTTACACTTTAGGTTTAATTCATATCTAATTAGCTTCGTAGATTGAACATTATGTTGCGGTAGTTAAAGTCACAAGTTTCGGCTGTTGCCTGAATATTTGTACACAGCGAGGGGATCTTAGTAAAGGCATCGAGTGTAGGTAACATGAGAATTTAAATATCACAAACCCCTTGCCTACAATAGGCCAGCTTTCACCTGACCATTGTTGATTGGGTGATCCGGCTGACCGACGGCTGATCGTATATTTCCGTCAGTAACATACGACTACAGGTACGTTTTAAGCTGGGTCACTCAAGGTTACGTAACCCCAGAAGGTGACGTCAACAGGAACGTTATTTTAATAGGGAAGTACCGGTAGTAATCTGTATACATTCATGGGTACATAACGACTTTATCTCGTGGGGGTCGGCAGTAACTACGGAACACCATCTGGACCGATCCTTATATACTTCTTTTGCTTTGTTTACGTTGCAAAAATGTGGTAATACACACGCACACCGTCAAATAATCTGTTTTTATGGCTGTAAAATCAGAGAAGATCAGTGTCATAAACATTAACTATGATAATATGTTCTTCAAATCGTTGCGTTTCGTACAGCAAAAATTATTAGCTCAGCAGCGGTCTTAGCATAGAACAAAATTGTCACTTTTTTAAACTGATGATTAACGAGTTTGAGCGTTCAAATCTGAGCGAGTACCAAAGTGATTTTCTCAATTTACGTGTACTTTCTGACGACAGTAATGACATCGATGAACGAAAACATCGTGAGGAAGTGAGGAAGTCTAGGTATTTTCTGACTGTATGTTGAACAGCACTGACATCGATGAACGAAAACATCGTGAGGAAGTTTAGGTATTTTCTGACTATATGTTGGACAGCACCACGGAGGACAGCACTGACATCGATGAACGAAAACATCGTGAGGAAGTCTAGGTATTTTCTGACTGTATGTTGGACAGCACTGACATCGATGAACGAAAACATCGTGAGGAAGTCTAGGTATTTTCTGACTATATGTTGGACAGCACCACGGAGGACAGCACTGACATCGATGAACGAAAACATCGTGAGGAAGTCTAGATATTTTTTAACTGTATGTTGGACAGCACTGACATCGATGAACGAAAACATCGTGAGGAAGTCTAGGTATTTTCTGACTATATGTTGGACAGCACCACGGAGGACAGCACTGACATCGATGAACTGAAACATCGTGAGGAAGTCTAGGTATTTTCTGACTATATGTTGGACAGCACCACGGAGGACAGCACTGACATCGATGAACGAAAACATCGTGAGGAAGTCTAGGTATTTTCTGACTATATGTTGGACAGCACCACGGAGGACAGCACTGACATCGATGAACGAAAACATCGTGAGGAAGTCTAGGTATTTTCTGACTATATGTTGGACAGCACCACGGAGGACAGCACTGACATCGATGAACGAAAACATCGTGAGGAAGTCTAGGTATTTTCTGACTATATGTTGGACAGCACCACGGAGGACAGCACTGACATCGATGAACGAAAACATTGTGAGGAAGTCTAGGTATTTTCTGACTATATGTTGGACAGCACCACGGAGGACAGCACTGACATCGATGAACAAAAACATCGTGAGGAAGTCTAGGTATTTTCTGACTATATGTTGGACAGCACCACGGAGGACAGCACTGACATCGATGAACGAAAACATCGTGAGGAAGTCTAGACTTGTAATTAATATAAGCCTGAAATCGGCAACTTGCCTTGAGCAAGGAGCAGTGGGACAATAAGCTGGAATTATATTTTACTATGATAGATCAGGGTCTGACGATATCTGCATAAGTGAAAGACTAGTGTGGACTGAGCAAAACTTACTTAAGAAAAAAGAGCTGAAACCGTATCATGTTCTTAATTATATTTTCGATAATAACATCGAGTAGATACTTTCAACTCTACTTACCGCTTAACGGAACACAGCGAAGATAAGGCGAAACAATTAATTACTAGAAGGCGTGGTTTTACCACGTCACCATAACACAATCAATAATCTAAACGTATCCTACAAAAATAAAATGTACGAAAAAACTTACGAACAAACATTTTTCGTGAACTATTTAACGTTGTGCCAAAAGTATTTACCGTGACGGTAATGTGCATTCGTGAATGTATAATAGTGGTGATAAATTGGTCTGAGTCGGTAAGCGAATTTTAAAGTTTCCTATTTTACGAAATGTCAAAGGAACTAGGTAAAAAAAATTATCATTTATGCAAGTAACATCGTTAACTCCTATAAGCGATAAGGCCGCCCATTGTATATTTTGTAGTGTTCGATCAATTTTTTGTTGTAGTGTACAACAAAGTATACATAAATAAATAACTCCCTATCCTCACATACGGTGCCCAAACCTGGTCATTGACAGTTCAGCAAGGGTTCAAGCTTGAGATTTGTGAGCGTTTGTCACCTAAGGGTGGTAGCGCGCTGTTAATTTAAGCCTTCCGCGATGTAAAAATATTTTTCAAATCCGACTGTTAGTTCCATAGATTTAAACAAACAAAACAAACTCTTCAGATTTATTAATAGTACATATATATGCATATATAGTGCATTTAGCCGTGTTTATTATCTATTTAGATAATGAAAAGAAAGACACGGCTAAATGCAGCTGTCCCAATTCACAAACACTTTCATATTTCCCCAAGAAATTGGAGAGTCAAGGTGTCAAGCAAGCTGACATCCTCTATTTTCTTTAATTCCCAGACCAGATTGAAAATCTTAGCACGTATTGCAGACGAACATTTTGCTCTAGTGCCCCCGAAAAATTATAGCGCTTTCCAGTGACAGTTGGCAGAACTTTACAGGCGCTAATAAACTATTTATAATTAATATCGGGGCAAAGTTACACGACCAAAACTTGAGTTACATTTCAAAACTTGAGTTTTTTTTTTTTCTAATCACCTCCATGAATGCAGAAGGGGTAGTGAAACTTCACAGTAGTGGAGGCATGCCTTTTTGTGCATGGTGGAGTCCGAAACATAGTTTTTGAAGTTCACAAAATGTCTTATTTTAATGAGATATCGAGGAAGAAGGTGAGTACAGACGCCAGCTCATCAAGCTACCAAAAACTGTAAAATTTTCCCAATCAACTTTCAACCTAATACTTTGGCCATAAAGTTGAAAATCTATTAAACAAAGACAGATTGTAGCTTGATGTGCTGGCATCTGAAGTTACTACGAAGAATATTAAGTTACATTTATGAATGTCTGAAGTAATTTGTGAAGCCATACAATGCACGTCTAATATTGCTTCTATATACCTAAAATTACGAATAAGATAAGATTTCTAAGGGCTGATTTTTCAATCGTCTGATAACTTTATTCGAGGAATAATTTTGAAATTTTGACAGTTATTTCATACAAAAACTGTTAAACGTGAATTTTAAAAATGGAAAAATCAGCCCTGACTCACATTTTCAACAAGGGCAGAATAATGATGATTTTCACCGACCATTGTTTATTTCTATTTTAGGACTTGGATTACAAAACAATACCAATAAATGAACGTTCAAAACAGTTAATTAAATATAAACAACGATGTCTTATTAATCAATTTAATGGAACTCGGGTATCGCACGAGTTGCCTCGACAACAGCCAATTTGAGCGTAGTTCAAAAATGGATAGACAACTGACACGAAGGAGAAACAACGTAATTCTGCAGAAGTGGCTGATGAAACAATACAACTGAAGAAAGGAGTGGTGCTCATTAATAATTCCTGAAATAATTGTAATTAAACACTAGCGACCCGCTCACACGCCGCAAGGTTTTTACGACTTGACGCCAGATATATATAAATATAAATCGGAGGAATAATTTTGAATATCTGACAATTCTTCCACACAAAAACTGTCAGACGTCAATGTCATTCCACGAATAAATATTGTATGAATGTCTGTAGTAAATATATTACGTACTTCACTTTGATAATACACTCCAAACCAAAATCAATCTACCCAGCCTTTTCCCAACATAGTTGGGGTTGGCTTCCAGTCTAACCGGATGCAGCTGAATACCAGTTTTTATTTAATTAATACCCACCAAACAATAAAAACAAATGCCATAAAAATCCGCAACAATAAATAAAAAGGTATTAAGTATTACGTCATAAGTTCTGTCTAGGCTGAAAAACACGGCGCAGTAGCCCCTGACAGGACAGGCAGTTGGCCCGCTACCAGCGTTTAATTGAATCAAAGGCTAGTACAGTCAACTGCAGAACTGTATGAATTTCTATGTATTTGGGATTAAGAGTTGTGGGAGTCAGTAATCGTAAGTTTTGTAAACGAGATGTTTTAATAAAAATAAGACCATAATCATTTTAAATTTTTTATCTAAAAAAAAAGAAAGAAAAAAAGACCTTTGAAATGACTGCGCCCCATAGTCTTTGCAAGTATTGAGGTATGGAGTGAACTACAGCTACGCCTTACCTTTCCACTCAACCACTAAAGCTATGGGTTCCTAGAGGAGCGTTCCCGTCATATTTATAACGGACGTCATGAAAATCTGTCATTTTCACCACTGTTTGACATTAAGGTGACAAAAACGCTCTGTATTTAGGCATTACGACCGCATGTGGCAGTCACCGCTCTTCTAGAAGACCGTAGCATTACTGATCTTTATATTTAACAGATAGGTAGGTTACTTTTCATACTGAATAATCGTAAAAAAAAAAACTGCCAATACTAACCTAATCATGGAACGTTTCATTTTGACCACATAGACCTCAACTTAGCCGCACTTATCCCAGCTGAAGCTCTGTGTGCTATGACTTTTGTCGTGGAGTGTACCATGTGTTAGCGAGGCACAGTGGGACGGTACTAAAGACGGTAATGGCCACACTTGACCGTTACTCTTATCCGATTAGCTTTTTATTATTTTAAAATTACTGCATTGACTGCGGTTTGTGGAGTTGTTCTAATACGAGCAGAGGCGCTGTGTCCCATGGCTAATTTTCTAGATCCTAATATTAACTGGTGGTTATTATTCTTTGAATAAATAAGGTTTTTGCTGAGATTTTCAGGCTTTTTGCCATCCTAGTGCCAAATTACTACGCGCATACTTCTTAGTCCACCTTATTCCCCAGACCTCGCCCCATCAGACTACGAGTATCATTTGTTTAAAGCCCTGAAACAACATTTGCGGGGTAAACAATTTAATGATTTCTCTGATATAGAGGCGGAGTTGAACAACTTTTTCGAGGCACAGCCATTAGAGGTTCTGGGCGAAAGGCATCCAAGCTTTGCCAGATTGTTGGCAAGAAGTCTAAGATGCTAATGGTGATTACCATCATTGACTAAGCTTTTTGTATTGGAATAATAATAAAAAATATAAAACGTAAACGAAGTTAAAAAATATAAAACGTAAAGTTACTTTTGTGCCAACCTGATAATATCTGTGACCAAGCTAGCATTTGTAGATAAAGCAAAATGTCGTAGCCCTAATGTAGTGAAACGATTTTAATATAAACTCTAGCAATAGCATACCGAGGAATATGAACGTAGAGCGATAAAGTGACTAAAAATAAAAGCCCACACAGCACTGAGTGTGACACAAAAAAGCAAAATCCAAATGTTTCCGTGCGTCGCCAATTCACCAGCTTTCACTGTTTTTGGTTATCAGAGCCTCATTGTGAACATACAGAATTTTGAACAGGGTTTTTATATCTACGCTAAACGACGCCTTTGTTTTTGTAGTAGGTTCTATGTATTTTTATCCCAAAGTAAAACTTTGTGACTACTTGGTAATTTATTTGATTGTTATTAGAAAAACGGCCGTAATTACTTTATTTTAAAGCTATGAGATTATTAGAATAGAATTTCTCATGTAAATATTAATTTAACACTGTGAGTTCGCAAAAATTGGGTCTGTGTCTGTGTGTTAAGATTAAGTTAAAAATTACATTGACAAATGCGTGCACTGATTGGACAGGTCCGCTCAATCTGTGTGTTTTTTTACGCAAAAGACCATTTCAGACAACAATCTACATGTTCTTCACATGATCTGACCAAGATTATGTCTGGACTTTAAAAGAGACTGTGACCTCTGAGTTTGTTTCGGCCTTTCTTCTCAGAGTAGTCAGATAGGAAACGGTGACCACATCTAGTTTAAAAAAATGTGATTGACATGTAAAAATGTTACAGAAAATAAATCATTTATCCTTAATTAAGTTAAAATCAACTAAGTTTATTGGTAGCTCTAGGTTTCTTTAAAGCATTACGGTATGATACAGAGACTAAGTAGGTATGGTTAGGGTTGTTATTAGTACTTCATGAGAAACTAGTTATCCCCAATAAATAAAATCGAAGTGTCTGTCTGTAATGTCAAAATAACAGCTTTTTCCTAAACATTTTTTATTACAAAAACTCTTTTTTTAATTTTAGTCTATCTGTCTGTTTGTTCTAGCTAATCTCCGAAATGGCTGGAACGATTTTGACGGGACGTTCACTGGCAGATAGCTGATGTTATAAGGAGTAACCCAGTACTTTTATGTTAGAAGAAAAATGAGGGTACCGCACAAAAAATAAAACCTATGAAATCCATTTTTATTCCGACATGTACGCGATTGAAGTCGCACGCACAGCCAGTCAACGAATATTAATGAATACAATCAAACATTTAATAGAATATATTAGTTAACTACAAATGTGACGAGTCGTCTGGTAACTTACATAATTATAAGGGACAAGGCGCAATTTCTTTGATAGACTCATGAATCATAAAAGACATAGTTCCGATAATTTCGTCATGAAGAAAATGTCATCGGCATTGCAGCGTGCTGGCATATCGACCGCATAATGACACAGAGCTTGTCTAAAAGCATGTTGTTTTGGCGTAACGAGGGACGATTGCCATGCATTATTGAAGTGCAGAGTTCCCGGTGGGTATATTAACTGTTTAAGTAACCTTTTCTGGTTTTATCAGCTTTATTATAGAGCTTAGAATCAGTTACATAAAGCCTATTTTCAACTAAACTTGTATGATTGTTATTTGATCAAATGTTGTTTACTGAACAGTTGTTTCGAAGTTGGCAAGGCTTTAACACGTGTGTCTATTGACAAACCAAGTACGCTATTGACAAATCAAAATGAGAAAAGAAAATGACAAGTTGTTTTACATAACGACTTCAATTTGTCAATGGCCTGCCACGCGAAGCTGAGTAGCAATATTAATTATGCAGCAAATGTTGCAATGATAATAAAATATTCATAAAGCAAAAGCATAAGGTAGTGGCCCAGTGGTATCGGCCGCGACTTACGTGGGAACAACACAAGCAGGCACTTTACTTTGTGCTAATTCATCACCACTGTTCTTAAAACGATGAAGGAAAGCATCGTGAGGAAACCGGCATGTCCTAGAACCAAAAATTCGGAGACATGTGACAACTGCCAACCCGTACTGGGCTCGCGTGGTGGATTACGGCCGACTCCCTCTCACCGAGAGGAGGCCTGTGTCCCAGCAGTGGGAACATTATAGTCTGATTATGCTTATGCTAAACGTTGCAATAAAAGTTATAACATGTATAAAATCACTATGAACACGGCTACGGATTGCAATATCGCGTGATTTGGAATTCGCCGCGATAGGAGTACAACTATGCAAAGATATATTTGTATTTGAAAAGTTTGTTTTTCAGTTTATGTGTACTTATTTGTATGAAGAGTTCCGGAGGGAGGAAAAACGTTTAAAATTCTAAACTACTTTCTTATGATTCACGCGAGCTGTGTAATTTGTCACTTGGCAGTTTGTTGGTATCTATTCATTTGCTTTTTGGTTTGAAATAACAGTACACATCAGCGGAACTGCAGTTTTCCATTTCCATATCAATATCGCTTTTTTGAGTTGTTATTTAAAAATTTTTTTTTAAATAACAACTCAAAAAAGCGAATTTTTTTTTCTTTTCGTTATGCCAAAAAATGACACAGTTATCATATCCATCATTGCTTTCAACAGAATCCTCAGCACGTTGAAACTCTTCAGCAAGGTCGTTTTCCCGGTTTCTGAATACAAAACATTCCATCGACGCTCGTAAATTTAAATCTTGCACAACATACTTGAAAAGCTTCGTCGGGGATCCAGTCTCACACTCGGAAAATTTGGCCCAAACATGTCGCCTTGAAGAATATTAGCAAGTATAGTGGTAGAATACTAATTTTAGTGAAGGAAAGAAAGGACTTTTTCCTTTATGGTATAGGTATGGTGATGCTTTAAGTGTTGGTTTGTTATTATGGCTCAAACAAATCGGTTAGGTCTGAAGTGAGTGTTTGTAAATAGTCCAAAGTGTCATTAACATTAGAAGGATTCACATAGTAGTAACCATAACCGTTCTATTTATAACAATAACCGCACACTGTAAGGGCATGGATATAATAGCTTTATTAAAGGTTTAAAATGTTTTGTCCAATACTTTTAAAAATCTATATATAAAATCTAACATCTCCTTCAGTGAATACCAAAGTTCAATTCGCTAAAATGTTTGACGTAACATTCCACAGAGTACGCATTCCTAAAGTTGTGTTCCCTCAATTTCGTTATATATTCGCTGGGATACGATGCAAGGCTCTCTGAGATATTAAAGTACAAGCTTAAACGTGGGGCTTAGCATTTCCTGGCCCAATATTCATAAACGGCTTCTGCAAGCGTAGAAGGTTTCTGAGTTATTTAGAAAAAAAGGCCCTGAAAACTTCTGTAAAGACCTGAACTGATTCGCAGCAGAATATTTGCCAGCAGCAAGGTGGGAATAAAATTTAAAAGCTTTGGATAAAGTGAATTAAAATAATTTTTAGTCAGGGTCGCTATGATGTTGAAAGAAACTACAGTTACTGTTAATAAGGTATTTTTTTTTAAGTTTGAGTTAAAATATAGAATTTTCGTTTTAAAATGCATTCTATATTTAGCGGCAAAATACCGTCGAGTTCCCTTTGATAAATTGAAAGATTATTAAAAGCTAAATCAAGCTTACGGCATACAGAAAAGTTCAATCTTTCCAATGCAGTGCAGTCGATTTTCCGGTGAAAAATCTAGATACATTTTTACTATTCCGCACTTCGCAAAAATAGGACAATAAAAAGCAAGTTTTCCGTCGCCTGATGGTAGTCCACATTAATCACGCAAACTTCGACTTGCACTAGGTACGGGTTTTTTATCGAAAACCGTACTGAGCCCATTCTGCAACAGATAAATTCATGGCATCGTACGGTGAAAGCTGTGAACATTTCAGAATGACTGCACTGCAAATATAGATATCAGTCAATCAAGCACAGGTCACAGCCGGCCTCAGCCCTCGTGGGGTGGAGAAAAAATCGATTTGTGGAACAAAGCCGAGCGAATCTACCATCGATAATGCACATGGTGGCACGACTACTTACTAATATAAAGGAAGACTGTAGATGATCGACTTGCACATTAATTAATCGTCCGCCTATTTCATCAATTATTGGCGATCGGGGTTTTTTTCCCAATAATGCAGTTTTTCCCATTGATTTCACACATACAGGATATACACTGAAAAAAAAAAATGCACCGATTTTTAACGACCTAGTTTTAACAGTACAGCGTGGTTTCAAATTTAATGCCATACCGCCTGCATTGCCTACTTAAAAGTCGGTTTTAGTTGTCTACGATTGACGTCAGATGTGTGCAATTGTTACAAAGTATTTTAATGTTACTTAACTTACTTAGTAATTGCGTAACATACTATCAGTAGCAATGGCTTTCATTTTGACAGTTCAACAACATTCATTGCGTTAGTAACATTGTTAAGCAGACATTTTTTTTAAACATATGATCAATGGATTAGCATTATCCTTCAAAATGATTCAGATTGTGATAGTGTGTTACGCAGTTCGGTTGCTGATAGTAGTAGTAGGTGATTTTTCATAAAATATAATAGAATAAAATACGCTCATTGAAATTTCAATCGCAACAGAAAAATATAGCATTCAAATTGCTGAACCTTTAAAAGCCGAAGTTCTAATTAAAGATCAAGAGCCTTTGAAAGCCGAAGTTTTAATTAAAGATCATACAATGTCAGAATAAAATGCAATATCTACTTAAGTTAATTTGCATTCCGCGCAACTGCAGGTTAACGCCGAGCGCGTCCAATCCAAACTTGGCACTTTATTGTTGGAAACTTGGGCCACGAATGCATCGATATTGAAAGCGAAGGAGTCGCGATATCACGGCTTCCATCCCGGCTACCCGATTCAAACTTACTCTTTGTACTATGTGTAGGGACGGCAAATTGGAGGAGACGCCAAATTAAACGGCATTATTCCTTTATTTGACGTAGGGGAACTGAACCTTGTGTCAGATTGCCCAGTAATTTAACAGTGACTGTTCTTTCACCTCCTACTGGGGAACCAGCGCCCTAATTACGTAGCACCCTATCAAACTCAATCTGATTCATTTTGAAAGGTACTGCAATTTCAATGCATCATGTGTTCAAAAAAATTGTCTGCTCAACAAAGTAAATAACGCAATGAATGTTGTTGAACTGTCAAAGTGAAAGCCATTACTGCTATGCAAGTAGCCTGCTGGCGATCGATTCTGAAAATCTTACCGTAGAAACTTAGGTGAAGTGAACTGCCATTCCACATAATCTTCTTCTTTGTTTTCGTGTCAATGGCACGACAATTTTATTACATTTTATTCAACCTAATGTTAGGGCTTGACACTATTGACAGCTCACTTCAAACTCACTTCATTTAAGTTTTTACGCCTCGAAAAGCACGTTAAGCCATTAGTTCCGGCTGTCATTCGTGAATCTTTGACAGCGTTACGGGTCGTCTGTTGCCCGAAAGTCTGACAACCAGTCTTACCAAGGGGAATCGTATTACCCAGTAACTGGGTTATGAAGGTCAGATAGGCAGTAGCTCCATGTAAAATACTGATATTCAGCTGCTGGTTAGACTGGAAGCCGACTCCGACATTGTTGGAAAAGGCTAGGCAGATGATGATGATCGGCTGGCACAAGGGTGTACGATCCAAAATGCCTTACTAGATATGGCTGAATGATAACACTCACATCCACAATCATAACCCCGGTTGTTGTTAATAGGTAGAATTTTCGATTTGAGAAAACTAATATATATCGACAAAACTGGGACAAATAAATTAGTCATATTATACATTATGCGATAAAAACGCAAGCCACTGCGCATTATATAAACACAACATTGTCTAATCTAGCAAGCTATAATAGTTCCGCGTCGCAAATACTCTATGATCATTTACTTAGAACCATTGGTTAGTAATTACGGGAATTATTAAAAGTGAACTCTTCATTATGTTAATAGGCTTCCCATAGCATAAGCGGAAGCTAACGTGAATAATAAATGCTACTTCGGCTTTTAAAAAGCGATTCTCTTTTTAAACTACGAAATTGAAAAATCCCGCGTTTTATTTTTCTTGTTATGAAAAGTAAAAACATAGAAGACTTTCGTGTAAAAAAAATGATAGAAATTGTTTTTCATGCCATTGTATCGCATTGATTTTGAATCATATTGTATCTCTTTTTTTTCTATCTGGTAATTCCTTTAAGAAAATTCGAGCTACGAGTATAAAAAGAAATCAAGAAAATGATGCTATTGTCGGTAACAGATACCTACATCATTTAACAAAACAAAATCTATTAATTAAGAGCTTGAAATCTGATTTAATTGTTGACAGAAAAAATCTCACATCCGGCACTTAAAAGCCGATATCTCATTCTCTTTAATTAAAATCCTGTAAAATAACGAAGTAAGATTAATTAGGGTTCCCGTCAAAGATACTGAAACAGTGATTAAAACATAAATGTGTTCCTGTTTGCCGGTCGGATTGCAGACCACAAAGAAATTGAAGACGGTTTACAATAAACGGCAAAGTATTCCTTCTGAGGATTCCGTAAACTCAAACTCAAAGCATTTATTTCAAGTAAACCAATTACAGGCACTTTTGAATTGTCAAGGGGTCGGTCAGCCAGAAAGATGAAGCTAGTTCTAGTACTAGAAAGACTAGACTCTTAGTACTAGAAAGCTATAATTTGGCATAGATATATATATTAATTAAGCCGACAAAGTGGTAAAGAAAAATCATGGAAAACAAAAATATTTTGGGGTACATCTTCTACACGTAAAGTGGGGATATTTTTTTTCTCGTCTACCCCATAGTGTAGGAGATATCCTACACTATAGGGATCGTCTATATACACTATATAGACGAGAAAAAAAATATCCCCACTTTACGTGTGAGGTAGGTCTTTCAAAAATATTTTAATTTTCTGAAAATAATTTTTCGATTGAGATTGTGAAATATTAAGCTTTAGCCAGCTAAGTGGTTGGTTTTGGTTATGTGAAAAAAATTCACGGTAGTAGTATATATATCGAAGTTAAAAGGAAAACTATCACAGCTAAGTAGGCTTTCCAAGTTTACGAGTAATAGTCGACCAACTTGAACCAACTACATTTGCAGATACAATGTACCTAAGAACATGATATTCAAGTACAATGTTAAGTTTGTTCTTGGGATAAATTCATTCCAACTACGGAACCCTTTGTTGTGCGTGGTCCGACACGTACTTGGTCGGTTTTTTGGTATTCATTTGGTATGTCTTCATTCAGACTGGGTCTGGTGGATCTGGGAGGCGTTTGTTGATACGCGGGACATTATATGGGAAAGGTTTTTTCAGTAACAATAATAACAATGGCAGAATCTCTTTGCGAATCACAATTTTTGCAAATTTTACGAACATGACAAAGTAAAATTTTGTTATTTATATATATATTGATATCGTTTAAGCAATTATTGGAGACTATTTTGGTATAAATAAAACGTGCACATGATGTAGAAGTTCGGAGATATTCAGACTTGTTCTCAGTAGAAAATTGAATTAGGTCCAGTCGTTTTTTATTTTCTATAAGGCATATAACAAAAATGTATTCTATGATATTATTATAAAATTGTATGATATTAGTGATATGCGAAAAATTGTTTTGATGGATTATATTCGACAGAATCTGCAAATTAAAGCTCTCAAATGCGCTCTCCGTTAGTTTTTGCCTAAACATGCATAACACAACATTCATATGTAATAATGCATTAGGAGAACGATTAGTGCTAAATAAATAGATAAATAATAAAAAAGTCGCTATATTGTAGAAGAGAAAACAAACTATCTTTACAAATTAATTGTTATTATACCAACCAACGAATAGTATTGAATTTCAACGAGGAAATCATGCATCTACGACCATTTTTGTAATAGAACTCATCTAAAAGGGAGCGAGCTTATTGGCATCAACCGGGCACACATTCAGACTACGGGTTACTACTGCAAAACCTCAGATGGAAAAACCAAATATCTCTTTACCCGACCCGGTAATCGAATCCAGGAGCTCATGCTCAGCAGTAGCACTGCAATCACTCGACCAACGAGGCAGTCACTATATTGTCCAGAAATCAGTCAACTACTAAGGTACCGATGTTACAAAAACTTTGGCTGTATTCTCACGGAGGACATGGCCGTCGAGGTAGACCACGGGGAAGGTGGTGTGACGATCTGATGTTTGGCCAGAAAGTGCACAAGATAGAAAAGGGGAGGCCTTTGCCCCGCAGTGAGACACAATATAGGTTAACAAAAAGAAAAATCTAACTGAGACGTGTCAATAAAATAAGTATCATAACATGATGCACACATATATTAAATCAATACACACTAACTATAGACGCTAATACAAATGTTATATAACTAACGAAAGCCGTACATGTTACAGCCTGATCTTCAACAAGTCGGCTAGAAGTCAGGCCGCCAGTGACCTTAACCTGGTGCCAATAATAGCTGGTTGCCAGTTGCCATACGATGGCGAATCCACTGGTACAAGTTTGCATGTAAAACTACAGCAAGGCATCGATCTTCTAGCTAATCTCCCACTCCTAAGGCTTCTTCACACTACAATGGAGAAATTAAATTAAGCGAAAGCCTAGCAGTATTTCTAGTAAGAAATACAATAATTAAAAAATAAGATTTTTGTCTAAGATTACAAACAACAATTGAGACAATAGTCCATTGTCAAAATAGATTTAATTTGGTTACGTTCATTCATTTCGTTTCCGTCATCATCATCTCCATAGATATTGTACAGGGACCGACTGTCAATCTGATCTCCACAACCTAGCTACTGGGTAACACGAAAGGTACCCCTTGGCAAGACTGGTTGTCAGACTTTGGCGCTTGTGACTACCCGTAGGGACTGTCAATGAAAGACAGTCGGGACCAACTCCTTAACTTGGAACCTCGGCATGGATTATTACCTACGAGTATTTACGGACGTCGGCAATCGTTGCCTAACCTTAAAGATCGACCCATGTGGCTGTAAATTTTGGATCCGTATTATAACTAAGTTTCACAGTGTATCAAAAAAATCTATCAGTCCCATATCTAGGCAAAATTTACCATTAAATATATAGGCTTTATTACTTCGAGGTTTGCACCCCAATCAGCGGAAAACTTTTAAATATACCTGATTTTATATCTGATACTCTCTAAAGCATTTGATTAAACGGAAGTTAACAAGAACCTTGGGTGATTAACGCCAAGTTTATATCCAGTTTGATGAGGGAAATTGATGGTATAATAACTTGAGCGAGCGAGTAAAAGGGTCAAGTTACTGTGCTGTTGCAAAAACGTATATTAAAGGGAAAGCATCAGTAGCCGCGAAATTCAAATTTTCTTACGTTTTTTGCAATTTGCAGGTAACTGTCATGTTGAATTCTGATTAAAATATGATTCACGAGTGTAACAAATATGACTTTACAGAATTGTAATCATTAAAATCATCTGTACAACCCTCTAACTTCATATAATTTCATTGAATGACTATTTCATGAAATATCAATCAATTATGGGATTTCTTTATTCTAACTGTCTCGTTGGTCGAGTGGTTCGATTCCCAGGTCGGTTAAAGTATGATTGAGTTATCATCATCATTTCAGCCGAAAGACGTCCAGTGCTGGACATAGTCCTCCCCCAAGCACCTTCATTTCAACCGGTTCTGTGCTTCTTGCTTCCAACGGATCCCTGCGGCCTTCACAATGTCGTCGGTCCAACTAGTGGGACGCCTTCCAACACTACGTCTTCCGATACGCGGTTGCCACTCCACAACCTTTCGGCCCCATCGGCCATCTGTTCTGCGAGCAATGTGCCCTGCTCACTGCCACTTATGTTTGTCAATTCTTCGGGCTATGTCGGTTACCTTGGTTCTCCTACGGATCTCTTCATTTCTGATTCGATCACGCAGGGAAACTCTAAGCATAGCCCTCTCCATTGCCCTTTGGGTGACTTTTAAAAATTGGGTATTGGTTAAAATGGAAAACGAAATTTCAATCAGCGTTTGTGATACTATAATATGACGAGTTAATGGTTCATTATTGAAAATCTGACGCTTCGCTATCGAATTCTCGTGGGCGACATTTATAAGTTTTAATGGAACGATGTTTCTGTAATTATTACACGTACTTTAATGGACTGCAATTCAATGCAGAAGATGTGGTGGCTAACGTATTAAGTAAAAATTAAAAAGTTTTCTTTTATACATGGGGTTTTCTGTAGGGGGTGGACTGCTCTAAATATTATGCTTGGCTAGACGTAAGCGTAGCAGCTGTTCATAATCTCAGAAAATTACTTTCCATCGCCACTTAGTAAGTTATTTACTTAGTATAATGTAATTTAACTTGATTATTGAGTGACCATTTGTAAAAAAATGATCCTAATAAGTTCTTGGTTGGAATAAAATTTGAACTTGGTTGAATATGACGTTAAGTTGATTGTTCCATAACTTAAAAATTATATATAAAAACATTTGCGTGTTAAAACAAATATCGCAACAAATACGCGTCGACTTCTACCTTTTTTCGTCGGTTAAAAAGTTACAGTTAGATGCATTAAAAACGACCTCCATGAGTGGCAAGACTTTATAACGTGCGGAGTACCTTGGCCTGTCAACTCGGCTAACAAACTCGCTGACAGGCTAAGAGGCTAATTTACTTACCATGACACGAGTAAATATATCTCGTCCCAGCACGAGAGCTAAAGAAGAATACTTAAGATTTAGTATAATATCGTACTCTCTTTAACGTTTAACTTTTGACAACAGAAAATTGGAACGTGGGCTCAAATAAAATATGCGCCACGAATCCCAGTGGTACAAAATGTATGAAGATATCCCTCTATTTCTCGGGAACCCACTGATCTACGAATAAAATTGATAGTTTTACTGTGTGCTTAGTAAGTATGTATAGATATGTGACGGAATAAGGAAGACTCAATACCTGTTTACTTCAAGTTGGCATAAGTCCGTCGTTTAGATAGATTTATTCATAGTGTTTAATTAAAAAAATATTTAAATAATAATATCTTATAAGGAAAACGTTTTGACGTTCATAAAAATCTATAACTTACTTGTCAGCATCCGTCTCAACCATTTTAATTAGTATTAGTACTGTCACCTAAATTGATCTTTGACCAATGTTAAAGAGCCCAAACTCATGTTTTGCCAGCGTGCAATGGTGCGCAGTATTTTAGGCGTCCAATTGACAGACCATATGCGCAAAACCACACTGCGATCCAAAACACAGATTGCTTACGTTGCTCAAAAAGCCGCTAAGCAGGAGTTGGACTGGGCTGGCTCCATCGAAAGAGCTGGAAATCACGGTGAGAAACCTTTGCCCAGCAATGGGATGATGCACGCCAACAGTAACAGTCACCTAAACAATACGGATATGTTAATCTTTATCATAATCTGATTATGAAAGTGGGCAAACAAGAATTATTAATTGTTGTCACACGTATCCGCGCCGCAAACGCAAGGGTTGATGCTTAAAACGCTCCATAGGCGTCATCAAACGAGCGTGAAAAAAACGGCGCGTGCCTGTGTCTTAAGTGAAATCGTTTATGTGAAACGTTAAAAAAAACTGTTAAAGTAAGAAACGCACGTCTGGCGTTTGATCAACCGATTGAAGGGAAAAAGGTGAAAGTCTACGCAATAATACTTAAAGTTATTCTTAAGAAGCTATGCACCTTCATGACTAAGCCTAAACCCTAATCCTGTCGCTTAACTAGAATCCTGTCACTTAACTAGAGGTACTGAGTTAAGCTCCCGAGAACGCAGTGTCGGCAGAAAGAAATAAATTACATCATCTTGTCAATATTACGTGTGTACTTTTTACTGTCAGCAAGTGTAATAACACCACACATATATAAAGGCAGGCCTGTTGGTCTAGTGGTCAGTGGCCCTGACTACTATACGCCAGGTCGTGGGTTCGATTCCCACCCAGGACAAAATATGTTTGTGTGATGAGCACGATCATTTTTGTTCTTTGTCTGGGTGTAATTTATCTATAAAATGTATGTATTTAGAAATATATATGTATGTTTATCAGTTGTCTAGTACTCATAGCACAAGCTCTGCTTAGTTTGGGACTAGATGGCGTTGTGTGAAAGTTGTGGAATATTATTATATTATTATTATTATGCATAAAATATATAGTTAATGTCGCTTTTTGTGTCTGTCTGTGTGACCGCGTTGTTCTTCTACACAAAGAATGTTGATGTGGTTTTCACCATAATTTACAGAAGTTATTCCGGACTCTTCATGTGTATAAATCACTAGCTTCTGCCCGCGTTTTCATCCACATGATAGTTCCTGTTCCCTGACCCACTCCGTCGCATCGCATCGCCCGCCCGCGCTATTACTTCGAATTCGCTAAGCGTTCATTCTTACCTTTTTTTCTTTTGGTCGTCTCCTAAGAGTCCTAGCCTGCCTAGCCTTCCTTCACAGTTGGGTTATGAAATAAAAAAATCATATCCGACTAGTAGTTCAGTATCAGCGTGTTGAAACAAACAAACAAACAACCTCTTCAGCTTTTTATTACTAAGTATAGATTAATATTTTTATTTATATATAATAGAGAAATCTTTATGTTATGTCGAGTCGTAAAATCACGCAAAGCAGGGCAGGGGTGCTAGTGCTTATATAACACTACGGATGATTTTCATCAGTAGGTACTCTAACCGTATTGGTTCGGAATTCCCAAGTTGGAATAAAATGGTATTGGTTTTTTGCAATCCGAAAATAGGTCCATTTCCAAACAGGTGGATGAAACGAATAAGGTCCGTTGTCCACCGAAGGCTTTTACTAAAAACTATATTACGCTTCGTACTGACTAACGTGATGTTTAAGAATAGGAAAAATAAGATATAAATAAGAGAAGTTAGTTTCGTTAGTAACTTTAAAAGTTCCAATTTTTAAAAGTCATAATTTATTGAAATTTCCGTGCCTTTACATTTTAGAAAATGCTCTTTTTGTTAAATGTAATCGACATCAATTTATAACCAAATTCCTAATTCCATAAAAGAGGAATCAGTAACAACTTTAAAAAAGAAACTAACTGTACTTCTATGAAATAAATGTTACCAGGATTTCCTATCTGATAAATTGTAGTTGTCTATTAATATTTGTATGTTTGATGATGAAATGCATCAATGGTTGCATGCCAAAATGGTAGAATGTACCAGAATTATTTAACATTATTGTAACCATCTCATTGTAAATACATTTTTATATTCTAAAGAGTTAAAAGTGCAGTGGTGGCCGCGTGGCCCCGACTTACGAGTTGTAGGCCGTGGGTTCGAACCCAGGGAGTGGTTTATTTTGTAGAAATCATTTCATCACCTCTGCTCTTAAAACAGTGAAAGAAAACATCGTGTGGAAACCAGCATGTCCTAGAACCATTAATTAGAAGACATGTGACATTTACTAACCCGCACTGGGTCCGCGTGGTGAATTACGGCCCATTTTCTTTTACAAACAGGAGGCCTGTGTCCCAGCAGTGGGAACGTTAGGTATATTCTGACAATTAGATAAATAATTTATTTCCCTGATTGAACCACTATAATTATTATCAAAAACAATTTCCTAGTTACCTAATTAAAAAAAAACTCTTAATCCCCGTCAAAATATCCCTATAACTCTCATTAATATGTCTACAACATACCAACAATGGATACCTTATTTATTATGTTGACATAAAAATCGCAATATGGAAGTGCGCCAAATGCCATCATGTTTTTTTCGTAGGAAGGCTGTGTTGCCAGTGCGGATTATTACGCAAACGAGGGGAATATTTCGCTTGACTTGTAGGTACAGCGATGTAATGGTAGGAAAATAATTGTGGGAGATGGCCATTAGAATTTTGCGTTAGAATGAAGAATACTGTCCAGATAGTAAGTATGACGGTGCTAAGAGTACTAGAGCAGTACTGGCCCAGTGGTAACGGCCGTGTTTTTAGAGTTGTAAGTCGTAGGTTCAAACCCAGTCAGACGCTTTACTTTGTGTAAATTATTTCACCACTACTGCTCTCAAACCGATGAAGGAAAACATTATGAGGAAACTGGCATGTCCTAGAACCAGAAAATCGGAGACATGTGACATCTGCCAACCCGCACTGGGCCCGTGTGGGGGATTACGGCCCACTCCCTGTCACCCAGAGGACGCCTGTGTCCCAATAATTATTATGTAAGAGTACTTCAGTGTGTGTTATTTTTACTGTATGTATGCAAATCGTGAAGGGTTCAGCTGAGCTGTACCTGTAAGGTACACTCACATTTCGCAATTTACGTTTAAGTCCCATGTAATAGGAGTGAGCCTATCGCCTTAACCCGGGCATGCAGACGGGTCCTGGGCTGCTACAGAGAAATTCCTGGTGAAAACCTCAATAAACTATTACACTTTCTTTATTTGCATAATAACACCATCAATACTCGTATAACACATATAGGTAACATTACATCACACTTATCGTCCGAAGGGTTGTTCACGTAGAGGTATACCTATAGCATGATCAGCCTTTAATGTCTCCGCTGTTGGGACATAGGCCTCTTCTCTGTGAGAGGCAGTGGGCCATAATCCACCATGCAGGCCCAGTGCGGGTTGGTTGATGTCACATGTCTTTAAACTTTCGGTTCTACGACATGCCGTTTTCCTCACTATGTTTTCCTTCACCGTTTTGTGAGCAGTGGTGATGAAATGATTTGCATAAAGTAAAGTGCCTGTCCGGGTTCGAATCTACGACCTACAGCTCGTATGACGCGGCCGTTACCGCTGGGCCACCTCTGCTCTATATATATGGCAGATTTTTTCATCTCACCAGTTACACATTTAGGCTTGTGCCAATTAATGGTATTGAATTAGAAATTGCCAAACTTGATGGTTTACCTGTTAAAGTTTCGAAACATGCCTCGCTAGGAAGAATGTGAATTTATTTGGGCGTCTTTTAAACCCTCCACAATTTTATTTTGACGGGAATGGGTTTTTTTTTAATAAAACGTAAAATAGTATTGTTTTAGGTTAGTCTTGCATTCTTTCTAGCGAGGCAGCACGTTTCACTAAACCCTACCCGGTTTATCCATAATTTTTGGCATATATTTTTTCTCATCATTTCAACAACATGTGGTGTTTTTTTTAAGTGTGAGATGGAACTGGTATTTTAACGTAGCTTTTAAAAATAAAACCTTATATTATTAAAATAATGCCGATAAAAATGTACACTTCAATACATTTTAATGAGGTTCTATGTTCGTGGAAAAAAACTGAAAAGCTAAAAAGCGTTTTATATTATTTGAATAACAGACAACTGAAAAAAAAAGACGATCGGATCTCATTAATTATAAAAATATTGTTAGTACTAACCTCTAAACAAGAATGATAACGGAAGCATGAACGAGCAGGACCTTGTGCAATTCGCACAAAGGAATTAAAACAGTTCTCCTCTTTGGAATTTTAAATAACAATTTTCAGAACCTTTGAAAACATAGCCAGATTTTTTAAAATGTTATTCACGTTTTTGATTCAGTTTACATATATTTGAAGGCACATTTTCCATTGGTATACATTCCCCGAATGATTGATTCCTTTAGTCACGAGTGGTTGAGAGATAACTTTTATATAATAAAAAAAAACATTCGATATCGTTTGACCACATCGCCACATTCAGCGATTTATTTACAGATTAAATCAAATGTATGTAAGAAAATTTAAATTACTTAATCAAATAACAATCTGTTTACAACGAAATTAATTGTTTACACATTGACTACCAACCTAAATGATAATTTTTTGTCAGTTGTATGAAATGGGTTTAACACGACTGATAATTAACATACCTATAGCACCCGTTTTCTGGAACGAAAATTATCGACGTATCAAAAGTATCAGCGTGTTAAAATTATCGAAGTGTTAAAATCATCGACGTGTCAAAGTTAAACGTAGGTTAAGTGATCTGACTAGAAATAATAATAATGTTGGCTGATAATTCAGTGAACCAATCATAGCAGTTGATGCGCGCGTGATAATCAGTTAGATGATTTTTATGTCGATTTTCGGTACAAAGACCTGCCGTTATTGTTTCCAATTTAACAAACAAATATTTTCCCCGCCTGTACGTATGTGAAATGAATTTTAAAGGAATGTTTCACCGTAATAATTCGCTGTGTGTGAAACGGTTAGCTGAGTCAATAGACACAATGCGGCCAACATTTTGTTCCCATATTTGAGCTTAAACATTGTTCCCAATGTAAATCTGAGCTGCCAGGGAAAGTTACGAGTATTTAGTGGGAAACATTTACAAAGAGCGGCTTAATGCACTGCAGTTTTTATTTACACGACTCATGGCTAAAAGATAACAGCCGCACGGCTCGATTGAAGGTTAAGCTGCGCTTGCCGCGGCCGGTTCGTAGATGGGTGACCATCCATTACACATTGAATCCCTCCTTGCCTCGGGAAGCACGTTAAGCCGTTAGTGCCAGCTGTCTTATAAAGCCAGTGTAGATAATTGACAGTCGTTACGGGTAGTAAGAAGCCTTAGGCTTTGACCATCAGTCCTACCAAGGGTTGTGGAGGTCAGATAGGCAGTCACTCCATGTAAAATACTGATACACCCGGTTAGACTGGAAGCTGACCTCATAGTTGGGAAAAAGGCTAGGCGGATTGCTTAACTGCACAAAAAATTTGTGTTATGTTCATGTGTCTATTGGAACGTCTATAACTTATTAAAAGTAAGTTCTTTGATATATTTTAATGGCTGCATTTTAAAAGAGACTTTGACGAGTTTGTTTTTCGAAAATGTTGACTCCATCTAGATAATTTTATTTTAAAAAAAAATATTCATACTATCCCATTTATATTATAGAAAAAAATAATTTCATTTCATAATAAAGGAAGTATAAAGTGTATTTTTGTGAGTACATTAATGAATAACTGATTACCTACGGTATTGTCTCTCCGTCTCTCTTAATCCATATAAAGGTTGCTTTTAAAAGATCGCTTTTAGCGATAAGACCGTCCATTGTTTCACCCTATGTATTATTTCTACATTTATATCTGTAATTTTACGATGTAGGTACATAGGAAACAGTATATTGTTAGTTTATTATTATTATTATTATGTAGTGTATTCTATTCTTTTTATTTTACTGAAGATCCAAGTAAATAGATGTGTATCTAGTGAACTCCTGTTAAAGATAGCACATCTTATCTGTACACCACTATTGCTTGACTGGTATAGATTTTTCGTGGATAAAACCAGCCGTGCGAACCTTATTGTGTGCGAGAAGTTCATATAAATAAATAAATAATAATGCTTCTACTAAGATCGTTAAGTTTGAATTAGCTTTAATAATAATAAGACTGAATGCAAGCGCAGCGAACATAAAAGAGCATTGGATCAACATCTGTAATCACGTTTAACGATATTATCTTCTTTATTCCCATGTTTGTGCCAAATATGTAAATCTGGAGTAACCTATATTCTTTTCTCTAATTCAAAATAACTTGGCATTTTTTTAGCTCTATAAATAGTTACTACGTACAAACGGCGACACATCAAGCCACATATTTCCAGTTTTAGCTGACCTCGCATTGTATAGGTTTTTCGTACGATCAGAAGTCAGGTTATACTGGTATAGCTTGATGTGTAGCCGCGCGTATCCGTAGTAGTATTTATAAAATGTTTTAAAATGTTACAAGTTTTATTAATTTCTTGTTATTATCAATATTTTGAGATACGGTTTTTTTACATAAGTAGGTACATAAACTCACTCCTTCTTCCCATGGGGATACGCAGAAACTACCGACCGCCACCTTCTACGACCGTCACCCGCTACGGCCACCACCTGCTACGACCGCCACCTGCTACGACCACCACCTAGTGTTTCCAAGTGTAGGATGTGTTTTCATGTGTTTAAATCCATATTCACTCTAATATTATACATGCGAAAGCAGCACTGTGTATATACGAGTATACGTCTCTTTGTTACTTTCACGCCTGAACGGCTGAACGGATTTCTATGGGCACACAGGTAGACCATGATCTGGGTTAGGATATAAGATACTTTTTATCTCTGAAGTACGTTCCCGTGGGACTATTTCCAACTTTCATGCGTGTGAAATCACGTGCAAAATTTAGTCTACCTTTATATTAAACATTTTTTCAAATTATATTATGAAAATTAGTTGTATTATCATAATCAAACACAAGCTTATGCACGCGACTTCGTCCGCGTGAAGTTTCTTGTTCCCCGACCCGCCCCGTCGCACCGCATCGGCTGCCCGCGCTATCATTTCTTGTTCCCCGACCCGCCCCGTCGCACCGCATCGGCTGCCCGCGCTATCATTTCTTGTTCCCCGCCCCGCCCCGTCGCACCGCATCGGCTGCCCGCGCTATCATTTCTTGTTCCCCGCCCCGCCCCGTCGCACCACATCGGCTGCCCGCGCTATCATTTCTTGTTCCCCGCCCCGCCCCGTCGCACCACATCGGCTGCCCGCGCTATCATTTCTTGTTCCCCGCCCCGCCCCGTCGCACCGCATAGCCTGCCCGCGCTATCATTTCTTGTTCCCCGCCCCGCCCCGTCGCACCGCATCGGCTGCCCGCGCTATCATTTCGTTTTCGCTTAGCGATCTTTCTGACTATTTTTCTTTTTGCTCGGCTCTTAAGGGTTACAGCATGATGTTAATAGCCTTCTTCCTTAATAGGCTATCAAATTCAAAAATATTTTTGTAATCCGATCGGTAGTTCTAGAGATTAGTGCGTTCAAACGAACAAACTATTCAGCTTTATTATCAGTATAGATAAAAACTTACCACCTATCTGAAACATTTCAAGTAGATCTGACATGAGAGCGACACTAGCCCCAGGTAAAGTTTTGCTGTGACAAACAAAAGAAAGCTCTATAAATAAATATCGGAAAATTCAAATATTTCGGTAGGTTTGACCGCTGAAGGGCCTCCGGCCGTCTGGGAGGACGTCATACGTTCTATTTGAACTTCAAACGAAGATGGACAAAATTTATTTTGAATCTATAGTAGGCTGGGGAGTTTGTTGCGCCACTTCTTCTCCCCAGCGAAAGCACTAGGAAGTGGTGAAGGGCCGGCGTTTTGGGGGACTGTCCTTTGTAATTTTGACGTTCGAAAAGTGCTGAATCTCAGCCTAGTTTGAATAAATGACTTTTGATTTTGATTTCGGAAGGTAACGATAATGTCGTGACGCCATGTTTGTCGAAGAACCGGTGGCCGGTAGAGCAGACGAGTCCTGGAGTGGAGACCGCGTATAGGCAATCGTAGTGAGGTAGATGGACCGACGACCATAAAAAGGTGGTTGGGACAGACCAGATGCGGAAGGCGGAGATCAGGGTGTTGTGGCGCAGCCTTGGAGAGTCTTTTTTCTAGAAGTGGGGTATCTACTCAGTGTGAAATGTAGACAGTTTTGTGAGATTCGGAAACGACAAAATAAATCTGTGTGACTGCAAAACACAAAGAATAGAAATAGGGTGGCTTTGGTTTTTTTTTTTTTTTCATTTACCTTAGAAAGTAAATCAATGTTTTGTAATAAAAACATTTTAAAGATACTACAAACAGTTGTGACACCGATTACGATGACATAGTAATCATTTATTTACTCTATTTTGTTTACAAACAGGACCATTATTTTGTAATAATAAATACATCTCAGGAACTCATGAATGAATATTTATTCGCTTTCAATGGAGTCCGTTAACCCCAAAAAGTATTAAATTACTGAAAGCCAAAACAATAAACAATTCTAACATGAAAACCTCACGAAAACGGGAAAAACTTTGTGTATTAAGAAGTTATTTTCAAGTAAACGTTGTTTTATTGATACAAATAAAATGTTTGATTAACGGCTGATTTTTCAGTAGACAGATAACTTTTATTTGAAGAATAAAAATGACTGTTGGACATATTTTTAATACAAATGCTGTCAAACCGCCATTTTTGCTCTCAATATTAAAATTATATGACGATTGAAAAATCGGCCGTTAGCTAGTTGAAATTATACAGTGTGTCTTATAATTATTTTTACCAATATTTTATCAATTCAATAAAAGACTTGGCTTTGCCTTTACCCCGCACAGGCACTGCTGATAATCTTCACTAAGAATACAGCTGAAGATTTTGTTTGTTCGAACTCACTAATCTCTGGATCTACCAGATTGGTTTGAAAAATTCTTGAGGAAGTTTATACCCTTATACTTATATTATATAGCTTATAGGCTATTAAACTTCACGCTGCGACTCTTAGGAGACGAATAAATTGAAAAAAAGTCAGAAAGAACGTTAAGCCAAAATGGAGTAATAGCGCAGTCAGATCATGGGAAGAAACATCACGCGGACGAAGAAGCTAGTAATAAATAACTAAAAAGGGTAAAACCTTTTCACTTAGTTGAGTGCCGTACAAGTGCTGACTAAAACAACACGTGTGTGTGAAGTGTATCCTTTAACATAAAGTGAATAAGAAAGATATTATTGGTCGATTTCTTAATTTTTAGGGTTCCATACTTCAAAATAAAAAACGGAACCCTTATAAGATCACTTCGTTGTCCGTCTGTCTGTCCGTCTGTCAAGACCTTTTTTCTCAAGAACGCGTGGAGTTATCAAGTTGAAATTAATATCAAATACTCAAGGCTGTAATCCCTTGAAGATCAAACTTCTAAGTCAACGCAATCAAAAGATACTAGAGTTTATGTTCCGTTTATGCCGCATATTTTGACACTCGCAAGGGAATCAAAACCTATAGGGTACTTCCCGTTGACCTAGAATCATGAAATTTGGCAATAAGCAATGTCATGTAGCACAAGTAAAGGAAAAAGTCCGAAAATCGTAAATTTGTTATTACATACCTACAAATTAGTACGGAACCCTCGGTGCGCGAGTCAGACTCGCACTTGACCGGTTTTTTAATTTATAATTAAATTTCTTACTAGCTAATAGGGTACATTGTAAAGTGAATCAAGTACCAGAGGTGGTGATACTTTAGGAAATAATAAAAAAATCAACAAATGTCACGTCATACAGGGTTCCGTACAAATGTAGTCTATTTAATTTATAATAAGCTGTTTGCCGCGATTTCTTCGGCGAATTTCTACGATTTCGACGGCACGGTTGGCGCAGTGGTTAAGCTATTGACTGCTGCGCTGCGTGTCGCGGGTTCGATTCCCGCACGGAACAAATATTTGTATATTTGTATGACCTACAAGTAGTTGTTCCGGGTCTGGCTGTTTGTGTATGTGAGTTTCAATGACTGTAAACGTATCCACAATACAGGAGAAATTCCTAGTGTGGGGCAACGTTTTTTTTACAAACAAACGAACTTGTATGAAAAGTAGTTTATGTCCTTATCCAGGTCATGGTCTATCCGTTGGGCAAATTTCATCCAAATCCGTTCAGCCGTTTTAGCATGGAAGCGTAACCAACAAACAAACTCTCTTTCTCATTCATAGTATTATTATAGTTAGGATAACGAAATAATTATACCTTAATAAATTAACTTTCAAAATTCCAGAATAATATTTTTTAAATAAATTCTTGACGTTACATTCAGTGTACTTATTGGAGACGGGCCGTTCGTGTCGTCCCGCGCAGGACGTTTAACAAAGGGGGAGGATCCTCAAGGTCACTCGGATTATCGATGTCAGGGGAACTCCACCGTCTTTGTTTGGCAACCTGTTACTAGATATACTTGTGTAGGTAAGCACAAAGAGTTTCAATCCACTTTTGTTTATGACTAGCTTCAGCCTGCTACTTCGTCCGCGTGAATTTTTTGTTTTAACATAATATATATCCTATGACACTCAGCAATGACACGCTTTTGCGTAAACTAAGTCATTACGGTGTCCAAAACGAAGCTCTCAACGTAATAAATTGTTATTTACATAATAGGTTCCAATGTGTAGATGTTAATGGTGTGAAATCTTCCGCGCTACCAGTTCAGTTAGGTGTACCGCAAGGCTCAATAGTGGGTCCATTCTTGTTCTTAGTGTATATTAATGATTTACCATTCCATTTAAAGGGAATCTGTGACGTTGTACTATTTGCTGATGATACATCTCTTATTTTTAAAGTAGATAGGAATAGACAAGATTTTGACGACGTAAACAGTGCACTCTCAATAGTTACGGATTGGTTTACGTCAAATAACCTAGTTCTCAATGCCAAGAAAACGAAATGTGTAAAGTTCGCCTTACCGAATGTTAGAAATCTAGGACCCAACATCGTCTTAGATAAAGAGGCGCTTGAAACTGTGAGTTCGGCAGTTTTTCTGGGAATAACAGTAGATGCCAAACTTCAGTGGGGACCACATATATCGAGCCTAGCAGGAAGGCTCAGTTCGGCTGCCTACGCCGTCAGGAAAGTAAGACAGTACACTGACGTTGATACAGCTCGTTTAGTATATTTTAGTTATTTTCACAGCGTTATGTCCTACGGTATTCTGCTATGGGGCAAAGCAGCTGATATACAAAATATATTTGTCCTTCAAAAACGAGCTGTTCGAGCAATTTACCAGCTAGGTGCTAGAGTTTCTCTAAGAGATTTTTTTAAAGATATTGGTATTCTCACGGTTGCATCACAATTCATCTTTGCCAACATCTTATATATTAGGCAAAATATACACTTGTATACTAAAAACAGTGATATTCACAATGTTAACACCAGAAATAAGGACAAACTACGTGCTCCCTTTCACCGGCTTCATAAGGTTCATAACTCATTTGTTGGTCTTGGTATAGCCTTTTATAACAAGCTACCCTCTTCTTTGCTAGATTTGCCTTTTAATGCATTTAAAGCTCAAGTAAAATCTAACCTTTGTTCAAAGGCATACTATTCTATCAACGACTACTTAAACGATAAGAATAGTTGGTCGCCCTGATTAACTCAAGACAATGTTTATGTTCTTTCTCCAGAATTAATTTACAAAGAATTACTGATAGGTTATATGAGCTCATTATACAATTGTTTTTTATTGGGCTGTATAAGTCAAATCAGTTTAATTTAATTTTAATTTTATTATTGACATAATCAACCCATTGCAATGTTTTCTAATGAGTTGATTGCAATATGTGGTTAGCTAGTGACCTCGACAATTGATCATATAATTCTTACCTGAGCAACCGGCAGCAAGTTCGTCATGCTCCCTTAGATGTCACTGCTTGCGGTAGCGTCGGGGGTCGGGTTGTCTCCTTCCCTCAAATATGGCGAGGGGGGTAATGGCTGACCTTTGCGTTATGCTCGTGAACGGGTGCTGCTTGTGGTGACTGGTCGTCTTGCTGACCATGGTTTTATCATTGTTATCATTATTAATAACTTGTTTATTTAGTTTCCTTATGGTGCTAGTTTATCATTTGTGACTTCAAGCGACAGCTATGTAAACTGAACCCAGCATTGCATAAATATGTTAGCGGTCACGCCCTTTATACCTGGAGGCTTTTATTTAATTTCCATTTATTAATTTTTGCTTGAGTACGTATAGTTTTTTATTGTATTTCTTGGTATATTGGCGTTGCCAGCTGACATATGGCAAATAATTTAATTTAGCGTTCTGTGTCTTGTAATGTTAATTGTTTTGCATACCTTGTATTGTATTCAGTCAAGTATATTTTCTAACTGAACAGACAGCTGTGCTGCTGGGGAGTTTGTTGCGCCACTTCTTCTTCCCAGCGAAAGCACTAGGAAGTGGTGAAGGGCGGGCGTTTTGGGGGACTGTCTTTTGTAATTTTGACGTTCGAAAAGTGCAGCCTAGTTTGAATAAATGACTTTTGATTTGATTTGATTTGATTCAATACTGTAGCTTCCTATTAGTGAGAGTTTTTTTCGGAATTACCCCCTACGTGACCAATTTTAACACTTTATAATATAATCATAGATAATTATTATGGTGTAAGTATACTGTGTATAAGGAAAAACTGTGACAGTTTCTTGCAAAGAGTAGACTTACACCCGACGCGAAGTAATTTGGACAAAAGAATAGACGAAGAACTGTTGCGTATCCCTCTGAGTTTTTAACCTTGTTCAGCTTTTACAAAGCCAAGGTCAAAGAAAAAGATTCAATCCTTATTTTAGATGGCTCTTAGTTTATGCCCGGTACAGTAAATCATATATATGTATTATTATACTATTGATAAAGATCTTGCAAAAGGAGCTTTTTATAAAGATGAAAAAGTTTGGAAAAATATAGTGTCTTCATTGCAGCACCCACTATTTTATATCAATTGTCAAAAAGTGTCTCAAAGCGGAGGGGCTTGTGGCCAAATAATAACAGTCACAGAGGTCGATCTATCAGGTTAAGCTACGCATGCCGCGGTTGGTCTGTGGATGGGTGACCATCTTTACATATCGAGACCCCTCCGTGCCTCGGAAAGCACGTTAAGCCGTTGGTCCCGCCTGTCATTCTTGGATCTTTGACAGTCGTTACGGGTATTCCGATCCCCGAAAAACTGACCACCAGTTTTACCAGGGGGTAACCATCCATCACGGGTATTACCCAGTAACTGGGTTGTGGAGGTCAGATAGGCAGTCGCTCCATGTAAAATACTGGTATTCAGCTGCATCCGGTTAGACTGGAAGCCGACACCAACATAATTGGGAAAAGGCGCCGCAGATAATGAGAGCCAAATATTAAATAACAACATAGCATCAAGCCCGTAATATCCGAAGGGTGTACCGTCAGGTGCACCTGCACATTTCAGCAGTTATGTTAAAATGCCATGTCATAGGAGCGAGCCTCACCGACTTGAACTGGGCACAAATCCAAACTCTGGGTTGCTACAGAGAAATTCCTGATGGACAAACTCAATACTCGATACTCAATACTTTATTGAACTCAATCATACTTTACCCGACTTGGGAATCGAACCGAGGACCTCATGGTATTGCGTATTCCTTCACAAAGTTCTGTTTGTTACCACTTTTGGTGTCACATCATGCGGTACCGAAGTTCATTCGGGATCGTGTAGGGACTTTAAAAATTCATAGGTAACGACAAGCCGCTTCCCTAACTGCAAGTTATACTACAGTACTGAAGTTTAAAACTCACACGCGATAGTTTTCAGGACGTGTCTACCGCATTTTATGTCCTCTGAGTGGAATACCTCCTTATTTCTTTAGGAAAGTGTTGAGATTTTCTGAAGCTTGTTTTTGGTTTTTTATGACGTGTGTCTTTTATATTGGGGGAATTATTTGATTGGTTACAATACATTACGATTTCTTTCGTTATCTATATCTATATACTAATACTAACGCTGAAGAGTTTGTTTGTTTGAACACGCTAATCTCTGGAACTACCAGCCGGAATAATTGAAAAATTAAATGAAAAATCTTTTTGCATTTGATACCCCAATCCCTGAGGAAGGCTATAGGCCGTTTAACATCACGCTAGGACTCTTAGGAACCGAGCAAAAAAAGTCAGAAACAACTCTAAGTGATAAGGAAGTGGCGATGCGATGTGCCGGTGTGGGTCTGAAGAAATTTCGCGTGGATGTCGGATGAGTCGCGGAGTTTAATGTGAAATTATTTCTGTGATATATTGTATGTATGTAACCAAACAGGCATCTAAGAGACTCAATCAGGGTCACTGTACGATTACGTTTCTCCATACCGATCAGATCGGTTACGCGAACTGAATTTTGATACGGACGCAACAAAAACGTCAAAGAAAAGCTCGTTTCAAAAACCTAAACCGGATAACACTAAAACTTGAAATATCCGCAGAACAGCGCTTGTGGCCCCAGCTTCGTCTGAACTCGATATACTATCCTCTCACACTCTAGTAGATAAGTTCACTTTGATATTCGTTCGAGAATACACACAGTGATCCGTCTTTTTCACGGTTCGAACTCGGTAATAACTTCCATAAAGTATTTCTCCACAGAACTTAAGAACACTTAATATCAAAAGCGAGAAAATATGTAAAGAACACGCGACTACTTTGTGATGTAAGTAATTTTTTTTCTTCTAAATATAATTATAAACTAGCTTTTGCACGCGACTTTGTTCACGTGAAAGTTGTAGGATACCATAATATACAGCCCACGTTACTCGCTAATAATGAAGCTTCCGGTAGATGAAACGATTTTTAAATCTGTTAAGTATTTTTTGAGTATAGCTACAACAAATATACAAAAAAATCAATTCTTCATTCTTTATATTTTTAGATTCAGGCCTCTTTTCGTGTTTGTCTGCGTGACTGTGTGGTTTTTCTAAACTAAGAAACGAATTGATGCGCTTTTCGCCATCATTTAAAGAATTTAATCGTGTGTACTTTAATATTACACTTAGTCAATAAAGAAATCTTGATGTTTTGTCAAGTCGTAAAGACCGTGCAAAGCAGGGGCGGGTCGCTAGTGTTTAGTAAAATTGTCTTGCTTTGGTTGTCGGTAATGCCAAGGCCGAATTTACTACTAAAACCCTCACACAGCTTTGACGGAAAATGTCGTAGGTGTTTTGTGTTTCCTATTAAAAAGGAACTCGCTTCGAGAGACGAATAAAGGAAACTCCAAATATTGTCTGACGTTTATTTTGCTGTGAATATCATCTTTTATGATAAATCTGCGTGATAAAAATATTTTAAAACTCTATCGTATCGCATTTTATGGAGATTTTATGACTCGATATTACGACGATGAAATTAACGCTGCCAGGTGGGCACTACGGCAGATAAATGCCTGATTTCCGATTTTATATATTTTTAAAATGCGAGCGTCATGAGTGATACGTAAATATGGAAGTTTATCTCAAGGCTCTGGACGGGCGCCCTAAGGTCCGCTAGTGTTGGCACTTTGCCAACTCTGAGGGTTCCAATGAGAAAAATACGCCACCATCGGATAGGAAGTAGGTACATTAAATATACGCGCTTTAATGGAGGTTGTTGAGTTATTATTTTATTCCAGCAGTTTAGCGGTTCCGCAGAGCGCCAATACGGCTTGTGTTATAGTTAAATGTGACGTCACGTCGCGGTAAGTTGGCGTTATTCGGTTTAATGGTGCTCCAGAAAATATAATCGCTCTTGTGACGTAATCTTAAAGATTTTTGGGGAGTGGAGCCGTGATGTAACAAGAACAATTGTTTTTGACATGAATGATGGCTCTTATTACACGATTTTATGTTTCTTTGTGTTCTCTTTTATTGGATTTTTCTTTCTCTGTTTTACTTTATGCGATGATCTAGATTGGCTCTGTTGAGAGATTTTATTTTGGTTTCTGTAATACCTACTTATTATGATTACAAATTCTTTATCAATCGAAACTGATTAACCGATCAGTTATTGTCAGTTTAAAAAAAAAAAAAAACCTCGCAGTATACGATCTTCGTTAGTTTCACAAACAACAAATCCGCTGACACTTGTAACCGCTGTGCGGAAGCTACAATGCAATCCAATCTGAGCGTATTGCACCGTTTATATGTCTTTGTGGTATTCACCGGCCACCGGACGCTGCCGGCCAACAGCCGGACGGCCGGCCGCCTGTTCAGGTGCCCACTTTGCGTGTAAGCGACGTCGGCGTCGACTCGACTTAACCAATAACGACATTTACAATCGCAGAGGATTTGTACGACTAGACTAACTCCGGTTGCAACTTCCAACAGTTCTGTGAACAAACTTTATTTCTAACAGAAATCAAAGAGATTAATCTGTATCGAGATGACGTTTAAAAATATCAAATAAAATGTTACAGTTTTAATTCTTTATAATAATGCTATAATTATTTCGAAAAATAATTAAATTCGCACTTCATTTCGCTTTTATTATTTTATACAAAGTTTAAACAAAAATTATACAAATACTTCATTGGACCCTATTTTATAAGAGGAAAAAGTAAATCTAGTAAAACATAATTCATTAATGTTGCCATGCAAAAGTGTTTTCTGAACCATTTTATAAAAACAAATATAAATTATATTCGCATAATCATAAAATAATAGCTGTCAAAGGCCCTACAACTTCCACTTAAGGGTTTAAGTATCGTGTCATAAATATTACATAAGCCGTAAAAATAATAACTACCTCTAAAATAATTTGACAGCTGTCAAATTTTTTTTCTTAGACATTTTTTTTTATCCGGTTGACTCTAAACGTCCGAGACTCCGAGTAACATTCACTCTGCAATTCTACTTTTCTAAAACCTCCTTTTAACTTGCTCCTCTTTTATTTTTCTTTTCTATTAAGTTCTCAGCAGGTGTGGAGACAGGAGGCAGCTAACGTTTGAGAACACACCTCGCTTTATTGGTTCGTGTTTTCATTAGGCACGGTAATCGATCTCGGTTTGTGGAGCCACGCGACTGTGTTAGGCGTTAAAGAATTTTCGATTCGATTTTTATCGAGACTACATATTTAATTTCTAGTTTGCTGGAGGTGTGTTTTGTATAAAACGATTTGAAATGCTGATGAACGATTTGATGCTTCTCTTTATTTTTTTACGTGATTAAAGCTTTACAGTTTTGTTACATATAGTATTGTATCGAATTCAAATCTGTGGACTTATCTATTATTTGTGAAAGTTACTACTGCTTATTTTTCATGGCTAGGTTATCATAATTTTCAATTTAAAAAAAATCCCTAACCCCAGCGATTATGATTTTACTGTTATATATCCTTTAATGTTAACCTATGAAGAGCGTCGTGGGCCGCAATATTATTATCTATACGTTTTGTGTATTTCTTATTTCTATGTTTTATATTATAGCTGTTTGATGATGCTTTTGATAAAATAAAAAAAATAAAAACTTGGTAGGTAAAATATACATTGAAACAATAATAGATAATATAAATATAATCATACGAAAAAGCATGGTCACAAATATTCATAACATAGACTCCTAAATTAACACTTTGAATTGAGTAATTAATTATTGCACTGACTACAGTAATGCGATTAACGAATAAACAGATTGAAATTGAATTTTCGCCAATAAATTGAGGCATAAATTAATTAATTGCAAACACTTGTTCCACTGTTGAATAATAATATAATCAACATGGCTAATTACCGACAAATACGGCGTGAACGGAATCCGTAGACACGTTGCAGAGCAACCAATCAAAAAGAGCATAATTATAAATTATTTTTCAATTAATTCATCGAGTATTTAATAACTCGAAATTAGCTGGGAGTTGTAAGATGGCATGGTTAATTTGGCACCCAATTGGTCCCAAAATATCTGATTAGTGTCATTTATCTACAACGTGTAACGTTAAATGCGCAAAACCTGAAAATAGTTTGATCAGAATAACGAGCAGAATTAATTGAACCACTTTTTAATATAGGCCACATTTTTCAAAAAATATTCATTAAAAACGTTGCCGTGTCTATTTATTAATAGGTCAAGCAACCCAATGTCAGCGCAGCGCAGCGGCCCGGTGACGACTCTTCCCTCGATAAAGCGTCGTCGCAGACGCAAGAAACGATCAGAATGGCCAGTAAAACTAAAACAGCACATAAAACCTTTACAATTTTTTTAATGATTTATTTTCTCTTTGAAATAGGTCAATTGAATTAAAAATCAGTTGGGGTGTCTGAGGTTTTGCGCATTTAATGTTACACGTTGTATATATATCTGCACAATAATCAATCTGCACCGACAAATTACTAGGAATACATATACAATCTGCATCAACAAAGTCCGATAAAGCAGCAGACCAGCAGTGGTGGATTATGGTAACGCCTCGACTTACGATAATATGTGTGTGTCGTTGGTCGTGGGTTCGAACCCAAGCTGGCTCTTTACTTTGTGTAAATTATTTTATTACAAAACGGTGAAGGAAAACATCGTGAGGAAACCGGCATGTTCTAGAAACAAAAATTCGAAGACGTGAAATCCGCCGACACACACACCACAGAGACAGTGGGCCATAATCCACCACGCGGCCCCACGTGGTGGATTATGGCCCACTGCCTCTCACAGAGATGAGGCCTGTGTCCCAGCAGTAGGAACATAATAGCCTGTCTATGTTGTAAAGCTGAATAAAAACAATCAAACATGTACAGGCCTATGAACCAACCATCCGGTTGTTCTCTTAAATAAAAAAATACTATAACAAATAAACCAGCAAAACGCAAAAAGCCAGCCATTTCTCCCACCATTAAAATACCGACTTCAATAATTGAAGTTCGTTTTATTAAACCGGCTCAACAATAAATAATAAGAGAAAAATAAAATGCGATAAAACGAAACGGATTATTGCAGTTCTCGCAGGGTTAAACTCTGTATTATTGCTTTTTTTTAAAGCCAACCTGTTGTTTGCGCTTACTGGGATTATTAAGAATATTCTTTTGGTATTAGGATTTTCTTTGGTATCAACGTTTGCAGAGATACTCGTTAAACTTTCCCGCTTATCAGTTGATTGTTTCCGTCGAGCAAACAACCGTTTCAGTTTGGATCTTCAGCTTCGAGACTTGCGAATGTACCTACGTGAATATACAGCGGGGTAGTTGCGTAACACACCAACAGTAGGAATGGCTTTCATTTTGACATTTGGACTACATTCATTGCGTTATTTACGTTGTTGAAGAGACAGTTTTTTCAAAGATATGAAGCAATGGATTAGCAATATCCTTCAAAATGATTCAGTTTGTGATTGAAAGTTAGTACTTTACGCAATTAGGGTGCAAGTTTGAGGCTGGATTTAGTGGTTGACCGCTGGAGTGCGCTGATTATCGGTCGTGACCGAGCGCTTTGTGCTTAGCTGTCGGCTAACTGGGTACTCACAAGATAGGTCACAAGACGTATTGCGTCCGCGCGTACCGTCGATCGTTCGGTCAGCGTCGCACTAAACGCCCGCATATACCGATATGACAGTCCTCGTCAGCGCGACGCAGCTGTACGCTCGTAGCGATTCATCAGCGCTGCACTGTTCATAAGTTTTCATTGATATAGCTACGTTCGACCGATGTCAGCGCTGACCGTCGGTCGGGCACTAAATCCAGCCTAAGGATTTTCCCTCACCGCAAAAAGCGCGAAAAAGTGTCCACACTGAGAAGAATTAGCTCAGACAATAATAATGGCGTTTCGATGACAATCAAGTCAAGTCTGCGACATTGTGTGTGTCAGAGGTGTCAAAGCGAAACAAAAATGCGACTCTACGATTCAAAACTTTGTGTGTAACGTAATTTAAGGCAGAAAATATCGTACCTACTGGTAGGTAAGTTTATGATTAAATAATTTTGGGGAAACGTCAAAAAATAACCGGTCTAAACATTACATAGCAAGAAACAACATCAATAACTTTTGAAGCATTGCATCAAAACGTGAAATCTCTACCGAAGTAGAAAAAATATTTTGGCCATTGCATGTAAATATCCTTACCCTCATTTCATATCATGGCAGTAGAAAAATAAGGGCGCAAATGCACGAATCGTTAAGGTGTACCCCGGTTCATTTGCTATTCAGGCGTTCGTTATTCTTGCTCTCCCGTTGACACTATTCATTCCCTGAACTTAAAAAACTGCGACGGAATGAATGCTAACTGCCTCGGTAATGTCGTTCTCTATTCAAAACTTTATTCCCAAATGTTTTTGTTTATTTATTTGTGCCAATTTTAATTGGGTTATTTAAGTTGTGGGCCGGTGGTTGACCCGTTTCTCAACAGCCGGGTGGGCTGCGATGGGTTTTGAGTAGGCTACGGTTTTCAACGTTTTTTTGTGTCTTTGCGTTTCGTCATAGCAGTGTTTGTAAAGGACATTTGGCTGTGATATTGAGCATTCTGTGGTACGTTACTTTCAAAATTAAATCACATTTTAATATTTTTTAGCATTGAACTGAGTAAAAATAAGTTTTGACAACAAATGGCCTATATACATAATAATGTTAATTTTGTTAGTTTTAAATGTTCCTTTTTTACTGCTTGTATTTACTGTGCGTGTCCCAAATAAAATATTATTCCCTCTTTATTTCTTTCTTAAACAGGCAATATTTTCGTAGACACCGAATCCAGCAACTTAACTGCGTAACACACTAAAAATCTCAAACTGAATAATTTTGAAGGATATTGCTAGTAAATTGCTTCATATTTTCGAAAAAATTGCCTGCTCAAAAACGCAAATAACGCCATGAATGTTGTTGAACTGTCAAAATGAAAGCCATTGCTACTGATAGTGTTACGCAATTACCCCGCAGTACCTACATATATTATGTCTTCACCCATTACTGCAAGACTCTCAGAACCTTACAAAACAAAATAAATTCATCTCCAACGTGTGTACCAGCAGTTATTAGTAAAGGCTAACACAGCTGATGCTCATGCTGCAAATCGCTTTAGTTGGAAACAGTTCGATGTTGTTGAAAAATTCCTCAAAACGTGACCAACAACGTTCCGTAGTTCTTACGAGGCGTCCGGCATAAGCGTCGGTTACTCGGTAATACCATTTAGCTAGGAGCTAGGAATATTGTTTAGCTAAGAAACGTTTCGTTGGCAGTTGGTACTATTGCCTTTTTATTGTCTAGAGACTGGGTTAAGTCATTTTGTTATTTACTTTTTCTTTTACTTCTTTTCTGAAGGACTGATCAAGGCTCTGATTAGTGAATTGTCTAATGAAGGCTGGTCCCCACTGCTGTGACACAGGCCTCTTGGTGAGTGAGTTCACCCACGCGGGCCCAATGCGGGTTGGTTTTTAGTTCTCGGACATGCTGGTTTCCTCACGATATTTTCAGTGGTGATGAAAATCATTTAAGTACACAAAGTAAAGAGCCCATCTTGGTTCGAACCTACGACCTACAAATCGTAAGACCACCACACTGCTCTTATGGGATTGGTGTAATAAATCAATAATATAAGCAAACAATGAAATTGTCACGGAATTTGGCAACAGATAAAGTGTAAAAGCTAAGAAATCGGCATGTCCTAGAACCAAAAATTTAAGACATGTGACATTCACCAACCCGCACTGGGCCACCTTGGTGGATTATAGCCCATTCTCTCTCACAGAAAGAGGAGGCCTGTGTCCCAGCTGTGGGAGCATTCAAGCCTGAATATGCTAAAGCCTGACGTTATAGTGGCACAGCGGAGCGATAAGCGGGTTAGAAGGAAAGGGGTCGGGTAGATGCATTGCGTCTATTGGGTGACTGGTAATTAGTGACCGATACTTAAACACATGATTGTACTCATCATTACAAACAACTTTTACTTTCGGACCAAATCAGAAATCGCGAAAAAAAAATCAGCTGTTCCCTACATTTATGTTCGTACGAGTCGTCAAAATGTAGGGAACAGCTTTCACTTTTTGTCCCATTATAAAACTTGTTTGTTGTCATGAGTAGAATCATGTGTTTAAGTATCGGTCACTAATTACATTGCCGTTTGGCGCATCGTCGCGCTATCTGTGTCCGGTTTCATAGCGAAGCCGCGAAGCGAATATCTGTTTAAAGTTACAAAAGCGTCGTCTTAAACTTAATACTTTTTTTTAATGTCAGTTTATTTGTTTGTGTGTAAGAGGTAATGTCAGCTAGTTCTCATACAATTTGAAAAATCCTTTCACTGATGAAAGTTATACTATTGCCGATCGCCATATAGGATGTATTTAATTGGGTATACAGGTATATCCATCATTTTAATATACATATTTGAAAAACCGTGGCTTGCATAATCAGCCCATAGTGTTCCCACTGCTGGGACACAGGCGTCCTCTCGGTGAGAGGGAGTGGGCATAAACGCGTAGGTGCGTGAGCATGTTAGCAATCAATTCTATTATTAGGATTCAAAGTGATTCATAACAGATTGTAACGAATTTATATCAAAAGCGATAAATTGATATTAGAAGACACGAGGCACCCCGAACTTTTATAGCCCAATTAGATATGTAAGCCTGAGCAACGATACTAAATAATCCGTTTAACACACTAATATAATACAGCTGTCGGACTGTTTCATACTTTCGATATTGTCTATTAACGGTTTAACTTTAAAGAGATAGTCGTTGTAATTCCTCAATGTCGCTAACTCGATATTTGAGCTATCTTTTGGGTAGAAACACTAAATAGGGTTTGAATATACGAGACTTTGAATTGGAATAATGTGTATCTAATCTTACGTAGGTTTTTCCAAATATAGATACTTATTTCGATAGAATAGAATTGAATACTCTTTATTATGTATACCATATAAATTAGAAACATAAATATAGAAATTTTACAAAGGGTGACACAATGGGCGGTCTTATCGCTAAGAGCGATCTTTTAAAGACAACCTTTGGATGGATTGAAAAGGGAAGGAGAGACAAATACTGTAGGTAGTCTGTGGTGTACTATTTACACGATGCAATGAATACATACATAAAGTATAATATACCAATCTAAATAAATATATACATATAACAATAGACATGAAACAGGAGCAAAGAAAATATACTGATGATGTTTAAGGAGAGAGGAAGTGTTTTTCGATTTTTGTTTTTTTTTTTCTCTCTCTCTATTAATTGGAACTAAAGTTCTAAATAATTAATTTTATTAGCATAATATACAAATAAGCAATTAAACTGTAACTTATTCATGCATCATACTGAGATAAGAGCCTTTGTGTCCGCGCACAAGTCTTCCTTAACCTCACTATTTTGTCAGTTTTAATCTTTGTTAGATAAAGTAGATAATTTATTAGATAAATTAAGTTAAAATTGAATGTTAATATTTTCATTTTATTTTGTATTGTTTCATGATTTTGTTAGATTTAATGTTATTTCTTATTATTTGTGTTTCCTGTGCGTGACCCGATTATATATAAATGTTTTTCTTAGTATTCTACGATTACGTGAGTATCTAAGTGTTAATCTGCGCTTTTAAACAGTTCCGAAGCACTTTCATAGGGTCTGCTACAATTGGAAAAATCCTAAAAATGATCGTGGTTTTGGCAGTTATGTGTGACGTAACGCTCGAGGCTGCAGCGAGGGCAGTTGTACAGTTGCTGCCATAATTCATAACTCAAAAGTGTCATGGCTGACTGGCCGTTCGCGCCATGTGAAACAAGCCTTTTTTGCAGTGGATCTTTATATACCAACTAGTGATTTTATTCTGAAATTTACATTGTAAACTTTGTGGAGAAACCCTTATTGACACATTTTCGAGCCCCAAGATACAGGCTAACTGTCAAGTTTGGGGCTCACTGGCAAATAATATATTGTAACCTAGTGGTAGGTGATCTAAAGCTACTCATGTTCTCAACTTGCTATTAACCTATGAACCTGCTTACTGTATTACCTGGACAGTAAAATATTTTCTATTTCCTATAAATTTTATTCGAAACAGCAAAACCAACCTAAATAAATATTTAATTGCAGTCGAATGTGGTTTCGTATAACACAGTTTAATAGCAATTGCGAGCACAAAAAGATAAATCGTTAGCAAACCCATTAATGTATGGTGCCACAAAATCGCCGGTTATGTGACGTCACATGCGCTGCACCGGTACACCCGCTACCACAACTCATAACTCAAAAGTGTCATTGTCGTCGGCCGGCTCGACCAAATCCGTGTATTTGGCCACATACAAGGGTGTTATTGATTCGGCACCTGATCATTTAATTGGCTTAGAGATGTCAACTGTCAGGATTAATGTGTCGCTAATGTTTCTGTTTGAATATCGAGGTTTTTGCAGAGGAAAAATGGTGTTTAGTTTTGGCCTCAAGCGTATTCAAATTGACTGTTGTAGTTTTCAAGATTCAAGCCGTTGTATTGAGATGTGCCTAAAGAATGTTTTATTTAGTTCTTTGTAAAGCTCTTCTGTTTTATTATTAGTAGTTTGTTAAAAAAACTTTAACTTAAAGATTATCGCAAATAAAAATCAGATACGATTTTTGTCACCCTGTAATAGTTTGGTAAGAACCGTGGGTCATGACTGTACTTAGATGCGTTGTCAGCTAGCCAATATTAGTTATTTTAATAATAATACTATTTGTACTTATTTCATAAAAAAAAACACATATTACAAAATAAAACTTGTTATTTTGAAACTAACTTTAGGACTTGACAAGGTTACATGGCGTCGCATGTTTACCCTCAAAAATCCTACCAAAACAGCACAGAGTTCCTGCAAATTTTCATTTATATTCGGTGTTGCCTCTGCAGCGCATCCGGTGTAGGAGGCCCGGCGTGCGGCCAGCGGTGTTCGCAATGCGTGGACTAGGGGGCGTTACTTCCCTTTTGGTGGAGGCCTATCTATGTCTAGCGACTGCGAACGGCTAAATGAAACATTCCATTAGGCCACAGTTTAGTGCTGTTTGGCTGTTTACTGCGAGCGTACAAAATGTGGCCTGGATCATCCCGGAAATGAAAAACTTTTTTTTGCGATGTCGAAGTCCGAACATGTCTCATTATTAGTTTTTGCCCAAGACTTATTCGCATACTATCTTGAAATCTTGTTTGACCGTTATTAGGTAGAGTATTGAAAATAGTTCTTGTGCATCCTTAACAATCTAGTATTGGTTTGAACATTGGAATTGGTTTCCACACTTTGTCCTTCAATGAACCATTGTATGTGGGTCATGGCGGCTGTTGTTAGTTATTCCAACCAGCCCACCTCGCTCCAGATGTAGATTAGGTCTCCTAGTCTGATTAAAAGATCTGGATGACCCGACGGTTCTCTAACTTTCAAATTCCAAGTTTATCATCATTTTAGTTCATCCATTTACGATACTACATCATAATGAAAATAGAACCGTATACAACTTTAGTTTTAGCATATGCTCAATCTTTGTCCACTTTTAAAATTATGATAAAAAAGTACTTCCTCTCTCCTTAAACAGCATCATTATATTTTCTTTACTCCTGTTTCATGTCTATTGTTATATATTTATTTAGATAAATCTAATATACTTTATTATGTATTCATTGTATCGTGTAAATGGTACACTACAGACTACCTACAGTATTTGTAACCTTCCCTTTTCAGTCCATCCAAAGATGGTCTTTAAAAGATCGCTCTTAGCGATAAGACCGCCCATTGTGTCACCCTTTGTAAATTTTCTTTATTTATGTCTGTAATTTATATGGTGTACATAATAAAGATTATTCTATTCTATTCTATGCGAAACCCGAAACACGTGTTTAGTTTTTTTATGTAAAGAATCTATGTTAAAAATTTCAAAACTGTATCATGAAAAAACAAAAACTTATAAGCTTGTTATGTTACCTAGATGTCCGTACAAAAATATGCCAACACACCACGCGCCCCCGCGCCGCCCGGGCCTCCAGCCCGCTGTGCGCCCGCGCCTAGTTCCGCTATGAACGGCCGTGACCTGTGTTGTGCGCATATGATTGCTGATATGTACTTACTTAGTGTCGCTAGGTGTCCAACTTGTAACCTATTTTAAATATTTTTGTGACGAAATATATCATGGTGTAAGAATTATTGCAAATTTGAATATAGTTTGTTCAGAATTACGTATTCTGAACAAACTATATCCAGGTTTGCAATACGGGTATACTTAAAATTATGTTGTATATTAAATTTAGTAAAAAATTACCAACGGCATAGCATAAAGCATTTCTTTTCTCTTTTAACTATAAAGGCAGTGTTGACAAAGACCACGCTGTAACCACAAAACTGTCGTTAAAACGATCGTAAAAATTTAGTTGTTCCTGCCACCACATACCACACGCTAGCACATATTGACACTGTGAGCGAGTGACCACTGATGAGGCCACGTGGTCGGTGGTGGCGAAATATTACAGCCTGTATCATTTTAAATGCTGTAATTATTCAAAGGGTTTGTTTTAGTATTCGTTTCCTTTGCCTAGTGCCTAATGGGAAATCCATTAGGCATACGTAAACTTTAAAGAAGTATTTCGTTATGATTCAAATTGTTCAAAATTTCGTCGAGATTTTGAGAAACGTTGAATTAAGGACATTTTCAAACAGGTGTTTATTCGGGCGCAGTTATACCTGCAGCTGCTTAATGGTTAGTTAAAACAAACCAGGTGCTTATTCAATTATTTAATCACTAAACGACTACTAATGAATTGGACTATTAACCTTGGTTAAACAGCTACAAATTCCCCTCTCCCAGAACTTCTAAAAACTTTAACAGCAGAGAGAGAGACACGATTACAAAATGTTCCACCAAACTGAAAGTACTCAAGTAATATCAAAACTACCATCAGGCTAATACAAGGCTTACGTTTCTTAAAGAATTTCATTCTGCAAAACAGCGTCACTGGACAAAAGTTCTATGCAAGCGCTCCCCATTATGAGAACTCGCTAAGACTCGAAAGTAGTAAGTTGAAAAGTATTGTGTTATCTCTTAATGCCACATGTATATAACAGTGGGTAACAGTTTTTCCGACGATTGTCTGCAGTCGTTTTGTTCAGTCGAGACATGCTTGAGTCATGAAATGAAATATTGACTAACATTATAAAGACAAAAGATTTGATTATTTGTATGCTTGTTTGTTACGCTCTCATGCTAAAACGGATAAACGGATTTGAATGAAATTTGGCACATGGGTAGACCAAAACCTGAATTAGGACATAGGATACATTTTATCTCGATATTCCCACGCGATCGAGACTTATGTGGGTGAAACCGCGGGGCGCAGCTAGAAAAACACATAGAGAAATTGTTTACAACTCGTAGACAAGAACTAACTATGGCAAAAAAAATGCTAACTTTTGAAGGAGCACAGCTTTATAACAAATTACCGTCCTCTATAAGAAATGCACACTCTTACAATGCATTCAAAACTCACCTTAGCCAGCACACAATTGCGGATCGATTACTTCTGGAGAAATGAATGCATTGGATGGGTAACTATTAAATTGTAATACTGATGACGAACATATTGTAATCTATATTTATAACACATTTGCTCGTAAAAGGTCTCTTACTGGACCAATTTCAATATCGTAATGTATCTCATTACGTACTTGTGCGTAATTGTAATGTAAAGCGCACGGTTTATCAAGATGCTCCGTCTAAAACGAACGGTACTTTTTTAAATCTTAGCAAAGAGTTTTTATGTCAGAAAAGTAGTCAACATTTTATGAATAAAATTAAGTTTGGGAGATAAAATATAATGAATAAACATTTAATTCTTTAATTTAATTAATTTTGACAATTAATTACAACCATTTATCTGTAACAAAAACACAAAAGTATTAATTTACTTTATTAGTAATACTGGCTGTTTTTTGTGCCTTTGCCATAAACAAAAGACGCTGATGCGCGCGCATCGCTAATTTGTGAAAAAGTAAAAATTATTATTATTCAAAATTATTATTTTATTTATTTCCTTACAAACGTATTATAAAACGTCGTATGACATACGTGCGGTTTGATAATTACAGCCTCTGCTTTCTTATAGCCCTCACCTACGGCTCGGGCTAGCAATATCGCCTCAGCTGTAATTTTCAACTTACCGCACTTATATCATAATGTACTCTTTTAGTATTGTTCTCAAGTTTTGACTTATGTCTTTATTGGGAATAAAGTTTCTTTGAACCGAAACCGAGATAACTGTGTATATTCGGTATTTGGCCGATCTTTATCGGATTTGAAATACGGAATTTTCCTTCAAAATAAAAATGATCTTTGACGTGAAACGAATATTGATTGGAGGCAAAATATTTCCAGTTGTTTTATGGAATGTAATGTGTATTTTACCAGAAGCGAAGTAGTAAAAATTTCAGTAGACTTTTTCAGAATAATTGTTCTTTTACATAAGCTTAACCAGATTTTATTCCTCTGGTCTCTCATATCATGTTTTTTATAATTTTCTGCAGTTTTAATGCAGCTTTATTTGAAAGTGAGATATACCCTTTGGCCTTCATCTAAAAGGAAAAATCTTTTATCTTCCAAATATCATAAAGGAAAATACAATACTGCCATATCAGAAAAGTTTTGCATGTCCGTCGCTTAGTTTCGATACAACGAATACTAACTTATACCATGAAACTATAGCGTAAAATTAATATAGGTAACCCCATTCTGTTGCGCCGTCTAAATGATTCTGATTTCCATAGCAAATTGAACTCTATTTCCAACACTAAAAGTACACTTTTACAAATCGACAAGACTAAGTGCTAAGCATTCAGTTATTTGGGAGTTTCACCAAGTTGTTGAAGTAGTTGAAAGTTCTGTAGACAGAGATCCACGGTGTACAAATGAGACCGACTTTAAGTTCGCTATTTATGCTTTTAATAAAACAGGAGTGAACTGAGTCTCGAACTAAAACTATGCGGAGACGAAAGAGTTTGGCTATTCAACTGATAAATCATTTAAAAAACCGGCCAAGTGCGTGTTGGACCACGCGCAATGAGGGGTTCCGTAGTAGGAATTAATTTATCCCAAGAACAAACTTAACACTGTAGTTGAAAATCATGATCTCCCATACATTGCAACTGCAAATGTAAGTTGGTCGACTATTACTCGTAAACTTGGAAAGCCTACTTAGCTGTGATAGTTTTCCTTTTAACTTCGATATATATACTACTACCGTGAATTTTTTCACATATCCAAAAACAACCATCTAGATGGCCGGGAGGGGGAGGGGGACACAGACCCGTAATATTTTTGAATGTCCGATCCAACGATATCCCACACCATGGGATAGACGAGAAAAAAACATCACCACTTTACGTTTACAGGAGGTACTAAAAAAAAACATAATTTTATTTTACCAATTTGTCGGCGTGATTAATATGTATATCCATGCCAAATTATAGCTTTCTAGTACCTACTAAGAGTCTCTGAGCTAAGCTGCGGACTGACAGACGGACATGGGGAAACTGTAAGGGTTCCTTGTTGACTACGGATCCCTAAAAACTGCAGTTGACACATTTACCCAATCGCCCAGATACTAAAAGAGGATGTCATGAATAAAAGCAAACGGCGACATTCCACGACTTTCATAAATAATGCGACCACTATTGTAAAACCGCCTTTTCCGACAAATCGCTTAGGCCCGTTGAGCACGACTACCGTAACGTTCGCAATAAACCGTAATTTAGCTAGTAAGTGGCTAAATAGGTATAAATTAACTACTACCTCTATTATGGAAATTCATGAAACGCCAGCGCCATATAAATCTAGCTTAAAAATCAAGCTGATTTTTCAGCATAATATAGCGACGGATGCGCTATACTCTTAAGTTCATACGAAAATGTATAACACGTTATTTTAGCTGCCCGTCCCTCGACGAACAATATCGGAGCGTTCATGATATGTGGATGGTATTTTTCTCCCTTTAGCTATTTACCGCCGAACGCCGCCCGATGCTGGACCGTTGAAATTAAATGTATGATCAATTACTTCACGCCAGGATAACAAATAGCACTGACGGGCTCGGTCAATAATATATCTATGATAGCCACAATGGCAGGCGAGTACTCACCAATGTGGAAAAATATTTCAAGCCTCGATGCTTTTGAAATGTTTCATTTAAAATTCTGAGACCCGATGTGTTCGAGTGTGGGGTCAAGTTTGAAAACGATTTCTGTATTTTGATCAATTCTTTTGTGATTGAGAAACGACGATAAAACCGGCTTAGGACAGCTTCGTCCAATGAAGTTTTATTAAAAGAAAAGACTCTTCAATCCTATTTCTAAAAGGCCGCTTCATCTACTTCAAAGTGACACATTTCTCGTCGTCGATGGTAAACATCTTCAGTAGACAATAAGCGAGTGGCTCTTTTCTAAAGAGCCATTCTTGGCGGGAACTTTGACCAGACTAGTACTCGAAATTGCGATATCCGAGACATGACCTCTTAGATATACAATGCACATCTAGGTCAAAAACATAGCGTAGTCGGCTGGAAAATTTTGCTTAACATCACGAATACACTGGCCTAAACTAGATAGAATGCGACCGATATATCACTTGTAGGAAATCGCATATACAACTGGAATATGTACTTAAAGGTTTGTTACCATTTGTGAACGGGTCATATCCTGCAGTGAATATGCAGGATTAAGTAGTGACTTGAAACAATGCTTATTTAAAATATTTTAGCTTTGCTCTCTCTCTTTCTGTGCTTTGCTTTAGAAAACTTAAGATTTATAAATTCTTTTTAGTGCATGGCATAACGAGAGTGGTAGGTATTAGCAGAGATATTCACAACTATTTGACAGGCTTACGTCTCGAAAATGACACATTTTTGGTTACTTGACTTGCAGTCACCAAATAGCCGTCGGAACAACAGTGGTCGTCCATTTGGTTTATACTGTCAACACTTTCGGGGTTTGAATTTGTGAACAGCGTTTACAAATTCAAACTCCGAAAGTGTTGCAGGTCTCCTTCGACATTCATTGATGTTCGATTCGGCACGGAAGCGTATTGAATGGTTGCGAATAGCTATGCAGGTATGCTCGTTTCAATTTAAAGATTTTTCTGGAAAACCCAAATAAAAAAAAGTTTATCAATTAAATACAAACAAATACCGTAAATTCTGAAGCAAACCGTACATTTCCCACGCACAAGCACTCTAATAGATTTATCTCATGTTAGCTTTGCCTCGGTTCCATTCATTTGCCGCATTCTACGCACTGTTTCCCTCGGAATGTGGCCGTGGCCTGAGCTGGTTCACTCACGTTCACTATGCTTGCACGCTGGACGACAATGGCCACTCTTCGGTATTGGAACTGAGTTTCCATTTGTGTTTGCTTTAGATAGTTTTGCGTTTGCAGTTTAGAGTACCTCTTGGTTTAACTGTTTATGTTTTGAGCTGTAAGTGGTACCTTGTAAATGTAGTGGGAATTTAACGTAGATCTAAGCTAATCGATTTTTTGTATGTTTGTTTGTAACGTTTTCACGCTAAAACGGCTGAACGGATTTGGATTAAATTTCACACATGGGTAGAGTAAACCATGACCTGGATTAGGACATAGGATACTTTCTACCCTGGATCAATATGTAACAGTGGGTGTTGTACAGTGGACACCTGCGGGAGTGTTTACCTTTAATCAAAAATCAATCTGTCTAAGCTTTTCCCAAGTAGGAGTCGGCTTACAGTCCAACTTGATGCAGCTGAACACGAGTATTTTACATTGAGCGACTGCCAGTCTGACCTTCACAACCCAGTTACGGGGTAACACGATACCCCTTGGTAAGACTGGTTGTCAGACTTATGGGCTTCTGATTATCCGTAATGGCGTATTGTATTACGTACAACGGGTTGTGTTATTTTATGTGTGGTTCAGGTACACATAAAAAAATAATGGTAAAATAATTATGGGACGATAAATTCAACATTCAATTTTTAAATCATTAATAATTAACAAGCTTTTAAAAGTGAAATAATGACACTTTAATTTCCTCATAAAATGAAATGCTGCGTTTCATTTTATTTTCGGCGTATGAGGTAGGTATTTATTATGTACACTTAACACCAAGCTGTCATAATAAGGCTGTGCGCAAAATTTTATAATTTATCGGTACCAGCAAACAGAAAGAGAACTTTGTTAAATAAATTCTGATATTTTATTTAAAATATATTTTTTGTTTCAGCAAAAATATTGAAAATGTTTTAACATTTTGCTTTTAAAGGCCAATTTGTTATTATTTATGGCAAATATTTTGTAAAAACGGTTTCAAATGGGTATTTTATTGGTGGTGGGAACTTGATATAATCCTGAAGTGCTTTGGATGAAAAAAGCAAAATTGTATTCTGTTTCGATAAACAGAACTGAACGAACTTACCTGTCTACTCAATTTATATTCAATTGTATAGATAATTTAATGGAGATGAATTCCATACTTTTCAAAAATTGATTTAATTCCACAGAAACGAAAAAAACATAAAAAATATTTCTAAAAAAAATTCCCGTCAATCAAGTGTGAAACCTGAAAACTTTGAGCTTGCGAAAAAATCAAATAATTTGGTCATTTTTTTTAAGAACGTCTGCCGCGGTTGTCTAGTGATCGCAAGCTGCTACTGCTGAGCATGAGGTCTTGGCGTCGATGCACAGGTCGGGCAAAGTGTTATTGGGTTTTTTATCTGGAATTTCTTAGGAGCAAAGCGGAGTCTGGAATTGTGCCCGTTTGATGGCAATAGCCTCGCCCCCTATAACACGGACTTCAACATAACTGGCGGAATTTGTGTGGACTATTATAGGTACATCTCTGCCCACCCCTTCAGCGAAACAAAGCGTGATTTTATGTTGGCGTAGTAATACGTTTGGATATTAAGTTATCGTAATAGTCAATCTTCAGCTGTTTATGTAAATGGATCGAAGGTTTCGATGATCGTAGATATTGAAAACATTTTAATTTCGAAATATTTATTTATATTTTTGCTTGGGCTTGTGGCTAAGTAAAAACAGTCGCACGGGTCGATCAATCATGTTAAGCTACTTTTACCGTGGTTGGTCCGTGGATGGGTGACCATCTTCACATACCAAAACCAGGCGGTGGTCCGTGCATCGAAAAGCACGTTAAGTTGTTAGTCTCGGCTGTCATTCGTGAAACTTTGACAGTCGTTACGGGTCGTCAGTAGCCCGAAAGTCTGATAACCAGTCTTACCAAGGGGTATCGTTTTACCCAGTAACTGGCTTGTGGAGGTCTGATAGGCAGTCGCTCCATGTAAAGTACTGGTATACCTACAGCTGCATCCGGCTAGACTGGAAGCCGACCCTAAAATAGTTGGGAAAAGACTAGGCAGACGATGAAATAAAAATACATAAAAATAAACCATGCCTTCTTTCCATGGGGGTACGCAGAAATTACAGAACTATACTAAAATTTGAAATTTACTTACAGAAAAAATAAGTTTTTATTTTCTTTGTTCAATGAACTTTATAAACAATAAAATGCGTTTTATCTCGATCTTGATTCGACGAACATTCCCACCCCTACTACCCTCATAGTTAATGCCAAGATATACATATGTAGTGTTTACATGCCAACCAATTAAACGCAACCGCAACACAACTAAACGCCTAACAGCCCTTACGACACACACACATGGGTAAACATGCAATAATTAAGCATGCGTCACCTTGAGCACGGGTCATGTGTCGCCGACAACAGCCGGCCACCGTACCACTACAGCACTACGGAACTTACGACATTCTTCAGCATCATACATCAAAAATTGTCTAACGGAACCATCTACATAGCTTTCAGAAACTCGCTGAAAATGTACCAAAGTAAATAGAATTTCGATTCGGTTTCTTGTGTGGAACCCAAAGATGAAAATGTACGGGTCCCCATTCAAAAGGTATGTTTCAAGGACACGGTAAGCTTAATTTTACGGCTTAGCTACACTATTGATTTTGGTCGAATAACAGCTTTTGGTGTAATGTTTGAATGGACGGACGTAATGCCATACTATCACACACACAATCGACTCAAATGACAGCTTTTTCCTGAATTGTCTATAATATCAGATGTCAAAGTAATTTTAATCCATGTCCAATATCTTTTATCAATGACGTTCGAAATTAACTTTCGAACAGTTAAATTACCTTCTGTAGTGTACTGCAGTCTGCTCAACACTGAAAAGAAATCGGTTTGAGAACCGTGTGGTGTTTCAGACTCAGGACGAAACAGCAAGTTGTCTAGACCCAATTCGGAAGAATTCTCAAAGATGTTCGAGAACATCTGTTCAAAGCCCGGATTTTATCCAGTTGCAATAAAAAATTAAACGGACCAAACCTGCTTAAAGCGGATACCTTTTCGCAAAACTATGCTTGATTTGACCCACTTCTTATTAAAGGTCGAGGCGAAATAGCATATTCATTTAAAGTGACGCCAGTAGAAGTGAGTGGTAGTAAATTAAAATGGGCTTGTGCTGTACAGTCACGGAACATTTTATTTCATTTTAATTTCTGAACGTCTTGAACTAATTAATGTGTTAAGAACAATAGTGAACGCTTGCACCAGAACCTATTATATTCAGCAGCTATTCAAACGCTTGTCTCAGGCTTCTCATCTGTTTAAAATCCACAGAATTAATTATTTGAAGGTTTTGCGGAGTTCTCACTTATTTCAAAGAGTGCAGTAGCTCTGCAGCAGACCGGCCCCCGCGAAGGCTAAACGATGTGGTGGGTTTTTCAAAAGGAAATAAACTTATAATTCTATTGCGAGATTTTCTAAAGCCACCTTGTGGGCGGCGTGTGGATTAACAAGAAATAGTTCTGATATGCAAAAGAAGAAAATCTGAGGGGAGAACAGTCTACCGAGCGGTTTCACAATTCTTAACGAAGTGAAAAATATTAGCGAATATTATGATTTCGCCTCTCAAATTTCTTTAATGTCGTTTATGAGGGGAGCGTCGTAACATTTTCCAGCTTTCGACACGCTTACGGCTTGTTTGGGAACAAGCTACGCGACAAAATGGATTTTTGTGATTGAAAAATAAACGCGACAGAAAACGAGTAATAACAAAGTTTTTATGAGTATCGGTACTTAAGTAACATTCACCTGGTAGGTACTACAGGGAGTTTTGAAGCCTATTTGAGACTTAAAATCTGGCGTAGCACATAAGTTGGGTCATTTTCTTGCGTAAGCAATGCTCTTTGCTCGTTTGCCGCAGAAAAAACCACCGCAGTCAGAGCCAAGCGCAATGTAGGTCTTAATTTAAAGTAACTAGGAAGTATTACGCTACTAAGTGTTTTATTTTTATCATGAGACTAACTCAGCAGGTTTCTCACTGAACGCCAGAGCCAATCCGTATAATTGTAAGGTCCGGTTTAAAAAAAATGTCAACTACGTATAGCCGGATTGGAATCGAATCCGATAAATGGTAAGAGGACTTTTTCTTCGTTTTCTTTCGTAGACCTTGCATCTTACTTTGCGACGGAAAGCGCATTATGCAGCTACGCCATCGGAATTGAAATATCAGGAATAATGTCCAGTCGTTTATCAGAGTCGCATTTTGTTATTATCGCGCTAAACAAAATTTAAAAGTGAAATTTATTGTGTAATCCATTCTCTGGTAGATTATAAATAAGAACTCCCAAGTCCGTCCGTATTGGTATCGCGGGGGATTGCTCGGGTTCCAAGAACAGAAGTTTGTTTTGCAGTTACGTCGAACGTTGATCGGCGGTGCGTCGAACAAAACACCGCAACCGTCACAACTGAACAACAGAAATGTTTTTAAATTGATTTAAGTCCAGAATATCTTACGTTGGAAATTCAGAGTCGAGATACTTCGTAAATAGGATCCGAGGGAAGCGTGAATGAGAGTGGCAAATTTATTGTAACTGTAAGCTAAGGGGGGCGTGGGGGTACTGCCCCAACTCCAGCTACATCCAGATGGTAACGAATATGCCGCGTCATCCGCAGCTTTCGAGTGCACCCCTCCGTTAAATAGACGTTGGCTTTTGAGAATAGCTATCTCATTTATAATAGAAACTCGGTCGTGTCCTACCAGTTTATGATGGAAATCAAATGACAACCCCCAGCAGGGACTGTTCACCAGAAATTGGACAGCTGTAGTGGTAATAGCGTCATTCGGTATTCTAGTTTTAGTCTCGCAGTGAGATATTATTAGTATCTGTCTGGCATAAATATGTTTCCAATTCTGTTTAGGCTGGCACCACAACGTTCGAGCTGAAGTTCCCTCGCAAAGGCGATGAAATAAAAGGAGCGGCAAATGGTCGTGAGAATTCTGCGGTCCGTATTCAACAATCAGTAGGTGAAGGTGGGAGAAAACAATGCAACGGGAGAAATAATGAATCATTTGCCTAGAGAGCCGATACTCATCAGCCATTAGAAAAATGGAGACCAGTAGGGAGCGCTGGAAATACGATTGCTTCCGCAAAAAAGGGCGCAGAGTTACGAGAAATGCAATCAGTACCGACACTATCCGCACTGTCCGCACTATTCCGATTCTTTTGTGATCACTCAGTACAAAGAAACGGTTAGCTGTTTTTATCTTTGATTGTGGGAGCAGTTTACATCTACATCTATACTAATATTACAAAGAGGAAAGATTTTTATTTTTGTATGTATGTTTGTAACGAATAAACTCAAAAACTACTGAACCGATTTCAAAAATTTTTCACCATTAGAATCCTACACTATCGTTGAGTAACATAAGCTATATTCATTACTAGAAAAAAATAGGGGTTCCTACTAAAACTTCAATAATGTTACCCAAGGTGTAAAAAAAATAGCCATACAATATCTTTCATCGCATACGCTGCGGAAACTATTGATGATAGAATAAAAACATGCTCTACAATATTAAAGAACATAAATCAATATCTACAAAAAACTTTGCAATACCATATGTCCCGTTAATCTGTGAACAGCGTTGTGGGCTGCAATATCGTCTATATGTTTTGTGTATTTCTTATTTGTATGTTTTATAATGTGGCTGTTTGTTGTTCCGCTTGAATAAAAATAAAATAAAATAAAATGTCCAACTATTGTAGTTAGGAATATTAGTTAATTTATTAATTATTACTATTAGTTATTCTACTGTAACTACTTTTTTACATTTTAAAAGTTGATAGAAATACCGAACAAAATCAGACCATGTTATCCATAACTTTGTACGAGTATTAATCACTATCCAAATGAATGTATTTTCAAGACTGTTTCAATACCTGTAGATTACTTTTTGAATTATTCAAATTAGTAATTCCATTCAAAAGATATTACGAATTTCAAAATGTCAATAGAAAAAAAACTGGCCAGTGTAGCCCCATGCAGCGCAGTGGGAAATATACAACGTGTAACGTTAAATGCGCAAAATCTCAGACACCCCAACTGACTTTTAATTCAATTGACTTATTTCAGAGAAAAAAAAATCATTAAATAAATTGTAAAGGTTTTTTGTTCACCCTTTACCAGGCTTTTTTTTAATATTGAGTGTTTGTGTACAAATACCCCATAGTCACGAAATTCGCACGCACGCGCCGCCGGGGTAGCGGGATAAAACAATTATACCTGTGACGCATGTGCCGGTGCCGCTCAGACTGAAGTAAATATAGCCTCTGTCACGTATTTCGTACGTCCCGTCTCCGTGCAGTTCGTCATTTCTCTTCCTAACCCTTAGGTTACGTTTAAGCTAAAAAAAGATAGGTGGCATTATTGTTAACTTCAAATTGTCTTATTCATGGTACTGTATGGAATATTCGTATTTGAATTGAAATAAAAGCTATTATTATCCGCCCTTTGAGAAAATTTAAATTGGTCGACAGCAATTTGCGTTTGTTTACCTATTTTGGCGGGTTTCCGCATGTGATGACTTGCTTGACCTATTAATAAATAGACACGGCAACGTTTTTTATGAATATCTTTTGAAAAATGTGACCTATATTAAAAAGTTGTTCAATTAATTGATTCTGCTCGTTATTCTGATCAATATGTTTTCAGGTTTTGCGCATTTAACGTTACACGTCGTATAATATGTTTGTTACTTCTTCACGCAAAAACTAATGAGCCGATTGTAATGAAACTTGATAGGTACATAGCTGTTACTTAAAGCTTGTAAAGAATGCCTAAGGTATTAATTAAGTTCGCCTTTGTACCTTTTTTGTGCGAAAAGATTAAATAAATAAATAAAACGCAGTATCGCCCGATAATGATGAGGGAAACAAACTCAAGCGACCTTCACCCCTTTCTGTGCCAAAAATACACACAAAATTCACGGGTGAATCTCCGAATGACAAATAACTTAAGCACCACACATTTCTCATAAAAAACAGTAATTTTTAGCTTCGTTTTAATAACAGAAGTCAACCCGATGACACAATATTTGGTCCGTATATCAACGTATTTAAATAACATTTAGTATCGCAATCAGGGATGTCACTTATAATTATTAATCAATCATATATTATGTAAGTCAAACTCAAAGTCAAATAATTTATTTCAAATAGGCACAAATTAAAAGGCACTTTTGAACGTAAAAATTTACAAAAAAATGATTTTAGTCGACCTTTCCAAAAGATAGTTTCGTATGGAGAAGAATACAAACCGTACATTCTGAAACAACCACACGAGTCGATCGATCAGGTTAAGCTACGCTTGCCGCGGTTGTTTCGTGGATTGGTGACCATCTTTACTATGGGTGACCATTTATACATACCGACACCCCCTCCTTGACTCAGCAAGTACGTTCTGCCGTTTTAGCGAGAAAGCGTAACAAACACATACAAAAAATTAAATCATTTCTTATTATTATATAATGTATAGTTTGGTATACTATTTATTCAGAAATACAATAATATGTACGTGAGTAACAACTAATAACTAATTAATTAATAAAAATAAAAAAATATATCCGAACTTAACTAAAACTATTATAATTATATAGTTTAGATAAGGCCCTTGCCAATTAAAGTTAATAACTAGTTAACTTTAACTGACGACTCTGAGTGCGCACTAGTATTTAACGAAGAGGAACTTTCTAATGAATGTCACACGTCAGAAAATATTGCAATACGCTCTTGCGTACGGATCTATAATTAACGTAAATTTATATATAGAGACCATTTATTTTCTTCTAGATGTCTCACTCCGAGGCTGGAAATCGTTTATTTTTCATAAATTGTTCTATTTATATTAATGTGTTTGCTATTCCTGTGTTACTTTCAATATGATTCTGTCATGCTTACGTAGAATCGTTATTGGATTCATTTAATTGGGAGTTGTATCGAATCTTGGTTTTTGTAATGGTTCATGAACCTCGTAAATGTATTATCACCCTCAGGTTGAATGTCGCATGCATGTCATAAAACGACCAGGGACCTAATTCGCTATGACCACTTGACAAATCCTTACTTCCAAACCACGTCAATTCCTTAGTTAATCACGACATCTGTTATTAACGTAATTATTCTCTGTGACACAATGAACGAAATCGCGCGAAATGAACGCGAAGTTGGCGTGGTTTGAACTGTCAAAATACATGTTGTAGGTACGTCGACATTTGGATTCCTTGCCATTACAGGGGTTCCTACAAGACACGATATTGACGAGGTTTGCACGTGATAAGATTTAGCGGGGAATAATACAGAATTGGGGCCAAGGTCTATGTGATAGTTAGTAGTTTCAATCTTAGTCTAGTGTCAACTAAATGGGAATGGTTATTAAAAGTGGTCAAGGAATTACGATTGACTATACAATATTTGTCGAATTATTAGGTTATGAGACAGACGGTTTGGTTGGTGTATGACATAGTGTGGGACGCCCCCCTTAAATGGACCATCGACCTTAAGAAGGTGGCTGGGACAGACAGGATGCCGAAGGCGGAAGACTGGATGTCGTGTCGCAGTCTGGGAGAGGCCTATGTCCAGCAATGGACTGCTATAGGAGTTGATTGATGATACAGACGTTGGTAAATCTAAATAAATATCTCGTGGGATCTGCAATACCAATTTCTACAAACGATTTCTACGTGAAAAATGTTCCTGATTAAAGAACATTGTAAAATGAATGGCGTATCCGAAATGTCTAAAGGATAATAAGTTATTTAAACGACCGTTAAAAGTTTGACTATTAAACCGAAATTCGGATCCCTTTACGATTTTACACAGAAGATCCGCATTATCGGATCTAAAGGATGAAATTATTCACACAGACTGTTTAATTTTTTATCTAATAGCTGTTGATAATGGGTTCCATTTACTTCGGTCCAGTTTTATTGTGGAGCATTACATGTTTGTTTTGTGTAGCTCGTTCGGCCATATTTTGACATTAATAATATTTTTTTATTACAACACAAAATAATCTATAACAATAATACTGTCAAATTATTGATTAATTTAGCAAGTTTATTTATGTATCGCGATTTATTGTAATTGACGTGTTCTCAGTTTGTTGGCCGCATCCACATCAGTCTTGTCGAATGAATTACTTGGCTATTGGTTTAAATGTATGCTTTGTGCCACGAATGCAAATGTTAGTGGCACGTATTATTGAGATGATCATTCTTGATCATAGCCAACCTAACAAAGATCTATGCCAGCGGTTAACGATTGCAGCTCCAAGATGATTTACGAAGGCAGATATTTGTGGGGCGAAGACTCTGTCAACAAAAGCAACAAGGGGGTGAATGTTGCATGTCGCATTTCACAAGCGTTTGAATATTTCCTTAATTTTTCTTCTTCGGCGGATTTTAGTACAAAGGCGACAGAGCGTGCAATATAAGAAAGAGCGTCAGTGTCTACGACACGGATATCAGATAACGCCTCCCTCTGAGCATCTCAAACGCCACGTCAAGAAAGATCTCAACGTAGTCCGCAGTCTCCTTCGGAGGTGATGGGTTCTATGACTACGTTTCCCCATGCGTGTTGACATGAGTCGCAGAATAAATCTCTAATTTCATTAAGACGACGTGTTATAAGACCACCCTTATACTGTACTGTATAAATTCAGCCTTACTAATCGAGTCGGGTACAGTACGATCATCAAATATTATTTGCCGAACCCATGGTTAGGGTCGGCTTCGAGTCAGACCAGCTGCGGCCGAATATCAATATATTACATAAAGCGACTGTCCAGCTGATCTCCACAATCTAATTACTTGGCATTGCTGATATTGTAACGTTAGAACAGTCAGACTTTGACGAAATAGTTCAAATGTTCCGCAAGGCTTCTGGAACATGCCTTAATGACAAAAAGTAAACAACAGTTAAAATGGTAACTAGCGGCGGACTTGTAGGACGGGTGTTTGAACCCAGGCAAGCACTTTACTTTTTGTAAATTATTTCATCACCACTGCTCTCAAAGAAGATCGTGGGGAAACCGTCATGACCTAGAACCAAAAATTCGAAGACATGTGACTTCTACCACCCCGCACGGGGCTCGCGTGGTGGTTTACGGCCCGCTTTCTCTCAAAGGGTCCTATAGAGAGAGGGTGGGCTTGTGTCCCAGTAGTGGGAACATTTTATGCAACACTCATCTACGGACGGGACTATCTGGAGATCCTAGATAATTTCGACAATGACTTTCATCAGGATTGACATAAGCTTTTCGGTAGCTTATACGTAATATGTCAATCTAACATTATTGACTTTACATCCTCGTTATCGCTGACAAAATGTCACAACACAAGACACTGGGATGTTGTGACAGGCAGTGGGATGACTTGGGAATGACAAAAACAATTACCCATCCCAGGATTTACTGTAGCAAATGCTGCTTCACTTTGATTAATCCGCAGCAGCTTTGAGGCCAAAAAGCCTACACCCGGTTTCTGAGTTGGGAATTTGATGTTGAAAACATGTCTTAAGGATATTAAATATAGTCTTTGAAATTAAAAATGTATTACGTTTTATGCAATAAAAAAGAAAAAGATTTAGCTGGCTAAATCGAATGGAATTGGTCAATGTTAAAGTATAATTTGACAAGTCTTGAATATCAACATTTTAGTTGAAAATCATGATCAAACTTGCAGTTGCAATGTATGGGAACATTGCAACTGTAAGTTTAAGTTGGTCGACTATTACTCGTAAACTTGTAATAGCTGTGATAGTTTTACTTCTTATTTCGTTATATTTACTACTGCCGTGAATTTTCTCACATATCCAAAAGTGACCACTTAGCTGGCGGGGACTCTTGACTGTAACAAAAATTAGCACCTTAGAGCTTAATTTTTCACAAACGGATCCCTGAATCGAAAAATTGTATTCACAAACCCGCAATATTTGAAAGACCTATCCAACGATACCCCACCCCATGGGGTAGACGAGAAAAAGAAAAACATTACATGTAGAGGAGGTACCCTAAAAAAAATGTTTTTCAAGATTTTGTTTTACCACTTTGTCGACATGATTAACATGTATTTCCATGCCAAATTGAAGCCTTCTAGTACTAAGAGTCTCTGAGTTAAGCTGCGGACGGACGGAAGGACAGACGGACAGACGGACATGGTGAAACTATAAGGGTTCCTTGTTGACTACGAAACCCTAAAATCGTATGAAAAGTACAGTCCGTTCCCAGTTATTTTATCTCTGATTTTGCATCTGTGTCGAAATCACAGTGATCTTTATTCTCATTTCTATAAGGCTACTGTCGGGTTGCTGCCACTGACAAGTACGTCAAAATCATTGTGATCTTTATTCTTCTTTCAATAAGGTTGCTGTTAGATTGCTGCTGTCAGAGGTAAAATAGCTGTGAACGGGCTTTTATAATCTAAATTAAAGTAAGCATGTACAGACGCCAGCACATCAAGCTACCCGAAACGATTAATTTTTTCCCAATGAACTTTGAACCTGATGCTTTAGCGATAAAGTTGAAATTTTATTAAAGAAATTTGACAGATTAGTAGCCTGATGTGCTGGCGTCTGTAACTTACAAGCTCCATTCATTCCGTCGACAAAGATAAAGACAAAACAAAGAATTACGCTCCATAAATAAAAGCCAGCACTCTGATCCCTTGCGATTTATTTCTGATACTTTTCTCAGTTTTCCTTCCTAGGAGCATTTCAAGTGCATTTTCGTAATATGTTTGCCCTCCTAGTGAACGGGGCGCAATTTTTCCCATCAACGCGTTGTGCGTGGTGAAGGTGCAAGTATTCAATATATCCTTGAGCTGTATTGAAAATTTTAACCTCTCAAGGACCGCCATTATTTACGTCAACTATCCGTCAAGCATCGCATCTGCCGTCGAGAACATTCGTTCAGAAACGATTTTAAGACTTATCTTTACTACAAATACAGTTTTAAATCGGTCGGGGTTTGGTGGCACAACTTTGTGCCAGCGGGGCTCAACGGTAATACTTGTTTACTGGCACGTTTTTGTGCCGCTGGGGCTCTAGAGGTTAAAGTATCTTAAAGCATCGTCTTTTCTTGACTTGTATTTTGTCAGCCTATATTGTTCCCACTGCTCGGCCACCGGCCTGCTCTCTTCGAGGGGGAGTGGGCCGTAAACCACTATGTGGGCCCAGTGCGGGTTGGTAGTTGTCACATGACGTCTTATGTTCACATTATCATGTTAACAATAGTGGAATACAGGTTTTACGAAAACCACTTAGTGTAAAATGACTAGTTAAGTATTTTAAAAGTAGGTATTCTTGACTTATTACGAATATGGTTCAGACACATAATCTGAATCATAATTCAAATTTAACCAATTACGTAAATTTAGTAATTTACCTACGATGTTCCCACTTCTGGGACACAGGCCTCCTCTTGGTGAGAGGGAGTGAGCTGTAGTCCACCACGTGGACTCAGTGCGGGTTGGTAGATGTCACGTGTCTTTGATTTTTTGGTTCTAGGACCTGCCAGTTTTCCTCACGATGTTTTCCTTCAGCGGTTTGACAGCAGTCGTGATGAAATAATTTACACAAAATAAGCACTTGTCTGGGTTCGAACCCATGACCTACCACAAGTCGCGGCTGTTACCACTGGACCGGCACTGCTCTCAATAATATGAACGTTTATAAAAATATAATGAAAACATTTATTTTCATTATATTTTTATAAACGTTGGCTTAGTTCGTTCATGAAGTTTTTCTCACCTACGGAAAATAAATACATTCACATAACGGGCATAAAATTTACGTCAGCAAGTTGCAAGACGACTTGTTTCTGATACTTTTCCCAGTTTTCCTCCCTAAGATCATTTCAACTGCATTTTCATATAATGTTAGCCAAGTTGCTAGCCAAGTTTATCGGGGCTCAATTTTTCCACGTCAGTGCGATATGCCAGGTGAAGGTGCAAGTATTAAATATTATATTTTATTTCTTCGATGTGTATCGTAATCCTTAAGCTGTATTGAAGGTTCTAGCTTATCTTAAAGCGTTTGGCTCTTTTATTGGCTTGTGTTTTTTCAAGGAAAATGTTAACCTTGAATTTAGCTCATAATTCTAGACCTCTAGTGTAGAAATATTTCGTCAGTTACAAAAAAAAAACAGCTAATACATACAACATTTAATGAACATACGTATGGAATAGCAATTTAAAAAAAAATATATAAGTACTAATGTTGTAATTGTAATTGCGTCTTTAAGGAGTAGTATTAGTATAAGGTTTTAATAATTTCAGTAGGTTTATAAAGTTTATCAAAACTTTTTTACAAAAAAAAAAAACAACCGACTTCAAAAAAAAAAACATTAAAAAATTAAAAAAAAGTTTAATTTTAGAAGTCAGTGTCGTTGGTTCCGAATTTTCGTTTGTTGACACCGACTTCCGAAATTAAAATTATCTATGAAGGCTTTTATTTATACAGTAAGTTTTTGTTTACATTTTTAATTTTGATTTATTATTTTTTTGCTTGAGTACGTATAGTTTTTATTGTATTTGTTGGTATACTGGCGTGGCTAGCTGACATATGTCAAATAATTTAATATAGTTTTCTGTGTCTTGTAATGTTAATTACTTTGCATACCTGGTATTGTATTCAATCAAGTATTTTCTAACTTAACAGATAGTTGTGCTGCTGGGGAGTTTGTTGCGCTACTTCTTCTCCCCAGCGAAAGCACCAGGAAGTGGTGAAGGGCGGGCGTTTTGCGGGACCGTCTTTTCTGATTTTGACGTTCGAAAAGTGCTGATTCTCAGCCTAGTTTGAATAAATGACTCTTGATTTTGATTTATAACTGAAAAACTACCCAAGCAAAGTTAATCAAATTTATATAGGACCATTCCTGAGGCATATCTTATCCATTAAAAACAATACATAGAGACATAATTGCAGTAAAGCGGTGCCAAGCTAAGGTGCATTGAAAAATTGACACCGACTAGAAAAATCATCCAAATTCGCACATAAATGGCGGAGATGCAGTATATGTAATTATGTATGTATATAACTTTGTACATAACTATAATTAACTAATACATTATATATTTAAACCTTCCTGAAAGTATGTAGATCACGTTAATGAAAGAAACACAAAAATTGGTTCGTTAGTTCTGGACATACAAACATAAATACACACCACGGATATCACTTACACACATAAATACACATATACATATACATACATACGGGTCGAATACAGAACCTCCTTTTTTGAAGTAGGTTGAATTTTCAAAGAAGGATGTATGTCAAAAAAATTTAATGCAGTATTTACTTATGCTAAGAAACATCAAAATTGTTTCATTAGTTTTTTAGAAAATTGCGGACATACAAACATACATACACACATACGGGTCGAATACAGAACCTCCTTTTTGAAGTTTGTTAAAAACTGATAAAGACAGGTAAGTAGGCTTAGATTGGGCACTAATTGCAAAAGAGGGAAGAAATTGGAAAGACGTCAAGGAAGCCATTTGCCCTGCTGTGGTACACAACAGGCTCATGTAACAATAATATTAGACAATAATAATTTAATTATTAAATTATTTTATTTTTGCTATCCCCAATAACAGATACGTTTTTATATACATGACCAAAATACTGATTAATTTTCGAATAGGTATTCACGTTGTGCCTGGCTTTTTTCATACAGGAAGTCCTGGTACAAGCGCCTAGCTTGATGATGAGAGGGCTACCTTGACGATGTTTGTGACTTAAAGTGAAAATAAATAATAATTGTTAACAGATTATTATCATAAATGTAAATAATAATTAGTCTATCAACTAACCAAACGAAATTAATGACCTATTTCTTGTTCATTTGCTTAAAAACTTCTTATTATTTTTTCATACAACGTTAATTTATTATTACAAAGTACTTATATAAAAGAAAACATAAGTCAAACCAAACACGTCTTTGAAAAATGTCCTTAAAATTAGAAGACAAACAACTTTTCTTTACTTTATGGAGATCTTTTTATAAAGCTGACATTATCCTCTAATATCGATCTAAAATTAATTATTCTGAACAATTGGTTAAAAGGAACATAATATGTTCGAGCCACTTGGGGTTGACACTCTAGGGCCATGGGATCCAAGTGCAAACTTAGTTTTTTGAGACATTGACAAGCGGTTGGTTGACTCTTCACGTGACCAGAGGGCTGGCCTATGCTTTGGCCAAAGAATCAGCATTGCCCTAAGACGTAGCAATGCTGCCAGCTTTTTGGGCAGTTTTCCTGCTGACAACGATGTGGACGAATTTTTTGATGCCCTATGATTCTTTCCTATTTATTTAATTGTACAATATTATTATTATTTTAAGATATTTATTTTGATTATTTTTTTATTTTTATTATTGTTATTATTATTTTAGCTTTTAAAATATGTAAATATTTTAAGATAATTAACCAAATATTGTTAGACAAAGTAAATAGTAACTATAAAGTAAGCTGTTGTGTTTGGATATATAACGTTTATTTTCAAGTTTCGATAAAGGTTTACGTATAATGTTTATGGTAATTATAATATAAACATAACAGATATGAAATAAACATGATAAAGTTTAGGTAATTCATTCATACTCATGTTTATTATCATCTATAGTTGTATAATACCCATTATTATAGGTATGGAA